>CM042151.1:80034229-80112709 GCA_023376005.1 Doryteuthis pealeii | reverse complement strand
ATAAAACAATGACAACGTATATGTACACATTCATTATCAGCAGATCTTACTTTTTGAGCAAAAATAATGATTTGATTTATATTCATGAAGATAATTAAAAAATAAAATTTGAATAGTAACAGTATGGATTTTTTTGTAACTAATATTCTAAATTAGGAGACACTGAATTTTTCTTTTCAGAGTATCTGCGCACTTTTTTTTTTTGTCTTTTCTTTGTATGCCCCCACCAGGCCGGATCAATGCTAGGTATTTCTTATGTAGGGATTTTAATGGAACATTCTGCAAGGATCCAACTCCTGATTCAATAATAATAGATCTGCAAGACTAACTGTTGTACCCCCCCACACACACACCTTCTACCCTGGTGATGCTGGGTAACTGATTCTTGTTAATAAGTATATTTTAAGTATAATTGATGCAGCTTAACGTCATATCCAGGCCACTAGGACCCTCAATCACTGCCTTCTAGCACATATATAATAAAAAGGGTTGGGGGTTGCCATAAGAGCAATAGGGTCAGAATAAGGCGTAACCAGCTGATTGATCAGAGGGGATGACTCCAACTACTCAAGTAAGGGCCAAAGTGAAGTGTCACATGTCATAGACTGCTCAGCCTCCAGGATTCTGTCCTTAAGTATCACATATTGCCATATATGGTAATGGTTAGAATCATTGACCAGAGTTCAAATCCTGGACGAGGCTGTTTGCATTTCACATAGCACTAATACTCCTGGGAAAGGTATGCATTCACCTACTCTCTCTCCAGCTATGAGCAAATAGTATGGCAGACTTGCTCTTTAACCTTAAGGGCCAGTTTAGCTCAGTCGGTAGAGCGTTCGACTAGAAGCCACAAGGTTCCTGGTTCGATACTGGCCCTCGCCAACTCAGCGTATGAGTAGCACAGGGATCTGTGCGGTAAAGTGAGGAGCTGATGGTAGGTGTGGCACTCCACCTCAGATGCTAGAATAATCTCCTTGTCTAGCGCTAGAGAAAAGGGGATAAACTCCCTCGCCGTCAGGCTGATACCGACATTAGGCCACCCCGACGACTTTACTTTACTTAGGCAACCAGTGAAGGAGAAGGAAAACTTTGAATTCAAACCTGTCAAAGTCCATTTAAGAAATTGGTCTTGTGTCACATACTGCTCATGTGGAGGGGTTGGTAAATATGTAGGTATTTGCCTCTCATCCCACT
Source organism: Doryteuthis pealeii (assembly GCA_023376005.1). NCBI lineage: Eukaryota > Metazoa > Mollusca > Cephalopoda > Myopsida > Loliginidae > Doryteuthis > Doryteuthis pealeii. The sequence goes on along the minus strand of CM042151.1, from coordinate 80,111,515 downwards.
TATGAGGGCTGGACACAAGGTCTCATTTTAATGTGGGCTTATAAAAATTGCATCAATCCCATCGGCATTCCCCCCCTCAAAGGGGTGCCTCAGGCAATAAACTCAGCCCTGCCCCTTTAAGTCAAGGGGGCAAGTATTGCCTGGTGGGAAAGCCCCCTGGGATCGACGCTATTAATTTCAAAACCTGATCCAGTGGCCGAAGCACACTGGACCCCCAGCCGAGGCCGGGTTGGTGAATATGTATATGACAAAAAAATGGCCCCATTAAGGGGGAGTGTTGCACCTCAGCAGAGGAGTAATCAGCGTATTCTACAGCTCCACTTGACATTGCTTATGGATTATTGAAAAAGATCTACTTTTTAGCTCAGTTGGTAGAGCGTCTGGCAAGGAATCACAAGGTTCATGGTTCAATACTGGCCCTCACCAACTCAGTGTATGAGTAGCACAGAGATATGTGCAGTAAAGTAAGGAGCTGATGGTAGGTGTGGCACTCCACCTCAGGCACAAAAACAATCTCCTTGGTCTAGTGCTAGTGATAAGGGGATAGACTCCCTCGCTGTCTGGCTGATACAGACTTTATGCAATCCCGACGACTTACTTAAGCAACATATTGTAAAAAGTGATTTTTTTTTTTAATTTAAAAAGATGTAGATAATATAATCAGTTAATTCCATTTCTTCATAATAAAAAAAAAATCAGCTACAAAGATTTTCATTTATTCAAAATTAAAAAAAATTCTATTACAATCAAACAAAACAAACTTGTGTTTCTCGCCTATTAATTGACAATACAAAGAAAACAGGTGTCTGAAATTTTGTCACTTTTGTTCTACCGTATTTTAAATAACTCAGGTGACAGCGTATCACGTTGCACGCGTTTTGATATATGTAGGTAGTAGATGGGGGAATGTAATGTTACTACTTAATCTTTTAGTTGTATTAACAGGAAAACCTACCACTGCTGTTAAAATAGTATTTCTTTGACTGTAGTGTATGATTGATTGATTTTAATGGCAAGTCAAATTGTCTAGTTATTTGCATGCCTCGAGGTTAGAGAATCGCGTTTATACATTTTTTGTGTAGTTGTTTCTTAAAAGTTTTTTTTTCTTTCTTTTTTGCATACGGTCCTATCGAATACAAATAATTATTCAAACAGATCTATTTGACCCATTGATGAGACACTAACAGGTACTACCACACCGGGGTCAGTGTGAACCTGGAAGTAATGGCAATGAAGGGGTACTCCACAGATCTCTAGAACTCCACAATTAGATGCAGTTTAGTGTCGTCCTACCCAGGACACACCTTTTTAGGGAGCGGAGTCTTAGCCCTATGCAGGGGATACAATCAGAGTATTTTAAGCCCCACCGACAAGGTGCGTACTGTATTTTAAGCAAAAAGTTTTTTGTTTGTTTGTTTGTTTAGGGGGGTTGGGGGGTACAATCCAGTTAATCAAAATTGAAATTAAGGATTTTTTTTTTTCGAATCAAATTTCACAGGTATCTATTTTTTAATTTTTTTAGAGAGAATTTTAAAACTAGATATTCGTCAGTATTGTTTTCTTTTTGTTTTTTGTTTTTTTTTCTTTTTACACACAACAAATTCTTCGATAATAGGTGACAAAATGTAAATTGATTTTTTGTGTGTTTACATTGTAAACACTAAAAAATCATTCAAATTCGCAAAAGAATTTTAATTTTATTTTTTTTTACGATTAATTATGTTAAAACCAGAAATTAAATTTTATTTATTTTTACGATTAATTTTATGTTAGTATATTAAAATTAGAAATTAATTTTTAAATTAGATCTCAATTTTTATAACACGTCTAAAAAAGGGTTGACAAAAAAATCCATCGACTTTTTAAAATGTATTGTATATTTTCGTCATCAAAACATAGACTAGACGCCATATTTGATAACTGAATGAAATAAAAATTTTAACAAATTAAAACAGTAAAATCACATAAAAATTAAACAATTGTCCGAAAAAAAGTAATTCAATTAAAAATATTTAGTTTCACCATTATTCAACTGAATTACATACAGATAAATATCTTAATCTTACCTTTCGCTAAAAAAACGCCCAAAACACAAAAAATCCACTTTTTTAAACATTAGGTGTGTTTTATCTATCAATACAGATGACAATTACCTAGTAGCTGAGTTACGAAAAATCGAGTCATGTTTACAACTTCTTAGCCTCCCTTTCACAAGTATGGAGGTCAGAAGAGTAATAATCCGTGTTGTGTTTTAGTTTTACCTTACAACTTTACAACTTGAAATAAATAGTTTTTAATTTTTTTTTTTAATTGTATATATTTTGATGTATCGTTTTTTTTCCTATTGCAAACTTGTAATCATAGGAATGCATTAATTTCCTCTATTTTCCAACCGAATCATAATAATTAAAAACAAAAAGACTAGTAGTCACTTATAGTCTAATAAGGACAAGAAAACAATAATATTATTTAAAACATCTCATTTTGTAGTCAGGGGTAGCAACAAGTTTTGGTATAGTTATTCACTAAGCTTAGCTTAGATGTGGCACAAGGCTAGAAATATGGGGCGCCCAATGAGAATTGAACTCACTAACAATGGTCTGCAAATCTAGCTTGCTAACCATTAAGACGTTACGGATTTATCAGGTAAAAACTTTTGGTTTAAGAATCGTTCCCCCCCCCGTTTTCTTTTTACCTGGATTCAAAATATCGTGTAACACGATATTTTGAATCCAGGTAAAAGAAAAACGGGGGGGGGGGGCGATTCTTAAACCAAAAGATTTACCTGATAAATTCGTAACGTCTTGATTTAACTCTTTACCTACTTTAAATCGCTCACAGCGGCTCGCCCGCCATTATGATCCTACTGTAAACCGCTAGCAGCGGCTCTAGCATGGGTCATTTGTTTACACTAAAAAAATCACTACGTTTCTAGTTTTAAATTACTTGTAAGTTTTAAGTAGTTATTCCGTCACTCTTGTAAGTTTATAGATTTTAAAGATTATTTTTAAGAATAATTCATATTAAAATGTATAAAGTTACAATGAATTTACAATTTAAGTATACAATAAATATTAATATTTAAAACATTTTAATTTCATTTAGTGATCCAGATGTGGCAACAAGTTTTGGTACAAATAAATAAATAAATAAATAAATGTTTTGTTTATTTAAGTTTTTAAAATATTAGAAATTTCAGCTTTTCACAAGGAAAAAGGAATTATTAATGGAAAAAGTAATATGATATTATACAAACTCAACTTTCACTAAAATATTTGATGGACTAAATGAAAAATATTTTAATAGATATCTGGATAAATTTAGAAGCAGGAACAGTGCTATAAAAAAAAACTTTAATTAATAGGTGAGCTTGCCTTATAAATTTTTCCAACAATTATTACCTGTTACAATATGTACAAATAAATCTAAATTGTAAATTATTATAGGGAAAAATCGAAATAAGTTCACATAATCAAACTAGATTTTCAGACTAAACTGCACACTGAAACCGAATAACAAAAACAACACAAAACCAAACAAAAAATTTACAATCTTTCAATAAAACCTCACCATTCACGTACGAACCTGTTGTGATTAAAGATCGTATCAAAGACTAAAGTGTAGTATTTGTACAGTACACTCCTGTTTTTAAAGGAAAATATTCTAATGGATAAATTAAGTCAATGCATCCATATTTTTTTTTTTTTTTTACATACTCATTACATTTTGTCAATAAATATTTCGATTATAATAATCGAAATATTTATTGAAAAAATGTAAACATTAAAATCACTTTTAAACAAGTTTAAAATTAAAGCAAAATAAAACATTTTTTATTCAAAATTCACGATAAACTTAGTGTTATTATCTTTATATTAAAATCAGAAATAAATTTTATAAAATTAAAATTTGCCAATAGCCCTGTCGATGGGGCTTAGAATACGCTGAGTGTATACCCTGTAGAGGGATAAGTAAGACCCCTAAAAAGGGGGTCTTGAATAGTACACTAAATTGCACTTGATAGTGAGGCGCCCGTTCTGGAGATCTGGGCAGTGTGGAGTACCCCTTCATTGCCATTACTCCCAGGTCCACTCTGAGCCGGAGTGATAGTTAGGGTCCTATCTATGGGTCAAATATGTTTTAAAATCATTCGTATACGACAGGACAGTGTAAAAATAACAAAACAAAAATCTTAAGAAACAACTAGACCAAAAAACAAGATTCCCCAATCTCTAGACATAACCCAAGACGAGTTGACATGACGTTAAAATCAATAAAATGTGTCAATTGGTGGGACCGTGTCGTTGATTTTGTTTACTTTTTCTGAAAAAAAAAAAAAAAAAAAAAAAACCTTATCTCCTTTTCTCTGAGAAAAGAAATATGTATTCCTGAAAAATTACTAAACTGAACTAAAAAAAAAAAAAAAAAAAAAATTATCGTAGATTTGTCAATTGAGGGTGTTCGTTTACTCAGTATTGAATGTTTTTCTATTTGATTTTTTTTATATATAGAATCAGAAATCGAACTTAAAAAAAAAATTAAAAAAAGTTCAGAAAATATTTTCTAACACAGTAACAATGATATCGAATAAAAAAAAAAAAGAAAAAAAAGTCCTCCAATTTTTTCTTTATAAAATTAATGAAAATTTAATTTATGCAATTTAAATTGATTTTGTCTCGTAAAAATCCGAGAGAATAATACCTACAACGACAACACTCTACAGCCATGGCAACGATAAAAAGAAAGAAAAAATACATCGATATTCATGAATAAAATAAGTAAAGCCATATTTTACTTACTTGTATCTATTTTCACTGGTCTGATTTGTCTTACTAAAGGTATTACCAGATTATAAAAATAGAGAAACTAAAAAATTGAAATAAACAAAACTAGTCTCGGTTCGACGGTTAATTGTTCTAAATAAAAACAACAAAAATAACGCCAATGATGGGGAAATACGTCATGTAAAGAGCTGAAATAAAGGGCGATAATTAAACAGAAATAATTGGATTATTTTTTCTTTATTGGACAATGAAATTAACATTCGATCTACGGAATTCCTAAACTAATTATACTACACCAGCACAAAACTATGGAATTAGCACACTAAGAGAATGTTCACTGATTGGTTTGGTTTGGTTTGTTTTTACAGCATTTAATGCTGACAAAGTTTTGAAATAAATTCATTCTTAATGGATACTCAATTTTTTATCAACAGATTTTTTTTCTATTCAACCTATAGATGGGACCATAACAGGTACTACCTCTCCGAATCAGAGTGGACCAGGGAGCAATGGTGCTCCACATTCCCCAGACCTCCAGAACTGGAACCTCACCATCAGGTAGAGTTTAACATCATTCCTAGGACATAAAGACCCTCAGCCACTGCCTTCTCGCACCCATATGATAAAAAGGGTAGAGGCTTACCGTAAGGTCAATAGGGTTGGGGCAATCATATAGGTGCTAAGGCTTGACATGACCAGCCAATTGATAGGAGGGGGGCCTCTCCGACTGCTAGCCTAGCTTAAGTAAGGGTCTAAGAGGAGAGTTGCATGTCATGGACTGCTCACCCCCCAGGATTCTGTACTTAAGCATCATGGGTTGCCACCCATGGCCAACAGGAATTTGGAAGGTTCTTACCTCTCTACAGAAGTTCAATCGGTGTATTCTACAGCCCCAGTCGACAGGGCGGGATGTTCACTGAGGATTTATTTCATTTAGCAGTGAAAAAACTAGTAACAGATAAGACTCAAAACTTTTTTATCTAATAGCTGAACATTATGGTTTCATAAAATATTCAGTTATTTCCTATAAATCTAACATGATCAAAGGGGAACCACTCTTGACTGATAAATGATTTATTTATTTTCCCATTAAACTAACCCATAACCCTAACCCTAACCCTGTCTTCTTTTTTCGAAGTAGATCAATATATAAATAAATCATTTATCAGTCAAGAGTGGTTCCCCTTTGATCATGTTAGACTTATAGGAGATAACAAAATATTCCTTAAACTAGGGGACTCTCAAACTCAAGGACTTGAAAGGCGACATTATGTCCTTGGGGAGAAGCACAGTGGGTGAAAAGTGAGATGAAGGGTGAGATTGATTTTCAAGTTATAATGCTAAGGGTGAGAGGCACCTTCGTTGGCTTGGACATGTCAGGAGAATGGAAAATGGACACATCCCAAAAGATCTTTTGTACGGCGAATTAGTAAAAGGCTCCCAATCGGTTGGTAGACCACACCTACAATTTAAAGATGTCTGCAGGAGAGCTATGGTGATATGCCATATTGACACAAACACGTGGGAGGTAGATGCAAAAAATAGTGCGGCCTGGCGCCTCAACGTTAAGCAAGGCACGGAAAGGGGTGAGGTAGAGAGGAGAGTAGCATCGATAGAAAAGAGAACCAGAAAGAGAGAGAGAAAAGCCAGCAGCCCCAGAAAGCATCCAGTTTTCTTATTCTCTGTGATAAATTTATTTTTCCTCAAATTAATAAAAGCCCTGAAGATCTATTGAAACAGATCGAAACACTGCAGCGTAGGCGAAATAAACATTACTCGTTTCATGAACTTATGTTTTTTCAATTTTTCATTATATTACATACTGTCGGATTCACTTCCACTTTCTCTTCACGTATATTAGTACAAAATGTAAAAAAAGTAAAGTTGTCAGTGTGGCTTATTATCTGTATCAGCTGGACAGTGAGGGTGTCTATAGCCTTTTCGCTTGTGCTAGATCAGGGAAATTAATTTTTTTTACTGCGGTAGAATGATACACCTACCGTCAGCTTCCCACTTTACCACACAGCACAGATTATCCAATCTGTGCTTTCATAGGCTGAATTGGCGGGGACTTGTATCGGACCCAGAACTGAGTTAAACATCTAATTTATGCCTAAATTGTAAAACGAGCCCCCACTTTAAAAGTAACCATTCTCACAAAATAAAAACTTTTAGAATATACACAGTTTTAAAGTGAGGGCTCGTTTTACTATTTAGGCATAAATTGGATCCTCCTTTTATGACCGTAATTTTGTTTGTTTGTCGACAATGATTAAAATCTGACGTTTTTATTTTAGAGTACCAAAGAAAAAAGAAAAGAAATAACAACAAAAGGTAATCAACTTTTTACTCATAAATTCCTACCATAAAATTAGGCTTGGGCATTATCTGAGCCAAGCCTAATTTTATGGTAGGAATTTACGAGTAAAAAGTATACAGAAAAGTATATACACAAAATTATATACACATTGAAGTGAATATTAAAATAAATAAAGAAAATATATTCAGTATTATAAAATAACGGGTGCAAGAAAAATAAAACATATATTGCAAAAACACAGACATAAAATGAGGGTTCAGTTTATTTTATGGTAGGAATTTACAAGGAAATAGTTAAGGATTACCAACTGATTTTCCTTAATTCTTATGGAATTTAAGCAAGAGCTCTTGTCCAATGGAATTGGATCCTTGGTAATCCTCTGATAAAGAATCATTTGGTTCTTCTGGTAAAGAGTCCCAAGTATTGTAAGTCCCTCCTCAATGAGTGCTAGTAGAACTATGGCCAGCATCAGCGTTTAAGTAGTGTATCAGCCACGCAGTATGGCTTGTGATTGGTGAAGGAATAAACCATGTGACTACAGCTAGTCTATAAATTCAGGTGGAGAATTTGAGCACACCTTATAACTACAAATGTTCCAACAGTTTTTACTTTTAGTGAATTTTTTTTTTTTCACTTTTGATAAAATTCTGCCCCACCCCCATTCTAAATTCAAATTTTTATCACATTTAAAAAAAATGGTAGATATCTTTAAAAAAAATTTAATCTAAATCATGAAACAAATTACATTTTTGTTGTGTAGATTATAAGATTATTTAATTGTGTAGATTATATGGAGTAGAAGAAGATTTTAATGAGTTATTTATATAATGTTATTTATATATATTTATAATCTTATATATTTATAAATATATATGAATATTATATAATATTATTATGAAAAAAAGTAAAGTCGTCGGGGTGGCCTAATGTCGGTATCAGCCATGCAGCGATGGAGTCTATCCCCTTTTCACTAGCGCTAGACCAAGGAGATTATCTTAGCGTCGGAGGTGGAGCACCGCACCTACCATCAGCTCCTTACTTTACCGTACAGATCCCTGTGCTACTCATATGCTGAATCGGCAAGGACCGGTATCGAACTAGGAACCTTGGGGTTTCTAGCCGAATGATCTAACGACTGAGCTAACCCGGCCCTATATATAAATATATTATTATAAATGTATATTAATATGTATATAAATACATAATTTTATATGTTTATATAACGTTATTTATTAGTTATTCAGTTTTCCTTCTCCTAAACCAGTTGCCAGTTAAAGAGCCAAGTCTGCCCTACTATTTCCTCATAGCTGGAGAGAGAATAGTTGGATTCATATCTCTTGCTATGGAAATGCAAACAGCTGCATCCAGGATTTGAACTTATCTCACCATGTCCATTTTGTACCTTTACACCAAGCTCCTCTAAGTTTCACACTGATACAATTCCTAGAAGCCTCATTGTACCAATACCAGGCCCCAACACTAACTTTTTTCATGACTGTCCCGGACAAAAATCCTCAACCATCCAAATGGGGTTTGGACCGTCCCGAAATCAAAATATTTTTGTTTAATTCATTAGCATCATCTATACTTGTCAATCATCAGTAATAATAACATGTAATAATAACATGTAATAAAACATTAAGAAAAGCTGAAGCAGTTGACAGAAACATTTATTCATAATCAAGATAAATAAAATAAAAATTTTATAAACTAAAATTTATTCTATTTCCATCTTTATATGGACATTTTCCAATCATAAAAATATATACTGTGTGACTGTGTCTATTTCTTCAGTGTTGTTGCCATTAATAATTTTAAGTCTAGAACTAGACCGTTTTTTTTTTTTTAGGTCAGCATTCGGGCAATCACTGGACGGCCAATATTGGAATGTAGTACTAACTTTTAGGAAAAATTTATACCATCTCCGGGAAACTGTCCCGGATGACGTATTGATCATCCCGGATGTAATTTTTATCATCCCTGGGATGGCGTTAATGTCGAGCCCTGACATATACACTGTTAAAAAGAGTCAACTACTACACATGATTCTGGACAACACAAATATTCTGTCACTAATACGAACTCTATTGTAATAAAACAATGAAGTATTTATTTTTATACAGAACAGTGTTTAGTTCATTTCTTCCTTAGAATACATTCAGCCAATGTGACTATTATCTAGACATAAATTTATTTAATGACAAACAGCTCAATGTCTATATCAGTACGAATATCTTAATTAGTATTTAAATAACTAATGAGATGAAATTGTTACAATTATATTCAGTTCAATACTTATAATGCAGTAAACAGAAAAAAAAAAAATGAAATTTCATAAAATCATCTTTGTTCTTAATTATTTTTAATTATAAAACATATTTACTCACTTATATATTAAAAGGCTGTATGTATTGAAGTGAAACAAAGTTATTTTGTACTGAAACTGTAGTCATTTTCTTCTCTCTCTCTCTCTCTATATATATATATATGTATGTATGTATGTATATATATATATATATAAAAATGGACTCTCTCGTTAATTTCAATGCATGCGGGTTCATACAATGAACAACCCACACAGTGATTTGTTTATAGTGGTGAAGGCTTGTGTTGGACCATCCGCACGTTTTGGCACAGTCGATAAGAAAGAATTGGTGCATGAATGCCACAACCCCAATCAACGACTGACCTCAGGAATTTTGAATTCAGAGTTTTCCCTCTCCTAGACTGGTTACCTACCCAAGGTTAAAGAGCCCAGTCCGCCCTACTATTTTACCCATAGCAGGAGGGAGAATATATGGATTCATACCTTTCCCAAGGGCATTAGCGCTATGTGAAATGCAAACAGCCTTGTCTGGGATTTTAACTCGGGTCGACAAGTCCATTTCTCACGACTCTAACCATTATGCCACGCACTTCCATATATATATATATATATATATATATATATATATATATATATATATATATACACACACACACACACACACTTTCAAAGAAAGAAAAAGTTAACAATCTGTCATTTGGCTAAATTAAATTGCACCTTTTTCATGGAAATCAATAGTAATGCTTCCTGAGTATTGTAAGTCCCTCCTCAATGAGTACTAGTAGAAATATGGCCAGTATCAGTGTTTAAGTAGTGTATCAGCCATGCAGTATGGCTTGTGAATTGTGAAGGAATAAACCCAGAAGACTGTCAAATTATTCTAACAGAGTATGCCAGAATTATCTTACAATACAACCAGATTTTGTCAGTTTTCAGTCACATTGTAGAAATGCCAGATCTAGATGCATCCACTTCGTATGATCCTTTGTTATATTTAGAAATTTACTGTGATGAAGTGATAATTCATTTATAACATGACACTTAACATGAATGAGAATAGAATTTCTATGAAATTCACATGTGTACAAGATCTTTGTAATAAATCATTAAATCATTTATATTAATTTGAATTGTATGACAAGATGATAATGTCATTGGAAAGTCAAGGGAAACTTCTGCAGAATTCAAATTCAAGTTCAAATTCAAATAGTTATTTATTTATAGATAGGGGGTCAAAATTTAATTCTTGGGCATAAGAATCTGAGAAAGAGAAGCTATAAGAATAAATAGCGTTTGTCATGTTTGATTTTGGTTAGGAGGAGGGGACACTCTCAAAGTAGTTTTGACTTAAGAGAAGAGAGTCTCTTTGGTTTGAATTCAGAGTTTTCCTGCTAGATCAGTTGCCATTCCAGTCTGGAGACTTTTTCAAACATTTTCTCATTTTTTTATCTATTTAACCCATAGATGGGTCCCTAACAGGTTCTACCACTCCAGGAGTAATGGCATGAGGGGGTAATCCACACTCCCGAAAACTCCAAAATAAGACCTTCATTCTAGTACATATATGATAAAAGGGGTTGGGGTTTGTTATAAGGGAAATAGGGTCAGGGCAACCATATAGGTTCTTGACGTGACAAGCCAATTGATTGGAGGGGGTCTCTCCAACCGCCCACCTAGCCTAAGTAAGTGAATTGTTGCATGTCATGGACTGCTCAGCCTCCTTCCTTAAGTATCACAGATCACCACCTATGGTCAACAAGTGTCCCCACGAGGGGGGGGGGGGTCTTACCCCTCATGCTGGGTTGCAGTTGGTGTATTCTACAGTGCCAGCAGACACCCAAGAAATGTAGCCTCATTATTCTGTGCTGTTAAGCTGGGTAACTTGACAGATACTTTTACCAATATGGTCTACGAAAACGATAAAGGAAAAAACTGAAGATGATGGAATGAATTAGAACGATAGATATATGTATTGACAAACACAAATGAACAAGTTTACAAATAATACGAAGGAACAAGTTCAAATTTCTTAACAGATCATAAATAAGAGAAGAGGTAAAAAAATTGTTCAGCTATGTAGAGATCAGAGATGCGTCATTATTCGGAGTTGTGTCTTTTCTGTGTGTCAATTGCTGAAGATATTTTCAATTGATCCAAAGACACGGCAAAGTGATGCGGTGTTCACACGACTTGTGCGCATGTACAGCCATATGTCCGACCCAATTACACGGGTCGTAGAAACAAGTCAATTACCAACAAAAGAAAAAGTGTTTACAATGTGTAAATGTGTAGGTATGTGTTAATGTATGGATGTGAATGGTAGTGGCGGAACACTCACAATTAACAGAAACAAGAAAACCCAAACTAACTTTGTGCAAATCCTTAGTATCAGGAATGCTTGAAAACATAACTGCATACAAATTATTTGTATTAAGAATCATTACAGGAAGATATAATTGTTTATGAATAATAATCATTTGTGAAACTATATAATTGCTTAGAAAAAGAAAAGGTTGACTTACACATTAAATAACTCAAAATTGTTGACATTCCATAAAACCAACCAACCTCTAAATGAAAGATATACAAAGTCTTACTTAAATATACAAGCCTATTGTTACATAGCCATTCTCATATACATACGTATTTTGTAGTATATTGTAGAGTGTACCCGTGGTTGTATACTTGAGCATGTCAAATCACCCTGAAAAAAGTAAAATTGTCACCCACTCACTTCAATTTTTCTGAAATTTTGTACAGGTGTGGACTATTAAAGTTAGACATTCCCCAAAATTTGAACTTTCAATTACAAAAATTGGCGAAGTTATGTTGATTTTTAGCTCTCCAAATTTGGTGGGGTTTGTGAAAAATGGCGACATTTTGTAATCTATTTTATTTCTGTAAAATGAGTTCTAGAGCTTCCCTACTCCTAAAAATTGGTTTATAAAAGCATCTTTACCCAAGAAATCCAAAACTGCTATCAAAAAAGTCTAAAAGTCAACCAATTTTAAGTTATTGATGATTTCTAATTTTTTCCTAGCAAGATCAATATCCCAATATGGCACTGAATATAAGACAAATTTTTTTTGAAATATTATTTCACATATATTGAACATTATTTGTACCAAAAAGATTGTTTGGTGTTTACCCAGAACTGAAGCTACAACATTGGTTAAAATTTTGCAAATCGGAAATCATTAATAATTTAAAATTGGTTTCAGATATTCTTGATAGAATTTTTGCATTCCTTGGGCAAAAATACTTTTAAAACCAATTTTCTTAGATATAGGGAAGCTCTAGAACTCATTTTACAGACAAAAATAGATTACAAAAAGGCGCCATTTTTTGCAACCAACCACCCAAATTTGGAAAGTTAAAAATCAACATAATTTTGCCAATTTTTGGAATTGGAAGCTGAAACTGAAATCTGTGAATGAAGAAAGAGATATAATTCAATATACACCCAAGCATTATTTGTACTTTATGAAATTATGATAAATCAGTTACGGTTTTAAGTTCAACATATTTCATTATTAATATTCAGCCATAAAAATCGACATAACTCGGCCAATTTTTGGAATTGGAAGCTCAAACTTTGGGGATAGTCTAATGTTAACATAGTTCACACCTGGAAAAAAACTTTCAGAAAAATTGAAGGGGGTGGGTGACAATTTTACTTTTTTTCTGGATGATTTGACATGATGATAACCCACTTATCTTCTTTATACTTATCTTGTTCTGAGTAGCTGGATCTTATCTTCTGTATCTGTTATCTGTATGGCAATTATCTTATCTCTGGATTGGTAGATGTTATTTTTAGCTGGATCTATCTCTGCATCTGGTCTGGTAGGTGTTATTCTGGGAAGTCTTGGCTGTTTGTTTGTTCTTAAATTTGGTAATCAACCATTAGAAGAAATAGCTTCATGTGTATTAAGAAACTGGTGGTTATGTTATATTCTTCATTAATTTCATATGTATCAGTAAACAGGTAGAAATAATTTTCATTAACTTTGAATAGTTCGTAGGTAAACATATTTGGTTGCTTTAGTTTTATAAACTGGTAGAAATAATCTATTAACTTCATGCATATTAATAAACTGGTAGAAATAATTTTTATCCTCGGTTTTTCATTGATATCATGAATATTTATAAATTGGTATAATTTTTCATCAACTTCATGTGTAAATGGGCCGGGTTAGCTCAGTCAGTAGAGTGTTCGGCTAGAAACCACAAGGTTCCTAGTTCGATACTGGTCCTCGCCAACTCAGCATATGAGTAGCACAGGGATCTGAGCGGTAAAGTAAGGAGCTGACGATAGGTGTGGCGCTCCACCTCAGATGCCAAAAAAATCTCCTTGGTCTAGCGCTATTGAAAAGGGGATAGACGCCCTCGCCACCCCGACGACTTTACTTTCATGTGTATTAATAAGTTTTATTTATATTATTATTAAAACATTAATAATATTATTTATATATTATATTATAATAATATCAATTATTAATATTATTAATAAATAGAAATGCTTTTCATGTTAGATTTATCATTAAGTTCATGTGTATCAAACTAGTAGAAATAATTTTCATTATCTTGCAAACACATCTATTTAACGCATAGATGGGACCCTAACAATGTCTACAGGCCAGATTGGACCTGGGAGCAATTGCAAATAAGAGTTTACTCCACACTCCCTAGAGCTCCAAAATTGTAACTTCAGCACTAGATGTAAATTTAATAGCTACTTATCTTGATAACCAATCAAAACTCATAGACCGCCCTGTGGGCTGAGGCATTAGAATACAGAGGAGTAAGACATTAGAATACAGAGGAGTAAGACTTCCCACAACGTGGCCACCTGTTAGCCATGGGTTGCAACTGGTGATGCTTAAGGATAGAACTCTGGTGGTGGAGTAGTCCATAATTGGCAACCCTCCACTTTAGTCCTTACTTAGGCTAGACATACGGTTGGAGAGGACCTATCTGATTAATCAGCTGGTCATGTCAGGCTCTAGCACATATGATTGTCCCAACCCTATTACCCTTATGACAAGTTTCAATCCTGCACTAGAAGGTGACTGAGAGTCTTCATGTCTTGGGATTGATGCTAAACTCTATCTGATGGTGAGGTTCCTGTTCTGGAGGTCTGGAGAATGTGGAGCACCCCTAAATCACCATTGCTCCCAGGTCAATTCAGATCTGGAGTGATAGTACCTTTTTGCAATATTATGAAGTGACAGTCAACAATCAATATATTTGACCTTTTTCAAACTATGAGAACTGATTAGCAAAAGACTAATCACAAATTAGGATATCAAATCAAGGAAAAGAAAATTCTAATAGATTTCTTTTAATTTGTTTTTTTTAGAATCTCTGAGAATTTTCTTATGGAAAATTATGACTTTTTGCAATAACTAAGGAAACATTGACAACAGTAATCAAGGAAAATAATTACTCCATGTGTGCCTAAAAACATTGAAGTTTCATTAAATCAGTTTTATCACTGTCTTTTTTGGTTTGTTTGTTTTTTTGTTTTACAGCAGCATACCAACGACAGTGGGTCATTTAATGCGGACAAAGTTTTGAAATTAATACATTCTTAATGGATACTCAATTTTTTTTATAAACACATTTTTCTGTATAACCCATAGATGGGACTCTAACAGGTACTACCACCACGGTTAAAATTACTGTCTGACACCAGCTTTCAACAAGTGATTGACAAAGATCATGCGATAATTGTTGCCAACAATCATTCATGTGTTAAATAACCAAGTTTCATTAGAAGAGACAGTCAACAATCAATGTATACCACAATTTGACCTTTTTCAAACTATGAGAACTGATTACCACGCCATTAGCAAAAGACTAATCGTAAATTAGGATATCAAATCAAGGAAAAGAAAATTCTAAGAAATTTTGTATTTTTTTTGTGTCTCTGGGAATTTTCTTTTTGATTCAACAAAGAGAACTTTAACAGCAATAACAAAGAATAATAATCCCTTCCTACGTGTGTCTAAGCCATTGAAGTTTTATTAAAATTCATGACAATAAGAAAAAAATGGTTCTTATCACAGTTTTTTCGTTATCCAATACTGAAGATATGGAAAGTGAGGAAGGTAAAGATTTGCTTATTTTGATAATCAATGTACAGTAATAAATAATCTTTAGATGAAATATAATTTTGAAAAATATAGTGTCAAGTATGAAGGTGATTTCAATACATAAGAGTGTACATTTGAACATTTGAACATCAGAATAACAAACAAGAAATGTGATTGGTTGTGTAAATATTTTAATGTTTATTCACAACATTAGGACAATCTTAATTACAATGTTTAACAAAGTTGACTTAAATATTCTGAGAAAAGGGAAATACTCAGTAGTAACACGGTGAGTCAAATGTTTTGTAATATTGAGGTACGTATTATTTTCAGGTATGTATATCATGTGACCGAAGCAGTTCAAGCCATGGGAGGTACCCGTTGAGGTTAGAGTATTGTGATAGTTGGTATGCTGACATGTCATGTGTTGTATCACTCTATGAGTGATTTGAAATTTATTTAGATGAATTGTTTGTTTACCATTCTGATGATGGCATTAGCCAGAAACCTAAGGTAAATGTTTTCTAAAACCTCTGTATAAAAACTTATTTTTAATAAATACAGCTCTTACATTCGTAATTGTGCACTTTAATTTCTTTTATTTCAACTCTGAAATATTACAAATACATCTATATATATATATATATATATATATATATCTTAGAAAGGAAGGAAAAACTCAACACTGTAATTCCATAATAAATTTATTTCGACCAAAATTGGGGCCTATATAAATCTAAGTTGATTTAATATAGCTCCCCAAAATTCAGTCTCATCAGATGGAAGATCAAGGTAATTTGAATTGCATAACTGAAAAATTTTACTTCTCAAAAAAAAAAAAGAATGTACATGCAACATAGTCTAATTCAGGAACTTATGCTTAATGAGCTCGAATGCCAAGAAAGAAACCAAAAACATTTGTTGTGCAAAAGGTGGAGGCACAATTGATCATGGTACAGTAACCAGATGGTTCAAGAAATTTCACTCGGGTTGCAACCGTGGATTCTGTGGCCATGCTTCAAGCTATGTAGACAAACTAGGTGAGTAGTAGGTGAGCTCATAGTCCATTGCGACTCATCACCTTCACAACCTCGGTAAATAGCACCCACAGCTGCCATATTGTGCCCTCACATTACCAAAACATTGCAAAACTTATGACTCACTGTAGTATTTTTTGTTTCTCGGTATTATATTTTTTTGAAAGAGAACATTTGAAATACAATCAGAAATTTTTGGACAAATATCACTTCAGTTCAGTACTGCTAATCTGCTTGAAGTTATCCAATTCAAATATCAAATGACCGTTAAAGGATAACCCACAATCATTGTGAAATATGAAGACATGCATTTTCAATAAATTCACGAGTGAAAAGTTTGCTCACGTGCTTATCAGTTTTATCTTAATGTCGAGCTACACACTTTCAAAAAATGTTTTCAATTTCTGTCTGTGATGAATTCTATGAAAAATACCAAGCCCACATGCACCGTATAATTAAAGTTTAATATAGTGCCTCTAGATGTGTACTTTCCAGTATTCATGAATTCAAAGTTTCCTTCTCCATTACCTGTTGTCTATCAAAGCCAGAGAGCCCAGTCTCTCCTATAGTTGGTGGGATGGATATATATATATATATATATATAATATATATATATATATATCAAAATATCCATTCCAATTAGAACAGTAGTATAACCATAAATATATACATGTACAGACAGAACATAAGTATAACCATGCACACTCATGTATACATGTGTATATATATATATATATATACATGCACACACATGCATCGATGTGTGCTGACAGCAGGGATTCTCTTGATTCTCTCTCACCATCTGTCCCTATTGGCTATTGCTCTAGTTAAGTCCTCTAGACGGCATCCAGTATCTGCACAGAGCTGATGTGTATATTTATATGTATACACACACATATATATATATACATATATGTACATGTATATATATATACACATACATACACACATTAATGTACATATAGACATGTATATGATTGTGAACATGTTTGTGTACATATATGTGTGAATATATAATATTTTTATATACATGTGTCTATTTGTATATGTGTGTATAAGTCGGTGCATACATTTATATATACAGATCGGCTCTGTGCAGACACTGGATACCGTCTAGAGGACACACACACACACACACATATATATATATATATATATATACACATTAAAATTTCTGATAAAATCACAGTAAAAATATAATTTGCTGATGATCCTAAACAGAAAGGTATATATATATATATATGCATATATATGTATGTTTATACATGTACATGAAAATTTATATTCATTTCTATTTATAATAATAAGGAATTATATTTTTTTAATATGATTTTACTCACTGAAAATGCTCATGTACATATTTTAAAAGAATTGGTTGCGCTTGTGTGTTTATTTAAAATTGAACACTTGCAAAAATTTGCAAGAATATAACTATAATCTACCTAGTGTGTATTCGCATATGTGTTTTCAAAGTTGCACGTGTTGAAAACTCTGAGCCACACACTTCACAAGAGTATGGTTTCTCTCCGGTATGTGTTTGCACATGTCTTTTCAAATCTGAACTCCTTGAAAATGCTTGTCCGCACACTTCACATGCATACGGTTTCTTTCCAGTGTGTGTTTGCATGTGTGCATTCAAATTTGAACTCCTTGAAAATGATGATCCACACACTTTGCACATAATAGGCTTCTCTCCAGTGTGTACCCGCATGTGTAAATTTAAATACGAAGTACATCTAAATGCCGATCCACACACTTGACAAATATACGGTTTTTCTCTAGTGTGAATTCGCATATGTACTTTTAAATAGGAACTGCCTGAAAATGATGATCCACACACTTCACAGGTGACGGGCTTCTCTCCACTATGTGTTTGTAAGTGTCTTTTCAAATATGAACTCCGTGAAAATGCTAATCCACACACTTGACAAGAATATGGTTTTTCTCCAGTGTGTATTCGCATGTGTATTTTCAAGTAGGATTTTGCTGAAAATCCTGATCCACACACCTCACAAGAGACAGCCTTCTCTCCAGTATGTGTTCGTATGTGGCTTTTCAAATGATCATTTCTAGCAAATGCTGCACCACACACTTCACAGCTATAGGGTTTCTCTACAATAATTTTCCCCTGTCCGTTTTGAAGCTTGAACTCTGTGAAAATGATGTACCAGTATCTTCAGAGGAAAATGTCTCTTTTCCAGCGTCGGTCTCCATTTTTAAACTGCGACTTGGAAAATGCTGATATGCACACTTTACAGCAAGATGGTTTTCTTTCAATTAAGTATTCCTATGTACTTTTTCATGATGAATTGATCAAAAATACTGGTCCATATTTTTCAACAGAATATATTTTTTCTTGAGTGTGTGTGTGTGTGAGTGTGTACTGGAACTCACTGAAACTGGTGATCCATACACTTTACAGAAAAACAGTTCCACTCCAGTCAGCATTTGCATCTCCTTTGTTGAATCGAATATAGTGTAAATGATAAACCACATACAATCCACAAGAGTTGCTCATGTCTACAATGTGTATGTGCACATTTTAACTAGGTGAAAATGGAGAGTGCCAAATTTTAACCAATGTTTTTTTGCCCATCTTTAAAGAAGAACTCTTCTTTATATAATATTTACGCATGGCCATCAGATGAGTTCATTTGTTCTCCACAACAACTGAAATCTGTGAATGAAGAAAGAGATATAATTCAATATACACCCAAGCATTATTTGCACTTCATGAAATTATGATAAATCAGTTAGGGTTTTAAGTTTAAACATATTTCATTATTAATATTCAGCCATAAAAATCGACATCTCAGCCAATTTTTGGAATTGGAAGCTCAAACTTTGGGGATCATCTAATGTTAACATAGTCCACACCTGGATAAAATTTCAGAACAATTGAAGGGGGTGGGTGACAATTTTACTTTTTTCTGGATGATTTGACATGGAATTTTCCATAAATCAGTTTGGGTTTTAAGTTCAACATATCTCATAATTAATATTTAGCCATGAAAACAAAGTATGAAGATGTAATTGGAAAATGGCAAATTAGATGATATTTTATTAAAAAATACTTCCAATATAAATGCTTTTAAATAAAATAACTGATGCATTATAAAAGGAATTCATTGATAAATCAACACTTAAAATTTCATTAAAATAAGAGAATTTACTGATTTTTGGTTAAAGGATGCTTAAATTAATTTTGTAAAATACGTCTATGACGTCACAATACAATGTTCCCAGGAAATAACACTTGACAGTGCTATGTAAATAATAAAATAGAGCTCATGCGGTGGGTTGACATGGGACAAATGTGGAAAAATTGAAAAGTTTAACCAGAATAAGTAGATGTGTGATTGGATGTCACTGACATTGGTTTCTGGTTGGCCAAACCAGTGGAACATTGCGAAGAGTGAAAGAGAGAGTGGGAAAGTTGGCAGTCTGACCTAAGTGTTGAAACAGACGGAGATTGAGTTGATTGGATGTTTGTAGAGGACAGATGCTAGATGAGGGTCTTTACTTGGGTTGAAATAAAATAAAAAGTTCTTAGATATTGCATCATGATAAAGATTATAGATTTTGGAATATTCAAAAATTATCTTTCTTGTTTTGAGGTTGAAAATCAAGACATCTTTAGAATATCTAAAAAGATTCTGATAATATCAAAAAATATATTTGACTAATCAAGGTGTTTTAGAAAAAAGAAACAAGAAACAAATTATATGTCAAAAAAAATTATCATGTTATATACTTTTAGAAATTCAATACATCTGGTTTAAGATTCAGATTTATATCATACTCATGTTAAGTCAGAAATTAATATATGATTGATTTTCAAACAGATTTTTATGGAATATTTTGATATATGATCAAAATAGATGAAAAAAAAATTGTTTACACTGAAGACATTTTTAAAATATCTAAAACGATTCTGATAATATAAAAAAAATATATCTGACTAATCAAAATCAATGGTTCTAGATTTAAAAAAAAACAAAAAAAAACAACAGGAAACAAATTATATGTAAAAATTTACTTATATTCTTTTGGAAATTAAAAAGTGACAGTCTGCGAATTTGCAATAATATGTTTGGTTTATGATTAATGTATATATTTACCCATTACTCATTACTCTCTTATGGGCAGGATGTGACACAAAGTCAATTCTTCAGTGGAGAAAAACTGGCTTGAATTAAGAGTCCTTTCTCCAAGACCTAACCATACTAAAGAACCCAGCCTGCTTTACTATTTTCAGATAGCTGGGAGGAGAATATATTCATGCCTTTCCCAAGGGCATTAGTGCAAAGGGAAATACAAACAGTCTAGTCTAGAATTTTAACTCAGGTCACCAATTCTATTTTCTATGATAATACTAATTGCGCTATGATTAAGTCAACATTAAAAAATACTTGTGTATTATTTGAAATTATAATTCTTTTAAACCTTTTGTTTTAATGAATTCAGATTTATATCATACTCATATTTAGTCAGAAATTCATATATGACTGTTCTTAAAAAAAAATTTTATGGAATATTTTTATATATTTTGTCAAAATAAATGATAAAGAAAATATGAAAAAAAAAATTGTTTACACTTAAAATTATTGGCGTCTTTTTAAGATTATCTTGATGATTTAAGAGTTACTGAGAGCAGTTTTTTTGCAAAGACATTAGATAATAGAATTATGTAATTGCTTGGGAGATGTCAGAAGATATGGAGAAAATAAAAATAAAGAAATGAAATACATGAGATACAAAAGATAATATTAAAAAATTAACGTTCTACTGATTGAAATAACATTGTAAAAAATATCAATCTTTAATCATTATATATACAGCATGTTGACAAATGTGTGCTTAATATTAAAAGAATATCACAAGTAATGTTTGTGGGGACGTAATTTGATAATTGCTGACTGAGCTTCCATAAGTGCTAAATTTATACTTGATTATTGACAAAACATTAAAAAATAGAGCAGACAATTACTATTTAACTTTTTTTGTAAAATTACTACATTATGAAAATATCATCATTTAATAAGTATATTTCAGGTGCAATCAAATGTTACATATTGGATAGGCATAGTCTATCATTTTTAACAAGAAGTGTATAGTAGTTTGAAATAACAGTTGTTAACTATTGTTTATTGTAACTAGCGTCTAGTCACCAACAAAAAAAAAATGGGGCGTAACTAAATACACTTTTACCAACTGCCAGAACATAGAGAATCCTAGCAATGGACTTGGCCCAGATACACAAGTGGAATAGTCCAACCTGCTATCTAAACTACCTACTCAGTCTGGATTCTCAGAACTGAGTCAGCTTGCCACACAGTTGAATACTGGTCACTCAAAAAAATCTCTACAGTATAACTAGTTATATCCCTCCCCAACATAATGGACTATTCCCACTAGTAGTAGGAGCATATACTTGTATCCCCTCCTATCCAAAATATATTCTGAATGCCAACAGCCTTGAACCCAGAGTCATCTGGAACAGGGCATCTTATTGGCTTAGACGACCCCATGACCAAGCAATGCAGGGAAAGTAGAGTTAGAAGTAAAGAGTTGAGTCTAGTGGCTGTTTGGGAAAGATGTGTTTTTCCCTCTCTATTCTCTCACATGTATATGTGGGTCAACAATTACCTGGGGGAAAATATATTTAGAGGAATAAAAATATGACTGTGTTGTTTCCTGATAAAAGAATACAAGATGAAGCCTGTAGAGAGATACCCCCCCCCCAACCAGCAAAAAGATAAAACCCAATCCGATACAAGAACTTAAGGTGATTTTAGGATGTTGTTGTCTCAGTCTTCTGTCCTAAAATATGCTAGGCAGCGCCTACTGAAAAAGTCAACTGTTATAGAATAATCATACTAGTTCCAATTACCGTCGAATTGGTAAGACAAGGCAGCAAGCAATCGTAACTCAATACGAATCTGGTTTGCTACAAGACTACTGCAAAAAGGCAGGTTATTTATGAAGACTCAGAACATCATACAAACCAAGCAGCCAATCAGGACTCAGGGAATGGAATCACCCAAATGCATGAATATACGATTCTGAATTCCCATAAGTACCAGTTGTCTTGACACTGGTTCAGTTGTGCTTGGCTAGTTGCTGTTGTTCAAACCAGTAGTAGCCGTTTGAAGGTGGTTTTATCAGCAAGTTAATGCAATAAGAAAGTGATATTTTACACTCCCTTCAAGTCTTTTATTGACACAAGTATTTGTGAGTACTTTAACCCCCTCCCCATTAAAAATCTTTTTTTAGTGGTTTGAAGGTTTGAGGTCTATGACAGAGTATTTGGGAAATAAATAATTCATGATATAAGAATTTGCAGGTGTTAATTCATACTGTACTCTTATAATGCATTAGGTTATCCAACAATGAATAACCCAACACAGATAAACAAAAAAAAGTCAATTAATACTGTTGGGTTGTATTCCATTTTGCCTGGAAGAGTTATATTCCCTCTGGGTTCCCGTTTTGACCACCAGGGTTTTTATTAAGCGCCTGTTTTGAACTCTCGTCCTCTTCTTCTTCTGCAACACCTCAGCACATGGGTTAGACTTTTATGTCTACACCCTTCTCGTGTGAGAGCTTCTGCCCCCAACGCAACGCTAGTAAGTTTACTTGAAATCATGGACTCTCCAGTCCTATATCTCTATTTTGTATATTCTTGTAGTGAACTATTGTATACGTTTTTTTATTGTATATCATTCCTTTCCTTGTATGTGTATTTCATGTCTTAAATGTTCTCCATGTGCTTATATTAAGTCCATGTTATGTGTAACACCCTTGTTGGAGTTGTTTGTTTCAACCACTTATAATTGATATTATAACTTTGAACCTTACAATACAATTTAACAATTACACACTGTACAAAAAGGGAACATAGTTCTCATCTCAACCCATAAAAGAGTCACAAGGTGCTCCGAGGAACACAAAAAAAAGGTTAAACAACAAAGGTTGGAAAGCACTATTATTCAGAAGGTCTAGGAACATAAACAAGCACCATGTGCATAGCTGCTGAGAAGGGAAAAGACAATATATATTGCTACCAACGTCATGTTGGGAAAATGTTGCATAATTGACAGGTACCCTGTTAATTATGCAAGAGTAGTGTAGAAAATAGTTTTGAATTTCAAAGCATTTTTGCCCAAAGAATCCAAAAGTGCTATCAAAAAAGTCTTAAAGTTAACCAATTTTAAGTTATAATTGATTTCTGATTTGCAGAATTTTAACTGATGTTGTAGCTTCAGTTCTGAGCAAATATCAAACTATCTTTTTTGGTTCAAATAATGTTCAATATATATGAAATAATAATAGAAAAAAAAACATTGTCATAGATGCAGTGCCACATTGGGATATTGATCTTGCTAGGAAAAAAATCAGAAATCATCAATAACTTAAAATTGGTTGACTTTAAGACTTTTTTATAGCAGTTTTCGATTCCTTGAGCAAAAATGCTTTGATAAACGAATTCTTAGTAGTAGGGAAGCTCTAGAACACATTTTACAAAGATAGGTTACAAAAAAAAATCACCATTTTTCGACCCCCCCCCCTCAAATTTGGAGAGCTAAAATAGACATAACTTGCCAATTTTTGGAATTGGAAACTCAAATTTTGGGGATTGGCTAATTTTATCATAATCAACAGTTGGACAAAATTTCAGAAAAATTGAAGGGGGTGTGACATGGCCTGGATGATTTGACATGGAATTACCCAAAGATTAGTCTGCCAGTAAGTTTTGGCTTGATTTTTTACCCTGCTCAACAAAGACTTTTTTTTAACTTAAATTTTATTTTTCCCTCAACAAAGACAAACTACCTCTCTAGTTACTGAACCTGACAACAGGGCTGTACATTTGGTTGCTGAGGAGACAGAATACAGCATTACACTGTACATCCTTTTTGTTTGTGAAAAAATAAGTTGAAAAGTTTTTTTAAAGATTTATTTTCCTTTTTCATTGGAATACATTGTTTTCATTTTTTAAATTATTTTCCATTATAGACTAGAGGGGTTACCAGACATTGCTTGCATATGATATTATAGAATAATCATACTAAATTCCAATTACCATCGAATTGGTAAGACAAGGCAACAAGGTGCTGTAACTCAATATGGATCTAACCTTGTTGCAATCCTACTTCAGAATGCCAGAGTATTTATGAAGCCTCATAACACCATAGAAACCAAGCCTGTAATCAGGACTCAAGGAATGAAATCACCCAAATACATGAATGGACTATTCTGAGTTCCATAAGTACCAGCTGTTTTGAGTACTAGTTCAGTTGTGCTTAGCCAGTTGCTGTTGTCCAAACCAACAGTCTACTGACTGACGGACTTCAACAGATATCAAACTAACACCAGTAATATACTTTTTTTTATCCAAAAATAATTGGAGCTTGTACAATATTTATTACAATTTAATTTTTTGACACTACTTATCAGAATAAATACATTGTCCATTTTGTTATACAACAGAAATCAAAATCACAAATTCATTAAAGATATATTTCATCAAAGAAACATGATATACCCACTTAGCAGCAAAATAAATTAAAACACTCAGGGAGAGAATCCAACAAACATATTTAGTTGAAGAAAGGTAACATTAACCAGATGTTGACCTGACAACAGCTACCAACACAATGAATAAAATCTGTCTCTGCGCATGTAGGCTCCATGCAGCTTCCAGTTAAAATGCTAAATTAACAGACAATTAAAAAATGCCCTATTTTCAACCAATCATAAACTTTCCCCCAAACTTTTCAGAGTTGATTTCGATCCCAAACACGGCTATAAACAGTCAACAAAAAGTCACGAACAGCAGTTGACATTGGGCATCAGTGTCAGAGAGCATTGACATATTTCACATTTCCAACAAGGTCCAAGACCACTGACAGCCCACCAACCCACACTGCATTACCGTGCCACACAGAACCAGCTCACCAGACCAAAAGCAGACTCACACCCACTCGCCTCGTGACCCCATACCGAGTGGTAGAAGAAAACCTCTATCTTTTCTAATCTACTAACTTATATTTATTTAAAACAAACAAAATTAAATGCAATCCTCTTGTCTGTTATATTTTCTTTTACAAACAATTTATAACAATTTCAAATACAAACCAATAATCAGGGCTTCCAATATGATCTTAGTTTTTCTCTCTGATCAAGCAAAACAATATTTTTTTTAATCATACAACTCAGTTGTATTTAAGGTCTATGGAAGTCAAAAATAATTTCATCAAATAAAACAGTTTGACTTATTGAAAAATGTAATTTAACTTGTTCCTTTTGAGAGGTCGATGTTTAATAGACTACTGAATTTTTTCTTTAATTATAAAACTGTTTTGTATTAACTCTTAACATCATATACCACCTTTCACCTGGCCAGAAGTCACATTTATTTTCTAATCTACTCCAAATGATAGCCTTTGTTTTAATTTAATATTAAACATGTAGAAGTCTTTGATTTAAGGGAAACAACAGGTAACTTTAAATGAAAAGGCCATTTTTAGCCATTTATTGATAAACCCTTAGAGAAATGGGACTCTGGACTTGGAAGATTCTCAACATGATGTTAAGAGTTCAGATCTATGCAAGGCAGAAATAAGTTTGGAAAACCACCCTTGTTTATTTTTATTTCTACAGTCATTTGCAAGTACCTCTTCCAGTGCTGCCCTATCAGAAGAAATCTTTTTCTTTTTTTTGACCATATAATCATTCTTGGTGGTAATTTCCATAGCATCACTTTTTTTTTTCTTTCTTTTTTTTTTTTACTGAAGTCTGAGTGACAGCAAGTCTCTTCAGGTTTTCAGGACACTTCTAAATATTCCAGCCAATTTTAGCAGTGTTGTGGTCTGGTTGGTTTCAATTCTTTCTCAACTATCCAGTTCAACAAATCTCTTTTTCAGGTTCTTGGGGACTCTTTCAAGAACCCCAACTATGATTGGTATCACTCTCACCTTCATGCTCCATAATTTTTTCAGTTCTCAAGTAAGGTCTAGGTATTTATAATTAAAGTGTGTATATTTGTTCAAATGTTTAAAAAAATGCATATGCGTGTATGTGTACATGTGTGTGTACGTGACAATTTATTCTGATTTTTAAAAAATATTCTATTTTTCCTTTACAAGAGAAAAGTTCCTGCCAGAATTAGGTTTCCTTTAAAATTCAAAAGAAGGTCTATAGTTTCTCTATATACCAAGAATAGATAAAGGAAAGGTTTCTAGCTTGTTATTTAATGATTTAGAAAAAATGTTTCTGAAATTTTGATACTTTTCTTTTACCTTGGTTTAGGGGCTTCAAACTCTAGACCTCTGAATAAAGTAAAACTGTGTGACCCAAGGGGCCCATCCTCTCACGCAGCACCTGCTCCCTCGTCTAAAAGGGGAAGGGTTGGGTTTATTGCCTGGTGCCTGTGGTGTCCCAAAAGGAGAATGTCAAGAAAGGTTTCTTGCTTGTTAGTTCATGATACAAAAAAAAAAAAAAATTCTAAAATTTTGATACTTTTCTTTTACCTTGGTTTAGGGGCTTCAGCCTCTAGACCTCTGAATAAAGTAAAACTGTGTGACCCAATGGAGACATCCTCTCACACAGCACCTGCCCCTCATCTAAAAGGGGACGGGTTGGGTCTATTGCCTGGTGCCTGTGGTGTCCCAAAAGGAGAATGTCAAGAAAGGTTTCTTGCTTGTTAGTTCATGACTCAAAAAAAAAAAAAATTCTAAAATTTTGATACTTTTCTTTTACCTTGGTTTAGGGGCTTCAAACTCTAGACCTCTGAATAAAGTAAAACTAACCGTATGATCTCAGGAGGCAGCCCTCCCAGGCAGCACCTGCTTCCTTATCTAAAAAGGGCAGGGTGGGATTTATTATCTGGTGCCTGAGACGCCCCCAAAAGGAAGATGCTGAGAGAACTATGCACTTTTTGCACTAGCTATCACATAAACTTCGGATTGTATGTGACTCCCCATGTGGAGGTTAGGTAAATACATACTTTTTTTTCGTATAAAGTGGGAGGGCAGGAGACAACCTGTCAAATTGGAAGAGGGGAATGTAATGCTCCGACTTGACCTTTGACTCGTGATTGACCCACGCCCTCAATCTTAAATTTTATTTTACTGCATTTTAAGAAAGTATTTTTTACAACCCAGTTAATTGAACATTCAGTGGCCTAATTAATTAAAAAAGTATTTCTTGTTTTCTTCTCATCAATCATTCATTGCGTAATCGAATTAGATATTTACCCAACCCATTCACACCGGGTAGGATGTGACACAGGGTCGCAAGTATGGGACATCCAGAATGGATCTGCGAGACTAGCTTGCTAACCATTATATCACGAGGGAACACCCTTTTTAACCCAACCCGTTCGTCACGGGTACTATGTCTCACAAAGTCGCAAGAATGGAACATCCAGCGAGGATTGAACACGCTATTCAGTAATAATAGATCTGCGAGATTAGTTTGCTAACCATCACACCACGATTGGACGTCCAGTCATTGCGTAATCTAAGTATTTTATTTTAAAAAAACATAGTTCTTACAATCACCCCCAAACAGATTTAAAATTCACAGAATTACGATTAACTTCATGCGTTTATCCATAAATAAAACATTATAGTAGATATTTAAATTTTGCAACGTTTAAAAAATGATCATTTAAAAAAGTGATTTAAAAAATACGTGAATGGTCTTATTCAAGTCATTGTTTATTTTTTCGTCGACAAAAACATCGATTAGACGCCATATTTGATAAGATAAAATATGAAATTTAAAAATAGATAAATAAAAATAAATTTAGTGGTTTGAAAATCTACCCAAAATAAAATGATCGTCTGTTAACGTAACGATGATTTAACGTAAAATACTTTGTTTTATCATTATTCAATTGATATATGCAAACAACGATTTTATCTTCGTCTAAAAAATTGAATTAAAAATTTAAAAAGCTATTCTTTTAATAACTAAAAATATCTTGTCCATTCATATAGTTACGTAGTAGCAGACTTATGAAAAACCGCGTAATTAGTGTTTCCAGCTTGGCTTCCCTTTCAAAAATATGGAAATCAGAACAGTAAATAATAATTCTAGTTGTGTTTTAATTTTCCAACTTGAAATACATTAAAAAAGGAAAAAACGTATTTATTTTTCCTACTGTAAAATTCTATTTAACTTCTCCTTTTCAATTGGATTATTTTTTAATTATGTAATTTCTTTATTGTTGATGATCACCCACACCCTCTAAAAATGCTATGGGTTACCCATGGAATTCCGATACACAATAATAATACTTGAAATATTTTTAATATAAAATTGTAATCACAGGTAGCAAGAAAAAACTATTTGGGTAAGAGTATTTATTAAGTGTTTTAAAAAAATCAGATTTTCACAACACATTAATTTCTAAAAATAGTGGTGCTAAATTGAAAATTTAGATTTTTGCAGTAAATATTGAAATTCGTTGGAGACGAAAATTATGAATCTAATAAATTCAAATTCAGTCGACTGTAAATTTTTTCTTTCTTTTTTTTTTTTCTTCAGAAAAATGTTTTTCAGAAATATTGTCAGGTGTTGTTACATAGTAAATAAATTGGATTATAAAATTTATAAAATTTCCGGGGAAAAATGAATGTCGTTATCGGAATAAAAGCTTATCAAAGTACAATTGTCAAAAAAAAAAAAAAAAAGGAAAAAAAGAATTTGAAAAAGATAAAAACAACAAAAATGAAAACACTCTCCATCTTTTAAATCATATGTAAAATAAATAAATAAAACGCACATGCACGCGCACAGCGTATATGGAGTATGACAGGGGTCTGTGCGGTAAAGTAAGGAACCAGTGGTAGGTGTGGCGCTCCATCTCAGACGCTAAAAACAATTTCTTTCGTCTAGCGCTAGTGAAAAGGGGATAGCCTCCCTCACTGTCTGGCTGATACCAACTTTAGGCGACCCCGAAGATTTTATTTACTTATATTATATTTCACTCCTTGTGAGTTTTTCATTATTTATTTATTTATTTATTATACTACTAGTACTAGTACTACTACTACAAAACTATTCACCCGGAACGGAGTTGAGAATGTAATTCATATTGGAAATATGTTATCATTTTTTGTTTTGTATTTTTCTTTTTTTTTTTTTTCTTTTTATTACAAAAAAGCAATTTGTCATAAATAAATAAAATCAATGCAACAAATTTGTCATAAATAAATAAATCAATGCAACAAATTTTTTTATAGAATTCCAATAGTTGAATGTCCGTGTATTTGTTAAATAAATACTAAATACAGGTGTATTATTAGATATGAATTGATTTTTTAAATAGCGAATATCTCTGTTATAATCTTATATAAGAATTTTATTCCAATTCTTTTTTAACAGTAAACAAACAAAAAACAAATATGTAAATTTAATGGATTTTGTCTCGTGAATCAATCTCGCAAAAGTCCGAGAAATTAATATACACAGAACAGGACAACACAGTAGAAGAAGAATTAAAAAAGTAAGTGAACATTATACTCACTTGCATCTGTCTTCTTCCGTCTTACTAAATTCAAGGCCACGCTCGAAAAATTAGAGAAACATTGAATAAACGAAAAATATATACATTTCGACGGTTGACAATTATGACAACAACAACAACAACAAACAAAAAAAATTTCACTGAATATAAAGGATATATTTTAAAGATTTTCAAGGGGAGATAATTAACAAAATATCAAAAACAACTTTACGTTATTTTCCACGAAATTAAATTCAGTCGGTGGAATTAGTGAACTAAAAAAATTTTTTTAATAATTTTAAAAAATTAGTGAAATAGATGATTAATTAGGACTGAGCCTATTCTAGTAGTGACCACCCCAAGCGGAGTTTAACAGGTTTGAATTCAGAGTTTTCCTTCTCCTACACTGGTTGCCTAAGTAAGTAAAGTAAAGCCGTTGGAGTGGCCTAAAGTCGGTATCAGCCAGACAGCAAGGGAGTCTACCCCTTTTCACTACCGCTAGACCAAAAAAAAAAAACAACAAATTACTATACATTTAATTAACCATTGAAATTAATTATTGAATCTATTATTGGGGCAGTTGTTTGTGTTAGTATTGCAATGTATTTCAATTAAACTTAGTTTAAAAATATTTTTCAAGATTAAATGTATAGTAATTTGGGTTTTTGTTGTTTATTTTTTTAAGCAATACATAATTAAAAACAGCCTTAAGCCCCTAAAACCATAACCCAATTCGCAAAAAATTCATAGACTGTAGTTAAACTGTCATTGGGTACCACCAAAAAACTTTCCCTTTCAATTTTCCGACCTAAATCAGAAGTCAGCCACTTTACCATACATGTCCATATGCTACTCATACACTGAATTGACAAGGGCTGAAATCGAACCAGGAACATCAAGGTTCCCAGCCAGACACCCTAACAATTGAGCTGAGCCGGCCCTGGTTGCCTAACCAAAGTTAAAGAGCCCACTCTGCCCTACTATTTACCCATAGCTGGAGGGGGAGTAGTTGGATTCATACCTTTTCCAAGGGTATTGGTATGAACTAATTATATTAGTATAATTTACATTTTCTTGATTGTTGTCTTCATCTTTATTATCAAAACATTTCGGACGATCTAGTCGAACTCAGGAACCTTCTCGTCAAACTCGGGAGCCTTCACAGAACTTCGAACCAAACCCTTTTTTTTAATTCATTGGGGTATGTAGACTATGAATGAGTCCAAGTGTTAAGCTATGCCTGTAGTCAGGACTGTAGCCAACATGAATAGAATGTTCTCCATTCTCTGTGAGAGGCGACTTTGCTGGCTTGGACATGTCAGGAGAATGGAAAATGACCACATCCCAAAAGATCTTTTGTACAGCGAATTAGTAAAAGGCTCCCAATTGGTAGGTAGACCACGCCTACTATTTAAAGATGTCTGCTGGAGAGACATGAGGAAATGCCATATTGACACAAACATGTGGGAGGTAGATGCAAAAAATAGAGTGGCCTGGCGCTTTAACATTAAGCAAGGTATGGAGAGGGGTGAGGTGGAGAGGAGAGTAGCCTCGACAGCAAAGAGAGCCAGAATGAGGAAGAAAGTACAGCAGCCACAGAAAGCACCACAGTTTGTGTGCATTTAGTTCACCAAAGACTGTCACTCAGGAATTGGCATGCACAGTCACTTGCACAGATGCAGATAATTTATATTTATTCATTTTTTTTTTTGGACACTATGCCATTGTCCTTAGTGGACAGAAAGGTGCCAACGAAGTCAGGACTGAATCTGCAAACTCCAGATGATTGTCACTTAGAAACACCTGAAGAAGGCCGAAGGGCATATTATCTGAAACGTATATATAACAATAAAGTTAGTCCTTAACTTTATTGTTATATAGTATATGAAATATATACACAACATTTTGGTTGATGTACCCACCCACCTGACTGTCTTCACTCTGAAAAATCTGAATAATACAAATTATCAAGCCTATGGTGTGGCAAGAGAGGTTTAATGTTTTAGGTTTAAAAGGTAGGTTGTTATTTCTGGTGTGTGTTCCTAGGGTTTGCTTTTAACCCCATCCTATTTGGTGGTCGTGCTGAAAAAGGAATTCAAGGGAAGAAAAAGGAAGAGACAAAGACAAAAAGGTAGTTTTATGAATTAAGCCCAATACACAGGTCACAGCCACCATGTGGCAAGGAAACTTCTCCCTGGCCAGTATTAGTGTCTTGTCCCAGGCCTAAGTCTGAATGGTATAGAGCATGTCTTGGGGGTCGGAAGTGGGTCCTTTTTCCCTGCAAATGCTTGGGGGTTCTTCTGGTGAAGGCACATGAATTTTATTTTAATCCCCACAAGCCTCATCTCAAAAGTTCAGACAAATAATAATATCAATGTATTGATTAATACAATTAAGACCTGGCCTCACCCAATGTCACTCCGCCCCCAAAACCAAGGCCGACGAAAATACCCCTGGCATTGTCAAGATTGCTCCCCTGTAATCAGCCTGGCCGAAAGGAACTAATTTCTCCACAAAGGCCAATACGCTTGCGCAATGGGAGAGGGGGGAGGAAGGGGAGATGTAGAATACTAAGTCCAATTACTGTCGTATTGGCAAGACGAGACGGTAAACAGTCGTAACCAAATACGATTCTGAGATGCCGTAATGACCACTGAAAAGTGGCAGGATTTATGGAGCCTCAGAGGGCCCTACAAACCAAGCAGCCAATCAGGACTCAGGGAATGGACTCACCCAAATGCATGGGTGGACTGTTCTGAATTCCCATAAATACTAGTTGTCTTGACACTGGTGCAGTTAGGCTTGGCCAGTCACATTGCTCAAACCGATTGTTGACTGTCTAACTGACTTACTTCAATAATATCTTTCTTTTTACCAAACGTGATGAAACAGAGGTCAAATACTGGATCACAAAGACTATTGCTATAATGGATTTGATCTTTAAGGTCATTAATCATCTTACCAACAGCAACCTTGAGCACCTTTTGATCTACATGTTTCTAGCACATGCAGGCATGTCCTAAAAAGTCAGAAAACAACATAGCTCACATAACTTTTGGATACATTTTTTCATGCTTAGAGTTGCTGAGGCATGGAATAAACTGCCTGCATCCATTGTAGGCTGCCGAAACACTGCCTCTTTCAAAACCTCCATGCTTCCTGTAATTCAACAAAACTATACCTGATACCCCTCTACTCACAGGTATGCACGCACGTGCACACATACATGTATAATATTACTGTACGCTATTCATGTTCCTGACATTAGTACATTATTCTATGTACTATACATGAGACTTTGATGAGTTGTAGTGAACCTGAGCCCTGTATGTAATAAATTTGATTATAACAAGTGATTTTTTTAAGCTGATCAATTAATTTCAACAGCATGTCAATATGTCTAGGGCTATTTCATAACAATAGGTTAGGGAATTGCATTCATTCTAAGTTTTTTGTGTAGTCATTTCTTGTAGTCTACTTTTTTGCATCTTGGAACCATAAGGTTCTAGGTTCGATACTTAGCACATGAGTAGCACAGCTTGGATCTGTGTGGTAAAGTGGAGTGCTGAGGGTAGATGTGGCACTCTACCCCAAATGCAAAAACAATTTCCCTGGTCTAGCACTAGTGAAAACGGAATAGACTACCTCGTTGTCTGTTTGGTACTAAGAATGGGCCACTCTATTGATTTTACTTTTTTCTTTTTTTTAATTTTTAATTTTTTTTTTATTAAACTGTCATTTTATATTTTATATTTTTTATTAAACTGTCAACCACCCCCTTTAATTTTTCTGAAATTTTGTCCAGGCGTGGACTATATTAACATTAGACAATCCCAAAATTTTGAGCTTTCAATTCTAAAAATTTTGTCATAGATGTAGTGCCACATCGAGATATTGATCTTGTTATAAAAAAAAAATCAGAAATCAGCAATAACTTAAAATTGGTTTATTCCTTGGGAAAAAATGCTTTTGTGACCCTCCCATATTTGGAGAGCTAAAAATCAATATAACTCCACCAATTTTTGGAATTGGAAGCTCAAATTTTGGGGATTGTCTAACATTAACATAATCCACACCTGGACAAAACTTCAGAAAAATTGAAGGGGGTGGGTGACATGGCCTGGATGATTTGACATGGAATTACCCTATTGCCAATAAATCTGCTAAATAAAAAATTTCAACATTTTATATTTTTAGCTATTTTTATGCCAGAAGCCCTGGGTGGATATCCCAGAGTGGAGAAGGACATGGCAATTAGGGAGTTGGTGTTATAGAGGTTAGTAATATTTTTTAGTTAATTTTTAATTAACAAAAGTTGATTATCTGTGGTGATTAGAATAAAATTAAAATTAAAATATCTCAACTGGGGCATAAGAATATACCAACTGCACCTCTGCAGAGGGGTAAAATCCCCCCCCCAATGAGGCCACCTGTTAGTTATGGTTGGCAACCCATGGTGCTTAAGACAAATTCTTGGCAGCTGAGCAGTCCATGTCATGCAACACTCCACTTTGGCCCTTATTTAGGCTAGACAGGCGGCTGGAGAGGCTCTTTTCGATCAATGTGCAGCTCATGTCAAGCCCTAGCACCTATATGACTGTCCCAACCCCTCTACCCTTATGGCAGTCCCCCAAACTTTCTATCATATATATGCTAGAAGGTGGTGGCTTAGTGTTCTGGGTATGACGTTAAACTGCATCTAATGGTGAAGTTCCAATTTTGAAGAACTGAAGAGTGTGGAGTTCCCCTTCATCACCATTGCTCCCTGGTCCACTCTGACCGGGAGTGGTAGTACCTGTTAGGGTCCCATCTATGGGTTAAATAGAAAAATAAATTTTTTAAAAATGTGTTAAGAAAAATTGACTTTAAAAAAAGATTTTGAATACCCATCAAGAATGAATAGTACAAAATATCTTTAGCATAAAATAACCCAACAAGGGTTGACATGCCTTAAAACCCAACAAACCAAACCAAACTTCTAGTTATCCATAGCTGAGAGAAAAACACATGGATTAATGCCTTTCTCTGTTACGATTTTTTATTTTTTTAAGTTCATATTTCTATTAATAAATATATTTGATGTGACATCAGCAGGAGCTCAGACTCTGCCCACTTCCGCCCAAGGTTTGTTCCCGCTCTTTTTTAACCCTTGTAACAAATTAATCAGTTTGTAATAAATCATTGTTAAATCCACCTCGTGTGTGTCCATCTCCTCTCCTCACCTTATCTTGTACCTATTGTAAATTCTGTTATTTCACATATTATTTCCATTATGCAACACTCTGCTGAATATCCAACCTCAATGTAATTATTGGGAAGTGAAATGCAAACAGCCATGTCTCCAATTTGAATTTGCCTCTAGTCTATTTCCTGCACAATGCAAGCTTCCATATATGGCTTCCATTAACTAATAGTAATCATTTAAAGATTATTATAGCTCTAAATAACCATCATCATCATCAAGTCGTGTTGACAGCATGATTTCTCTTGGCTCTCCTCTCCCTCTTGTAGCAGAAATGACCAGCATGGTCATTCAAAAAGATAACGAGTGGTGTGCAGCATATGTAGGAGACGTCTAGCCCGATGCAAACTCTAATCCATTTGACTACGAAGACAAGCAGTCACAGCGCAACCTCCTGATTGTGAGTGGTATGATTCCTGTCATCCCTGTTGTCTGAAATGGTTTGGCTGCAGAGAAGATAAATGCTGAGGCGAGTTCTGTGGAAAAGAACGTCTTTTAAAGTGGTGAGAAATGGTTGGACTTAAGTTTTCGAGTCAACAGATGAGCGAGTGTTACTTTTTAAGTGGAAAGATCCAGCCGAAAGAACCAATGGGGTTTTGTGCTTGATATACCTTTCTTTCTCTCTCTCTCTCTCTCTCTCTCTCTCTCTCTCTCTCTCTCACATATGTCACTCTCAGTAATCACTCCTGCCAAGTCCTCAACACAGCATTCAGAATCCATACATAACTGCTGTATGTAAGTTTTTGCTGATTGGCCAACACTGGTGTGTATGTATAAAAGTCCAAAGGAGAACATCACATATGAGTTTGTCCTTACTTCTCCAGTAGTGGCCAGTGTTCATCTTAGTTGGATGGTTTGCATGATTGGAGATAAGTGGTCATATAGCTGCTGCTGCTTCCAGGATTTGTTCAAGACAACATCCTTGAGTAGTTCCCATCTAGCTTTGTTTTACAGCATATCAACCCTTTTCATATCATTTAATGCTTAATCATAAGGGGCCAGGTTAGCTCAGTCGGTAGAGGGTTTGGATAGAAACCACAAGGTTCCTAGTTCAATACCAGTCCTCGCCAACTCAGCGTATGAGTAGCACAGAGATCTGTGCGGTAAAGTAAGGAGCTGATGGTAGGTCTGGCGCTTCACCTCAGATGCTAAAAAACAATCTCCTTGGTCTAGCGGTATTGAAAAGGGGATAGACTCCCTCACTGACTGGCTGATACCGACTTTAGGCCACCCCGACTACTTTACTTACTTAATGCTTAATCAAAGCATTTTGATATCAGGTTTCTTACACTACCTGTGCAAACAAATGATTCTGACTAAATAGGAACAGTTACTATATATATATATATATATATATATATATATATATATATGTGTGTGTGTGTGTGTGTGTGTGTGTGTGTGTGTGTGTGTTTCCAAAGATATATATATATATATATATATATATATATATATATATATATATATATATAATTACAAAGGCTGTTGCAATTTTATTTTTGGTTGCAGAGTTTTACTGCTATAGAGTTTGGTAATTAATAATTCCTAATATCTTAATTTTATCAACCTTATATGTTTATTGGTGTTCATACCTGATTACATTTTTAGTATTGGAGATGGAGATATGAAGGAATATAAATTTTCATTACAGAATTGCATATAAATGTGTACTCCAAGGCTTTGATACACTAGTCATTTTTTTTTACAAAAAGTTATTCTCAAACAAATGTACTAGGTCTTGTTATTTCTTGTGGAATACTATATAATCAAAACCTCTTTTAGTGTTACTATATATTATTAAAGTCTAAAAAAAACACAGATTTATTAAACATGAAAAAGAAAAAAAGTGTGTGAGTGTATGTGGGTAATCTTCAACTTGTTCCTCATAGATTCCTACTATAAAATAAACTGAACCCTCATTTTATGTTCGTGTTTTGCAATAAATGTTTTAAATATGTTTGCAATAAATGTTTTTAAATAAAGAAAATATATTCAGTATTGTAAAATAACGGGTGCAAGAAAAATAAAACATTCATTGCAAAAACACGGACATAAAATGAGGGTTCAGTTTATTTTATGGTAGGAATTTACAAGGAACAAGTTAAGGATTACCTGTGTATATTTGTGTGTGTGTGTGTTCGTTTTGGGAGAGAGGGGTCTAAATGTCATGAACTAAGAATTGAGAACTACTGATTATCTCCCTTGTTCATTGTTTTTAAGAATTTTTAGTTGATTGCGTAAATACTTTAACGTGGTCTACAATTATAGAAAACGTTTACTTCGTTTTATTTTTATTTTTCGTCAAATATTAAAATTTCTCAAGAATGATAAAGCAGACAAAAGAAGATAGAAAAAAGGTGAGTGTAACTTGAAGTTTTTCTTTCCTTACAATCCGATATTTACTTCACTTAAAAAAATCCTGTTTGGTTGGTTCGATTTTTAAGGTAGAATTATTTTCTTTTTTTTTTTTGAAATATTTTATTTTTGAATGAATATGAAAATTATTTAAACGTGCATTATTTTTCGACGTTTTCGATTTTGAAATTCTAAAGACCTTCTTAGGCAATTAAAATCATTTTTTTACTGAACGAGAAACGGTGATTACCATATTTTGTCCCCTCGTCATACGCTTTGCTTGTAAATGGTTAGCGAGTTGGGTGTGCAGACCGTTACTTGTGAGTTCGATTTCTCACTGGGTCCCTCATACTTTTGGCTTTGTGCTACGACTTAGCTAAGAGTAGTAAATAAGTACGTAATTATCTAAAATATTTCTCTGGAAAAATGTTATGATGAAAAGTTATATGAATGTAGTACTTTAGGGACCCCAATTTGACGTGTCAAATTTATCCCCCAGCCCCATATTTAACATAATGAAACTAGCCAAATTTAACATAATGAAATTTAAAAGTTAATATCATTTTCAAAATTTTTGGACCATTCAAAAGAAGAATATTTTTTTTTTTAAACTCATAGTTTACGGAAATGAAAATTATGAACGAAAACAATGTTTACATTTTCGCACCATTAAATCAATTAAAATTTAACGTAACATAAAAACAACTTACGACTAGAGGCTTTTTAAAAAATTCTATGAAAAATTAATTAAGAGTCAAATTTTTACGGAAATTTCGGTAATTATTCACCTGTTGATGAAATTATGTTTAAAACAGTTTTTTTTTTTTTCAAATATATTAGGGGAAATATTTTGTATGAGCCCCCGTTTTTTATCTTCATAAAATGAAATGGGGGGGGGGGGCATTTCATTTTATGAAATCTGAAAAAATTAATTGATAAAAAACGGTTTTTAATTTATTTTTTTTTTATAATGATAAGTGTCTGAATAATTATATCAGTAGATTTCTTTGAAAAAAAACTTTTCTTTTTCTTGGCAATTCAATTAAAAAATAATATTATGACATTTTTTCGCAGAATTCATAATTCATGTTTAATTAAATCAGTTATTTAAGATCAAATTTTTGTCTAACTCGAAGAGTAGTAACATAATGAGCATCATTAAAAAAGAAAAATGATATTACATATGCAATTTATTTTTAATAAAAAATGAAAAAAACTAAAAAATATTCAGTTAAAATAACAAGAAAAATGAATGTAATATAGATCCTTAAGTTTTGAAGATAGAAAAAAATATTCCCAGCAAATATATGGAATCGCCAAAGCGTAATAATTGGGTTATACTTTTTTCTTTATTCTTCTGTTTGGAAAAGGGATATGATTTTGGACCAATATTTGTTGTTATATTAAATTACATTTGATTTATTTAATTTTATTAATTGAATTTATCAGAAAAACACCAATGTGAAATTGTGAGGTAATTCTCAAAAGACTTTAACTATAAACTAAGAATATACTTGCATTATTCTAGAAGGAAAAAAAATAGAGGGGGGGGAAATAAATATTCGACTCAACAGTTTCTTGTTGAGGGGGGGGGGCAAAAAGAAGCGTGTCAAACGCCTTCTCAACAATTTTGTCTACAACAATGTCATCGTCAAAAGTTTTAGCAGCCAAAAATCGCCACTCGCTTCCTGCCGTCACCCCACTTCTATTTATACTACCGTTTCCCCTTAAAATCCGGGCGTCTTCGCCCCACACACGAGACTTTCAAGCCAATCCCAGGCACTGGAATCCTCGCAGCTATCATCCGGGCACCTGTCGCATACATACGGGACAGTAGCATCTTGACTTTGGTGCTAATGTGTTGCCCGTTTGCATTCTGAAGGAAACGGGTTTGATTCTACAGTCCTGCATGCCAGGCAAAGCCTAGCCCACTTCCTTTGAGAATACGACAGGCCTTCACATTTGCCACTCACCTCATGTTCTCTGTCACAATTATTGAAGTAAAATCATCCAAATAATGAATCATATTTTTTTTTTCATTTATATATTCTTTTTATTCACAGATTTCCTGTTTGATGAAGAACAAACACATCTGTTGCAACAAAGGAATTTAACCGTTTCACTGTTCAAGAAAAATTAACAGTGTCTACTCACATGTTTTCTGAAGATTGTATCCTTTAATGAAAATCATTAAATCTAACACAACATGGAGAAAATTTCAATCATTCTGTTTGGCTAAAAACATGCAATTAATTTTTCTAGCTCATCCAGAAAATGTGCAAACTTTCACAAGCTTTCATCAGATGATTTTTAGTCTTGGAAGTATTAACTTCCTGTAGACTCACACATTCTCTGCCACTGATACCCCTAGCTTGTCACCCCCATATTGTTGCTAGATTCCATGTTTGTAACTCAACACTGTCAACTGTAATATTTCTTGTTCAGAAAATTTGTTCATGAACTGATTTGTTGGTGAGGATTATGAATCAAGGATCCACTGTACCATTTCTCATATCTCCACCAATTCTCTTTGTATCAGTGCCATCTATGCGTCGAAATCTACCAGAAAAGCCAATAAAATAGACACCTAAAATTTTCGCAAAAATGGGTTCTTTTTAAGGCATAGGGGACTTTTGAATCTCATATCTCCATCAATCCCCAAAATTGTGCAATTTCTTTGATATCATTTTAATCTACGCATCAAAATCTATCAGAAAAGCCGAAAAAAATTGACACCTAAAATCCACAACAAAGAGAACATATTTTAAAAAGTTCTCTAAAGATCTACATTTTCAATAAGTTTATCCTTGAAACTCCAGATGGAAAAACACGTTGTAAAGAAACAATATACTTGTGTTGTATGCGGATGTGCATTTTCAAGGAATTCTACTTTGAAAAGACATCTGCGAACACATACTGGAGAAAAACCTTATTCTTGTAAAGTGTGTGGATCTGCTTTTATAGAAAGTTCAGGGTTGAATATCCACATGCGTACACACACTGGAGAGAAACCTTATTCATGTCAAGTATGTAAATCTGCATTTTCTCATATATCACATCTAAAAACCCATGTACGTACACATACTGGAGAAAAGCCATATACTTGTAAGGTTTGTGGAACTGCATTTTCTCAGTCTTCTAATTTCAAACGACACATGCAAATACACACTGGAGAAAAACCGTATTCTTGTGAAGTGTGTGGATCTGCTTTTTCATTGAGGACAAGTTTGAAAGAACACATACGAACACACACTGGAGAAAAACCATACGCTTGTGAAGTGTGTGGATTTACATGTTCGAGTCCTGCACAATTTAAAAGACATATGCGGACACATACTGGAGAGAAACCATATTCTTGCAATGTTTGTGGATATGAATTTTCACAAATATCTAATTTGAATAAACATATGCTAACACACACTGATGAAAAGCCATATTCTTGTAACACATGCAAGTCTTCATTTGAAAACATTTCACATTTAACAAAGCACATGAAAAGACACTCCGAAGAGAAAACATGATCTTAATTTGTATTAAATTCCAGGGGTTCCCAACCATTTCAGTCCAAGGACCACAAAGCTTGACTTTACAGGGTCCAGATAGATGATCTTAAAAGGATAGAAAAAAACATTCAATTCACCAGGTAACAGTCATATTTATTAATGAAGCATCTGATGTTGTTTTCACAAAAAGATGTACTGTCAGAGTTGAATAAGGAGGTTAACAGAAGAACCACATCAGACAAGTGATTATTTGACAGGTGCATCCTTTATTTTTGAGAATAACTCTTCACAGTAGTTTTTAGTGTGAGACATGCTTACTAGATGTGGGTGATAATGTTGTGATGTCATCCAAATGGAAGCAAGTTGTTCTTAAAGAAATTGAGGATGTGGGAAGCAAGAAACTTGGACATCAAATCTCCTGAAGATCAATGAGCTTCATCTGCAGTCCATGAAGTGCAAAAAAATGAGTGATGAAGATTTTCTCTCAAGAATGAAAAAAAAGAAAGTATAAAAAGTATTTGTAAAAAAAAAAGTTATTAAAATATAAAATGTGTCTCTTTATCACACCATTGTTTGTTTTTAAAGAAAGAAAGAAAGAAAGAAAGAAAGAAAGAAAGCAGGTGTTGTATACCCACATTGACATTGTGTATACAAACGAAAGTGTGAGAGAGTATTAGTTCTGAGGGAGTTCTTCAGTGATAGAGAGAGATATTAGACAGAGACAGAGTAGAGACCTAGTTGGTTAGTTAATTTCTGCTTACTGCTTCTGCTGATTCTCTGGCTGACATTTCGTCTAGTTGACTTGACTTCTAAGGGAGTTGAGTTCTTCTAAGGGCTTCTGTTGGACTTGTTTTTAATCAAATGAACTACAAGACATTTTTGTTGCCTGATCAAGCTTCTTTATTTCGTCTGGCCCATAACACCATGTGCTGAAACCGGCATCACAGCACGTCTAAGCTTTTTGACAGCTGGGCTGAATCTCAAATCTAAAACTAGTCACATGTTTCTTGTAGGGCATGAGATTCGTGCCTCTAGGGTTCGGGGTTACCAACAGTCACTGGTACATTTCTACTGGCCCCCATTTTTGCTACAGAGTCTGTCAACAATTTATGACTCCATAAATTGTAACACGAAGAATTAAAAAAAAAAGTATATTAGATGCAGAAGAGGATGGGTTTTTTAGGATGTTACTTTATTTTGTTTTTCGATGTATTATGTCAACACTTTATGATTAGGCTCTCAAAAAATCAAGATGGAAGAATATATTAGTAAAAAAATTATAATAATATTATATCAAGTTTGTGACCTGGGGTTGAGTGTTACTTAATTATAAAAAGAATAATGAAAAAAATTATTAAATTTTGCTTAAGAACCATGTAATCCCTATAGGGTGGGGTTAGCAAGAAATCTCAAACAAGTTAATAAAAACTATTGAAAAGTTAATGTTTATGGTTCCCTGGTGGCCATTTCTCATACTAAAAATGTAAATGCAACACTTTTTTTTAAGTCTTGATTTTCTGGTTACTTGGAAAAATGTCATAGAGAAAAGATCTTTGGTTTCTGAGTTGATAAATTTCAGAGGTCTACCTTATATGGTTAAACCAAATGGTCAGTTATAAGTAAGTGTCCAGTTTT
This sequence comes from Doryteuthis pealeii, assembly GCA_023376005.1. NCBI lineage: Eukaryota > Metazoa > Mollusca > Cephalopoda > Myopsida > Loliginidae > Doryteuthis > Doryteuthis pealeii. The sequence goes on along the minus strand of CM042151.1, from coordinate 80,068,696 downwards.
ATATTGTAAATTAGGGAATTTGTTGTGTAATGGAAACAACAGAGAAAACAGGCAAATGTGCAATCAATAGAAATCATTTTTTCATGTCAGCCAATAAAAAACGTCACTTATTCTATTTACTGTTGGTTTGTGATGTGTGAAAAGAGAGAGAGAGAGAGAGAGAGAGAGAGCTCCATCTTCACAGTCCACATCAAAAAGCAAAGAGAAAATTATGAAAATTGGGTGTAGGTCCCCATGGATGGGTCTTGAGAGCCGCATGTGGCCCATGGGTTGAGTACCACTTATACACGCCTGGATGTCATAGTCACATTTCAGCTGTTGTATTCTTTGGCCTTCTTCAGATATCTGTCATGGTAATATTCTCTGCATGTGGGTTTTGGGGACTATGACACCTCATCTTTGAATGGATGGAACCAGCTTAACCCACCCTGGCTGAATGTTGCCACAACAAAATGGTAAACATTCTAGAAATGTTGAGCTAAACCCTTTCAATTCTATAGAATATTTGGACCAAGACCCCAATAGGCACCCCAAATCATCAAGTTAATGAAAGGTTTATATTTTAACTTGTCACTGGTAACAATTGCTTTCAAATATTTGAAAATAAATGAACAGACAATTTTATGCCTTTATATTGTATCTGACAAAAACAAATTTTACAAATTGTGTAATACTATTTCTGAACAACATTGTTTTCATTAAATAAACATAAAACATTTTGTAAATAAAAACTGTATTTTTATTTAAATAAATATTTAATTTTAGTATAAAAACGTCTTTCATTTTAATTTATCATAAGTGTTGAAAAATATTCATGAACTCCTGATTAAAAAGTATTTATTTAAAAAAGATTTTGCTATTGAATTTTAATTTGATTACGTGTACCAACAATCTATTTAATTTATCATAAGTTCAACATGTCCATAAACTTCTGATTAAAATTGTTTAGAAAAATTAGGAAGCGGAAGTTACCGGTAACAAGTTAAAATGTGAACCTTTCATTAAACTGATGATTTAGGGTGCCTATTGAAGACTTGATCCGAATATTTACTCAACCCCTCCAGCATGGGAAGAATGCAACACAAGGTCACTTTTAAAGTACTGCTGGTTTGAATTCAGAGTTTTCCTTTGGTTACTGCAGCAATTCTAAAGAGTCCACTTAACCATACTACTTATCTATGGCTAGGAGGGGAAAGATAGATTCATGCCCTTCCTAAGGACCTGAATATGAAATGAAATACAAAAGGATTTTAACTTTAGTCACTGAGTTAATTTTCTATAATGATAAACATTATGCCAAGCTCAGCTCCTTTAGGACTGGTTTAGCTCAGTATAACATCTGACTAGGAACCACAAGGTTCCTGGTTTAATACCAGCCCTCGCCAACAGCATATGAGTAGCACTGGGATATGTGCGGTAAAGTAAGAAGCTAATGGTAGGTTTGCTGCTCTGCCTCAGATGCCAAAACAATCTCTGTGAAAAAGGGATAGTCTCCCTCGCTGTCTGGCCAGCCCAGATGACTTTACTTTTAGTGGCAGAAGTGGCACTCTGCAACCCAAAGACCCTGCGACAGTGGTGCAGAGAGGTAAGGGTGCAAGAGCTCTGAGAATGCAATATATCTGATGAAACCTAGAAAAATCTTTAAAAAGATGTAACAAGAATTATTTCAAAAAACGTTTTTATTTAAAAACAATATTTCCAATATTTTTCTTGCAAAATACCCAACTAAATAAAGGAATAACTACTAAAAATGTTATGGAAATTAAATAGTGGATTTGTGATAAAATTCTGTCTTTATACAAATTATTACATGTAAACCTAATTTTACACATAGATACACCAGTGTTGGACAAACAACAAAAGCCTCCATACAACAGCTCTGTGCAGACACTGGATACTGTGATGAGGACTTTCCAGAAATTATGTCTGATGGTGAGGGAAAGTCAAGGAAATCTATGCTAAGAATGTAACTTAATGTAATTTAAAATGAAAGATAATATTCTCTCAAGAAAATCTTTTTCGTTTCGTTGGTATTCTTTACTGCTAAAGCCTTGAATTTTGTGATGCTTTAGTTGGAGAAAATATAAAGATATATGTGGCTAAATACTGGTATAATCCTTGTAAAAAATGGTTTCGGTATTAATTATTATCACTTGAAATTATCAAAAGAAATGTATCAAATCAAGAACGTTAATTAGATTAACTAGCAAGAATATGTATCCTGCATTTATTTAGGTTTTAATGTAATGAAATATATTAAATTAGTAAGACTAACAAAATTGAATAAGAATGCATATTAGTAGATTACACTTATTCTAATTATATTTTAATTGGTTTCTATATAAAATCATTCATAGGATTGATTTTAATACATTGGGAAATAAAACAATAATATCAGAGATCAATAACACCAAGTAATTATTTATTAAAACCAGTTTTTTTTAACCAGTATGTAAATTAACCATATCATATATTATGTAAACCTTTATTTCTTACTGATATATTAGACATTGCAGAATTTTAAATGCACTAACAACATGGGCTGTTTTAGGCAAATCTAACTCAGATTTTTATGGAAACCTTGTTAATAAATCAGATTTATTCTATTATGTATTAATGATTTTGACTATAAATTAAATACTCATAGATAAACTTATGCAATTTCTGAGGGTATTATGACATAAGCAATGATGTAGTTTTGGTTACACACAGACACCAAATGTCCATTATAATAAGATATACTTTTGAAAGAGAATGTCTTTTCAAATACAAAATTTTCCTTTTTTTGTTTTGTTTTACATTATCACAAATAATTTTATATCAGATTTTTCTGCAATCATTCTTATGAATTACACAAAGTTTAATACTTTCAGGATATAATAGATAATTATCTCCCTTAGAGGATTGGTATGCCTTCTATGGGCTTCATAGGGTGTCACATTACAGTTCAGAAACCCATTCTCACCCTTTTTTTGCCTCTGATGTTTGACTTGTAGAATCATTGTCTCTGACTCAGCCATACAACTATATTACCTACATTTTTCAAGTAAGCTTTTTGTTATTTTGAAACCCTTTCACATATTGTATATATTCTATATAAGTATATGTTTTTATCTGTTGGAACACATTGGTGTATTTTTTCCTTTTAATGCCACTGGTATGTATATTTCATATAATAAAAGTTAAATATTATTGTATCTATAAATGAGTTTATTTTGTCTTTCTTTTTGTTGTGTTTAGTTTTAGTATATCATGGATATACTAATGCTAATATTGGTCCTTGGTAAGGAGAGTCTCAACTAAATATCTTCCTTAGCACCAAACATACCAATACCTACAATATCAAAGCCTTTGATTTCAATACTTTTCAGCTGTCTAAGTTTCATAGTTTTCCTCAGGAAACTTATCTAAAAATAGATTCCAATGAGCAATGTTGCTGTTCTGGATATAATTTTCAACCCATAGTAGTATTGATTTTCTATCCTGAACAGTATTATTCTGACATAACATGAAATATATTGATACAAATTAAATTTTATTTCTACCAGTTTATAAAACTAAACAAAAAAAAAACATCAGTTAAAATTTTGCAAATCAGAAATCATTAATAACTTAAAATTGGTTGACTTTAAGACTTTTTAATAACATGTTTGGATTCCTTGAGCCAAAATGCTTTCATAAACCAATTCATAGGAGTAGGGCAGCTGTAGAACTCATTTTACAAATAAAAATAGGTTACAAAAAGTCTCTATTTTTCGTGACCCCCTCCCCCCAAAAGAGCTAAAAATCAACATAACTCCACCAATTTCTGTAATTGGAAGCTCAAATTTTGGGTATAGCTAACTTTAAAATAATCCACACCTGAACAAAAATTGAAAGTGGGTGGGGGACATGTCCTAGATGATTTGATATGGAATTACCCTCTAGGGACAGCAACAAATGTTTCAGTGCATGTATCTGTGCTGTATTGTTATTTTTTTCTTATGTTTTTTGGCTACACAATGTAACTTTCCAATATTATTTTTTGTAAATCTGTCCCAGTTGTAAGTTATTTTTTTTTTCAGATTAAAAACATGAGTTATCTCCCTCTAACTCTCTATTTTGCACGTACCAATATGATATGGAGTCCCCACCCTACTATATGTCAATTTTCATAAAGTAGAATTCATAGAAATATTTGAACTGGAGGGAGGAAGAATAGTTGGATTCATAACTTTCTCAAGGGTTTTAGTACCATGTGAAATGCAATCAAGATTTGAACTCTTCTCGCTGTGTCCATTTCCTATGATGATAACCATTACACCATGTGCCTCCACATATTTGCCAACTCTTACTCATGAGCAGGATGTGACACAAGGTCAGTTTTTAAGCAGAGTTTTTACAGATTTGAATTCAGAGTTTTCTTTCTCCTCGACCAGTTGACTTACCAAGGTTAAAGAGCATAGTTTGTTCTACTATCTACCCATAGCTGGAGGGTGAAATGTTGGATAAGTACCTTTCCCAATTCATAATTATGAATAGTACTACTGCTTGATTGATTTTTATTTTATTTTCAGCTTGAATCTTGAGAGTATGTGGATAACAGTATGAATATTGGTGAGAAGAAAGAATCTTTACACTGTGAAATCTGTGGATCAGCAATTCGTTGTAAGTCTCACCTCGAGAGGCATGTAAGAACACACAGAGGAGAAAAACCGGGTATTTTTGCATAAATGCGCCCCGGCCACCTGCCCTAAAATCCGGTAGGTGGTGCCTGCTGAAAAAACAACCCACACTATGATTGAAGTACCTAGCTGTTTGAAGGCATTTTAATTTTTAATATTTTTTTAGCGATTTTTAAGGGTTTAGAGTTAGGGTTAGGGATTAGGTTAGGGTTAGGGTTTTTAATTTTCGAAATATATTTATTTAAAAAATATGTGACAGTTGTTTGGTTTAATAATGTTTTTATTTTTGGAACTTGGTCGTATTTATCTAAAAATTTGTGAGTTATTTTGAATTAAAATAAAATACGAAAATAAAAGAAGATATTTTAAGTGTGTGTGTCTGGGGGGGTAAATTTTACATTTATTTATCGATACAAAACCTGGGTGGTGAGCTTACTTTTAACACCTTCACACTATTTAAACTGCTAAAAAAGAGAGGGAGAATTAGAATATTTACATTTACATGTCAAGAAAAAATTGGGGAAAAACGCCTTAAGGTTGTTTTTTGAGCTGGCACCACTTTTTTTAAGGCAGGAGGCCAGTACGCATTTATGTGAAGAGCCCTGAAAAACCATTTCATTGTGGAGTTTGTGAAGCCATATTTTCCCTGAATTCAAATCTCAACAAACACATGCTAAAACACACAGGAGAGAAAGCTTTCCATTGTGGAGCTAGATTTGTTCAGAATTCAGCCTTAAAATGACACTTGCAAATACATACAGGAGAAAGGCATTTTGTTTGTGAAATCTGCAGAGTTCAATTTTACCAAAATTCACACCTCAAGTGGCACATGTTAACTGGAGAAAAAGCTTTCTATTGTGACATTTGTGGAGCTTCATTTGTTTGGAATTCAACTCTGAAAACACACATGCTAATACACACTGGAGAAAAACCTTTCAGTTGTAATATCTGTAGTGCAACATTTTCAAGTAATACAAATATAAAACTACATGCAGCAATACACAGTGGAGAGAAGCCTTTTGGCTGTGAAATCTGTGGACATAGATTTTCCCGAAGTTCACACCTCAAACAATACGTTAACATACACCGGAGAGAAACCTTTCCATTGTGAGATTTGTGACGATATATTTGTATCAAATTCGAACTTAAAAGAATATATGCAAATGCACACAGGAGAGAAACCATTTCATTATGAAGTGTGTAGTGCAACATTTTCTAGGAATTCAAATCTCAAACAGCATATGGTAATACACACAGGAGAGAAACCTTTAAGCTGTTATTTCTGTGAAGTTAGAGTTTTAAAAAATTAAAATCTCAAGCAACATGTGTTAAGACACACACAGGAGAAACCTTTCCATTGTAAAATCTCCAGAGATAGACTTTCCCAAAAAGACACACTTTGAGAAAGATACTTTAACACATATAGGAAGATAAAGGCCATCTTTTGTGAGAATTTAGAGCTACCTCAAAATCTTGAAAAACTTATACTATGTGTTCAAAATGTATTAAGAATAAAGCAGTATTCACCAAGAATAAAGAATTGTCCCTTCGGTATTAAACACATTTATTATTATTCTGTGTTTTTGATCAAAACACCTATGAAAATACTTTTTTTATAAAGTGTGAAACTGTGCTGTTTTCTTTCTTTTAATGTTGTCAAATCTTACACTTGAGATGAATTCTCAGTATTCTAAACAAGAAAATATCTAATGAAACTAGTGTTATATAATGAATAGGCGATGAAGAAGGTCTTCACAACAAGTTGAAACCATAAGCTCTCATCACTCACACACACACACACACACACACACATACACACACACACACTACACTCAACACACCTGAATGGGAAAAGTGATCCATTGAGCATTGTGCAATAGATTAAAATCAGACCCTGCTGACAATTAGTATATGCACAAACCAGAATCTGCCTTAGAAAAGGTTGGTTGGTTGTTGGTTGAATTGTATGTCATGTCAAGCCATTGAGTCATTATATGCTAAAGAGGTTTGTTTTATTCATTCTTAATAAATTTTTTCTTAAACTCAGTTTTTTTTAAACCCATTTTTTAGAACTTATTTTGTTCTATTTAAACCATAGATGGAACCCTAACAGGTACTACAACTCTGGGTCAGGGTGGACCTGGGAATAATGGTGATGGAGGGGTACTCCACAGTCCTCAGAACTGAAAACTTCATCAAATTAAGTTAAATGTCATACTCAGAATAATAAGAACCCCAATCACTGCATTCTAGCACATATATGATTAAAAGGGTTGGGGCTTGCCATAAGAGAAATAGGATTGGGACAATCATATAGTTGCTAGGGCTTGACATAACCAGCTGATTGATTAGAAGAGGCCTCTTTTCTCTAGCCTAAATAAGGAAAAAAGTGGAGTGTTGCATGCCATGGATGGCTCAGCCACCTGGATTAAGCATTATGGGTCACCACCCACAGCCTGCAGGTGACCCCATTGGAGGAGTCTTATCCCTATGCAGAGGTGCAGTTGGTGTATTCTAAAGCCCCAGCCAACTGGGGTCACTAAAAAACAATGTTCACAAAATTCCTTGAGACATTGAGATACAAATGGTATCGGCTAATTCCGACCAGACAACCAGGCCTAATATTAATTAACAAGAACTTGTCAACAAGTGGATTTTGCTGATCTAGTGGACCATGAGTAAAAATAAAAGAAAGAAGAAGAAAATAAAAATATTTGTATCTTTTCAGAGATGAAAAAAGTGGTGGAACATGAAAGTGATAGTGATGCTAATAGTTGGAAGCGCATTTTCTAATGGTTAGACATCTAAAAAATGGACTTGTTGACATGAGTTCAAATCCTGGACAAGGCTACAGTTTACATAGCGCTAATACCCTTGGGAAAGGTAGGAATCCAACTACTCTCCCTCCAGGTATTGGCAAATAGTAGGACAGACTGGGCTCTTTAACCTTGGTTAGGCAACCAGTCTAGGAGAAGAAAAACTCTGAATTCAAACCTGTTAAACTGGGCTTGTGGTGGTCACTACTAGAATAGGCTGTCCTAATTAGTAATCAATTTCATTGATAATTGTAGTTTAGCCCCTGGAAAAGACCCCAAAGGCCTGAAAAAGAGACTTAAGGAGACAGGAGAGCAAAAGAAGAATTAAGGGCATCTTGACCACAGTACCATTAAGATCAGCTAGAATACTTAAAAGAGTCCTGGGGATCTGAGGTGACATGCTGTCACTTGGACTTCAGTGAAAAACCACCAGTTGAGACTCATATGAAAAACTTGCATAGAGTAATAATAATAATGATATGTATTTTTTCTTTTCTTTTTTTTCTCTTTTATAAGACCAGATTTTTTAAAAGATTCCATTAAATAGTAGGGCAGACTGGGCTCTTCAGCCTTGGATAGGTAACCAGTCTAGAAGAGGGATAACTCTGAATTAAAAATTTTCTGAGGTCGGTCGTTGATTGGGTTTGTGGCAACCCTTGATGCACCAATTCTTTCCTATCGACTGTGCCAAAAAATATGGATGGTCCAACACAAGCCTTCACCACTATAAACAAATCCCTGTGTGGGAGTTCATTGTGTGTATGAACCCTCATACGTCGAAAAATCGACGGGAGAGTCCATATATATATATATATATATAATATATATATAATATATATATATAATATAATATATATATATATAATATATATATTATATTTTCCTTTCAATTAATTATCTATAATTTCAATTAATTAATTATTAAGTTATAGAAAAATTTATAGAAAAGTCTATGGAAATTACAGAAAATAAATTATAGAACATAAAATTATGGAATAGATCTTATCAACCCTGCATTTTTTTTTAAAATTATTTATTGAAGAAAAGAGAAAAAAAATGAAAATTTTAAAGATTCCATTGAAACAATTCTTATATTCGTTAAATAATGAAAATCAATTATCTCCCTTGTTTTACGCTCTTTAGATGACATTTTTGTGTCAATGGCGATCTGTATTATAAGAAAATTTAACACGAACCATTTAGATTTCTATGCTTTCTTCCTTTCTTTTCTTGTAACATTGTTCACCGAAAGACGGATCAGACAAACGAAAACAAAAGTTGTAAGTGTAATGTTTATTTAATTTACTTTAAAATATACATGGATGTTATCTCCGTTTTATTTCTCTGACGTTGCATTGTTTTGTTTTCTCCCGAACTTTTTACGAGGTTTTCCTCAAAACAAAAACAAAACAAAGCAAAACAAAATCTGAATCGTTAACAAAAGTTTGTTTTCTTTTATTTCTTTTTAGAAGGAAAATTGGTATTATATGAAAAGTATTTTCGTTCGATAGATTTTTGTGGTTGATTTTTTTTTTATTTGTTAAAAAACAAAAAAAGAAGAAAAAATAAACATTGAAATATCACTCATTCAAATTTATTTAGAATACTTCTCTGCATTCGGAAAATCCACAGAAATTCAGCTAATTATAGAAATTTAATAAAATTTTCAGTACATCTTAAATCGATGAGCTATTTTTTTTTTCTTTTGATTAAAAAAAATATACAGAAAATATTTTACTTTAAATATCCCTTTTCATTTATGCTAAATTTACGAGGGTCATTCTAAAAGTTCTAAGCCCCACCCAGATACATCATGACTTCTTTTAGATTTGTCGCACACTACTCGCATTTGTATGAGCCTTACCTGCACAGAAATTAAGATAGAAATCTGAATTATTTTTTTTTCTTCTTCTGTTTTTATGTATCTCTTCTTTCTGGGTGATTCTTATAACTTTTTGAACGATCCTCGTACCTTTGGGCCTGAAGTGCCTTAAATCGGAAAATTTGATAAGTTTGAAAAAACAAAATCAATTTTTTGTCTAGCAACTTTTTATTTTATTTATTAAATCATATTGTAAAACAAAAACTAAAAGTAAAAAAAACATTCATTCATGCCATTGCTTTTAAAATTCCATTTTTTTTAAATCGATATAATCTTTTTTATTAGTTATTCAAATTTGGAATTTTATTTATTCTGACCATTAATCGTGTTCGATATTATTGAATAATAACTATTTTAGACTAAAAATAAAATAAAAAACTTTAATTTTAAAGTTAATTTTGCCTACATTTTTGTAGTTATCAACATGGTATAGGAGACTGTATTCTCTAGCTTTAGTAAGGCAACCAGTCTAGGAGAAGGGAAAACTCTGAATTCAAATCAGCTTTACTTGGCTTGAAAATTGTCTATAATTCTTTGCCTACTAAATTTTCCCAAATTTTGTGCCAAATTTTATTTTATTTTTTTTACCTGTATGATGGGATATTTAATATGATTATCTATTCATCCCAGAACTCATTCTATTCAAATAAAGTCCTATTATTATTGTAATCTGAGTCCTTCTGCTCAATTATAATGTACTATCAGTTTTTATACTTTGCTTGGGTATAGTGTGAGAGAGGCTGAGAGCGGTTTAAAGTAGCCAAAAAGTTATATCACATCCTGTCCATGGTGGAGGGGTTGGGTGAATATATACTTTGTTCTGTATATTTTTTCTACTCCTAAATATGCACTAATTCTCAACAATTTCCTCTCAATTTTCTCTCAAATTTTAAATTGTCATCAAACTATTTTAATTTAAAAATGAAATAAAAATATTTTTTTAGCACATTCCATATTAAGAATTCTGGGGTATGGGGTTATCGTCCCTTGTCTGCGAGCCTCTGTTTCAAACAACCAATCATGAGCCAGCATACTTTGGCGCCAAACCCAAAAGTGTGAAACCCACCCTCTTCTGTACCAGCAACAAAAGGGAACGGACCGAACAAAAGGTCGCTCCCACTATTCTTCAACAGAACCGGAGTCGGACGCAAACAGAAGTCCATCTATATCCGAACTATATCAGAAAGCCGTAGCAAGGGGCTCCGTTAATACCCCATATCCCAGGATAAACAGCTAAGTGACAATTATATACATATATAATTGCGCAAACGAGACTAAAGTTTGCAAGTTCTATATCTAATACAAGTCTTTTATTCACATCTTGTCGTTCGTTTTACTTCTTTGACTCTTAACCTGTCTGCCACATTTGCGGTTAACTCCATTCAAACCTAGGAGTACTGCCACTGGTATTATTTTCTTTATATTCACTACAAACCACACAGGAAAATCTTCATATATACATCAATGCCTCAAAGTTGGGATTTGGGGGAGGAAGGGGAATGGAGGAGAAGTCTCTTTGGTTTTCTTTATTCTATAGCATAAGGGCCGGTTTAGCTCAGTTGATAGAGTGTTTGGCTAGGAATCACAAAGTTCTTGGTTCGATACCGGCCCTCACCAACTCAGCATATGAGTTGCACAGAGATGTGTGCGGTAAAGTGAGGAGCTGATGGTAGATGTGGCGCTCTACCTCAGATGCTAAAATAATCTCCTTGGTCTAGCACTATTAAAAAGGGGATAGACTCCCTCGCTGTCTGGTTGATACCGACATTAGGCCAGCCCGACGACTTTACTTTACTTTTACTTATTCTATAGCAGTTGTTGTTGGGAATTTATTAACTTAATCCCACAGGAAAAAGAGACATACCTTTTTTGTCTTTGGCAAGCACAGTTATTCATTTAAACATATTCCAATTGAGATACCTTCCATTGGATTAACGAGGCAACACGTTAGGACTGCTTTTCATAACACGAGGTGTTTAATTTATTTAAAAAACAATGACTGAAATCAATAGGTCAAAGGGCAAGTAACTCACCCGTACAATAAATGGATTAGGGCAGATAACTTCTGACCCTTATTATTATTAGAGTCTGTTAGTGTTAATTTGTACTGACTAAAGTGAATTTCAACAGTTGTTAACTGAACACACCCAAAAGTGAAAAAAACAACTGACAAATTTCTGGAAAATATAAAGTTCATATTGATTAAAAGCACCGGAAATTACTTGTTATGTGAATTTGATAAATTATGCATAATGCATACTGTGATAAAAGGTCAGTTGAAATGGATCTCTAATAATAAATCGAATGTCAGTAGGTCACCGTGTCACATTTTTTCAACTTTACCCCTAGGGACCAAAGCTCAATATATCATACCATTTTTGTATCAGGTTGATTCCATGAGCAAATTAAAAACATTTAGGGTTGAATACGGACCCATAATCCTGAAATTTCGATTTACTGTTATTTTTTTTGGGGGGGGGGTGATTTTCTTTTTAACATGATTATTTACAACAAATTTACTGTGATTTTTTTGTTGATTTTTCTTATGATGTTATTTAATTTCATTAGTCTTTCTAATTCAGTATAATATTTAGTTATATTAAAACTTAAATATATGTGTCCAGAGGGTACATATTTTTGCTATTCTTTTTAATAATCTAAGAAGTAAAGGCCATTAGAAATGTCTTACCTGTGATCATTGTTCTAATTATATTTATTTTGACAATGTTACTATGAAGAAGAGAAATATTATCACCAGCTTTTGAATGCTCAAATTCAGTTGATTCATTTGGATTTCTCTATTAGTATGCTCCAAACTTTTTACCTGATCTACCATTTATAATCAAATTTAATTTCCATTCACTCCCAAATAAATTGCATACAACCAACATTTTTTCTTAGTCTCACTGTGAGAGGGGGTTATTTTTTTTCAAAATGCAGTTTCAAGATTAAATTCTTACAAATACAGTACAGTTATTATAAATAGATATTGAATCATATAGTATCACCCACACCAAAAAATACCTGGTAATAATGAAACTGATTTTACAAATAAAGATCCAGATCTCTTCATTCAAGGCAGGGTCTTTTGCTAAGAATGATTAAATTTGATTGAGACAGGTGTCAGTCTGGGTGCTAAATTAAGCATAACTTGTGACACCTAGCCTACTAGATAAGATTGGGAACAATTCCAACTCCTCTCTCTTCCAGCTACAAAATTAAAAACGTGGAAAAATCCTGTGTATGTAAGACTCCCCTTCCCAACTATCATATGTATATGTAATTTTCATTGCTTTTTTCCCCCAACTCCTGCATGTTAAGTGTCAGTCCAAATCTGAAAAAGCTATTGTTATTGCATTAACCAAGATACTTTTGTAATGCTTATATTCGTATTGAAATGATAATCACTGGAGAGTCAATACATAAATAAATAAAGGTATATAAAGTAGATATAAAGTTACTATGTCTTCAAAATTGATCAACATTTGATTTCTTTTTTTTTGAGGCTGAGAAATGAGGTCTATTTTAGAAATATTTATGTACATTTTGGATACTTTTGTGTAATCAATTATTTTTGCTTAGTTACATGAAAAACATTTACTCTATTCTATAATACTTGTTACTTTAAAAAAATATCTATTCCATCCCAATACCATTCACTTAAAATGTTACACTACTAACTCCACAAACTTGCTAAAATATGCTCTTGGGTCCCATTAGTAAACACAGAAAATTTGGTAACCATAGCTGTCTAGCTGCCCTAATATTATGACAAATAAAAAGACATTTGGTGAATTATATATGGGAGTTCAGTCCAACACTTATTGTTATTTTCTAACTGTAAACAATGCCTGATTCTACCATTTTCGTTAATAATTTCTTCTTTATTCCCAGATATCAATTGTGGTGGAGAACAAATGACTTCATATGATTTTTCTTATTGGAGAAGAATCATTTTTGTGCAGTTTCAAAATTTCTTGATCAGCATTTAAACAATTTACATTTAAAAATTCATGTACAGGAAATCACTGAAGAGAAACCCCATTCATGTGAAGTGTGTGGCTCAGCATTTTTCACTCTTTCAGTTTAAAGATACATGTGATAGACATACTGGCAAGAAAAGAAAGTGCATGCATCAGTATTCACAATGAGTTCAGATTTGAAAGCATGTTTACAGAAACAGACTGGAGAGAAACCCTTTTCTTGTCCAGTGTGTGGTGCAGGATTTTCAAAGAATTACAATGTAAAAATACATATGCGAATACATACTGGAGATAAACCCTACATATGTGAAGTGTGTGGTAGGGCATTTTCACAGTGTTCAACTCTGAAAAGACATATGCGAACACACACTGAAGAAAAACCATACTCTTGTGAAGTATGTGGGTCAGCATTTTCACAGATTTCAAGTTTGAAAAGACACATGCAAACACACCCTGAAAGAAAACGATATAATTGTGAAGAGTGTGGGTCCTCATTCTGGCAAAGTTCAGATTTAACTATACACATGAAAACACACAATGGAGAGGAAGCATATACTTGTACTGTATGTGAATCAACATTTTCAGAAAGTAAAACTTTAAAGAAACATATGCGAACGCATGCTGCAAAAGAGTCATTTTCTTGTCAAGTTTGTGGATCAACATTTTCAAAAAGACTAGATCTAAAAACACATCTGGAAACGCACACAATAGAAGATTCAGATTTTGAAAAATACTCAGAGACACACAGTGGAGAAAAAACAAACACTTTTGATGTATCCACATCTGAATTTTCATGGGATACATATTTAGACAGTCACAAGCAAACACACAAAAAAGAGAAAACTCATGTTTGCAAAGTCTGTGGATCAGCATTTACACGCAATTCACATTTAAAAGTTCACATGCGGATACACACTGGTGAGAAACCCTACTCTTGTCAAGTGTGTGGATCATCATTTTCTCAGACTTACAGTTTAAAAAATACATGTGCGAACACATACAGTTCTCCTGTGTGTGATCAGCGTTTTCAAGGAGTTCACACTTGAAAGCTCACTTGCGAATACACACTGGAGAAAACCATATTCTTGTCAAGTGTGTGGGTCAGCATTTTTACAGCGTTCACATTTAAGTAATCATGTGCGAACACACACTGGAGGAAAAACATATTACTGTAAAGTGTGCGGATCAGCATTTTCTCAGAGATCCAGTTTAAAAATGCACAAGCGGACTCACAGTGGAGAAGAACCTTTTTCTTGTATAGTGTGTGGATTAACATTTTCACGCAGTTCAAATCTTAAAGAACATATGCGAGCTCACACAGGAGAGAGACCCTACACTTGTGAAGTGTGTGGAGCAGGTTTTCAAAGAGTTCAAATCTCAAAAGACATGTGCGAATACATGCTGAAGTTTAATGCTACGTTTGTAAGAGTACCTGCTTTAGACTTTTTGCTGACTACTTAACAATGCATATCTTGACACAGTAAATAGAAACTTTGATTATGCATGGTCTGTATTAAATTTTTCAGGTGATTCAAACATTCAAACGTAAGCACATTGAACAAAAATCATTTTATACCATGATCTTGCTAGAGAGCAACTTTTTTTTCCTTTACAATAATGTAAAAAATAAATAGCATCAACTTACACTAATTTGATATATACAGAGTTTTGCCAAAAAATTTATTTAAAAAAAGAAAATTGATACAATACTTTAGTTTTTTTAAAGAAACACTTAAAGTTTATTATTAAGGCTTTTGGTAACACCAGGTGTTCCATTATCAGGGTGCTAAAAACTAGACATATTTTGCTTGAATCAAACAAACATGAATTCAACTCTTGTCATGCAAAGATATTTTATTAATTTTGACATTAACTTTGCTGAACAATGTGTTCACATTGCCTTTTTTTTTTAGCTATTTTCTGCCACTTTTTAGAAAAAATTATTTGGTGCTTCATGTAGTCTTCCAGTAAATTCTCTTTTCATTAAAAGAATTCTCTAAAACCCAAAATATATAGCAAACTTATGAATACAGTGAATAAGTGAAAACTTCTATATTTCCAATTACATTGATTCTTAAATAGATGGTATTAGCTCTCCTCTCACAGTAGGAATAATTTTAATCAGGTGAGAATCTACAAAATGGGAAAGAATCTATATAAAATAGTTCTTATTTTTTAAATTTTCCCCGTGGGAACCAAGTTTTATGCAAAAGGATAAACACATTATTTAGCAAAGTCAAAACTTTAAAAATATCTTTGAATTTTACTTAATCCTCAAAATGTTTTTCTTTTATCCTATACCATGTTTTCCTGAAAATAAGACCTTCCAGCAAAGTAAGACCTTGCAGGATTTTTCAGGATGATTTTGATATAAGCCCTCCCCTTAAAATAAGTCCTAGTTGGGAGTAGCAGACAAACCAAAGAAATAAGCATTCTTCACAATTACATCATGCAACACAAACACTCAACATCCCCCCCAAATAATTCTTAGTGTTTTATTTTGGTGTGAAAATTAATATAAGCCTAGTCTTATTTTTTTGGGAAACACAGTGTTATGGACTGAAATTGTTGATTTATTTGAATATAGAGATTTGGATACAAATTTATTTTTTAAATGGTGTTCATATGATACTGTATATCTGGGTCAGGAACTGTGTCAACCTGAAGAGCCCTTTTTAGCTAAAAACAAAAATCATAATTGAGACTACCAGGACTATTTAATTTTTTCAGTGCTAAGGCATTCTATGTATCCTCATTAAAAAATTTTTTTAAATGAAATATAGATTATTATTATTAATTAGAAATAAAAGCTAAAACTACTCTTCTGTAGATTTGAATATAAATTATTATTGTTACATAATTGTTAGTACCCTAACACTTATGTACCATTAGTGTATAAACCAAAATGGCTGTTATAAGTTGCAGCTGGTGGCCTTGAAGGATTGAGTGACATGGCTTGACCTCATCCTGATCCTCCTTCTGGTGGATACTGTCAGAATTGGTGGAAAAGACCCTCCTCTGGTTTAGATTAGAAAGAAAGTTTAGTTCAATATTGGCCAAAACCGCGAAGGGAGCAAGTCGCACTTAGGCATGTTGCCATACTCACACTGTGCACAGGTAGTCTGGTGGGGATTTCGGAATAAAATATGATCTAAAGCAATTCGAAGTCTTGGGTTATTATCTAAACACTACCAATGACCCAGGGCTTATGATAGATGAGAAATCCCAATGGAAGACCAGACATGAAGTCTCCAAGACAAAGTCCAGACGCTAGAAGAAGAACATAAGTTACCAAAGATGATCAGAAGAAGAATAAAGAGAGTATACATATACATTTATTGGTATACAACATTATGATGAGAAAAACAACCTTTCCCTGATTAAAATTAATTATAATGATTTATTATACCATATATAATGGCCTATAAGATACATAAGCTTATAAGATGTGCCTTAATTTGGGTAAGCATTTTTAAATAAACAGGTTTAAACTATAAATATCACATAAAGGGATTTTGTGTGACATTCACGGCCCTTTTCAATATCAGGTCATTTTTTAAAGTTTCATATGTATTCAGATCCTTATTAAATCCCAATATTCTACATTAAAAAACCTTAATAGGTTTGTTTCAGTATACTAGGTTTGTTTATTACAGATGAAGAATTAAGTATACTAGTATTACTTATCTCTATTAATAATGGAGATTGTCTGTATTTCTGTCTGTAACAAAAACTACGTCATAGCTCTACGTCACAGCTTACGTCATAATATTCTTATTACTCTCATCCTCTTTTTTTTTTTACAGTAACAAGAAGTTAACTAAAAAGTTTACAAATAAGTAAATACTTACGATTTTGTAAAAAATTGATGTGGAAAATATTCAAAATAATTGTTTGATTATTATATGCACGCAACATTTTATTTGAGAGGGATGGGGCTCAGTTTTCATTTCAAATTTTTTTTTTTTTGTTTTTTTACTCCTTTAATAAATATGAGGATTTTGCTTACTTATGATACAAACCCCCTGACATTGAATTTTTAACTCCCACCCTCTCAGGCAATGTCTTTCAAAAATTAATTTTTACACTGCCCAGAGGGCGTTTTCTGTTACTGGTTATATTAAAGATTTTAAGAAGGTTAGGCATCGTCAGTTACTTTTCATTCTAATTGGTATTATTATATATGAAGTACAGGTAAGTACTACTGTTATACATTGTTACCTTAGAAAAGAGTTGTTGTTGTTGTTGAAGTGATTGTCATATTGTTTATATTTTTACATAATTATTAGATGCCTAATATTTATGGCAATAGTGTAGAAATCAAAATGGCCGTTATAAGCTACAGCCCACAGCCTTGAAGGATGAGTGACAAGGCTTGACCTCACTCTCACCTTGTCTTCCGGGGATAAATCGTGAAACCGGAAGCATAGAGGACCCTGTCTTCCGGTTTAGATAGTAAGTAAGTTTCAGAGTTAGCAAGTAGGATCCAAGCTCGTAGGATGTGCGCAGATGTCTGGTTTGGGATTTACAAATAAAGTAACATCAAAGTAAATCGAAGTCTTGTGTTTATTACCTAAAAACTAACAATGACACAGGTCTTCTGATAAGGAGAAATCCCTAACAGAAACCAGACCCGAAGTCCCCAAGAAAGTCCAGACCTTAGAAGAGACCAGACCAAGATAGATGTTAGAAGATAGACCCAAAGCCGGCCAGAAGAAAAGACGACTAGAAGTAAGAAGTAAGAAAGGGTATACAACAATATTATCAGAGATGTTTGCAGTTTAATTTAAGGGTCACTGCAGCACTAGAACTACACTTGTTAGTAACCCAAATCTGACCTTAAAATACAGCATGATTTTCTGGGAGAGTCTTATCAGCAGCCAAATATGATAAACAATCAATAAGAGAGAGGAGTGCAACAACCAAACAAGACAGAGTAAAGTGAACATTCAAAATGTCAAGAGATGAGATATACAACTCACATTCATTCTCCTTATAATATTAGTTGTACTTCCTATGATTTTCCAACCCTATTGCCCTTATGGCAAGCCCCAACCCCTTTTTATCATATGGGTGCTAGAAGGTGGTGGCTGCGGGTCTACATGTCCTGGGAATGACGTTAAACTCTATCTGATGGTGAGGTTCCAGTTTTGGAGGTTTGGGGAATGTGGAGCACCCCTTCATCACCATTGCTCCCTGGTCCACTCTGACCCGGAGTGGTAGTACCTGTTAGGGTCCCATCTATGGGTTAAATAGAAAAATGTATTTATAAAAAAATTGTATTATCCATTAAGAATTGATTTATTTCAAAACTTTATCGGCATTAAATGACCCACTGAGGTTGATATGCCATAAAACAAAACAAACCAAACCAATCGTACTTCCTATCTTCTATTATGTACTGTCGAGCCGAGAGGGGGGGGGGCTCTCTGTCAACTGTCAATATTTCTACTTTGGTCTCTGGTCTGTTCTAAAAAGTGATGAATTTAATTTTTTCATTGGAACAATTGGAACACCATCTCAGCCCTGTTTGTTGAGAATCAAGACTCATTTACTAGCAGATTGTTTAGAGTAACTAAAACTCTTGGGGTGAAGGCAAGGTCTAGTGATGAACCCCTAGAACAATCAATTGTGTCCACACAAGTAGATATTAGGTCCCTTGCATGGTGTGGTAACATGTGTCTTTCACATTCTTCACATGGTTGGACCAGAAATGGAACAATTTCACAGGAATGATCAATTCTGCTGAGTAACTTAGAAATCTATATATTAATACTCATGTTCCTTAATTGTATGACCACTATCATTTTGCAACACCCGCTGGTTAAAAATGGGATTGTCCAAATCATCCAAGATGGAATGGAAAAATGTAAATCCTGACCATCTGATGTTGCTTATCCACCAAATTCTTATTCCTTGTGATTTTTATCACCTCAGTTAAATAATGGACCATTATGTTTTTATTATAAAGAAAGAAAATGAAGAAAAAGGACATGCTACAGAATCGTTCATTCTGACTTCTGTTTCTTGGTCGTGTTCTATCTGGCCGTGAGGTAGGATCTGTGTGTTTGTTTGTTGTTGTCGGGTGTGTGTCTTATTTGACAGCGAGATGAATTCTGTGTCATTGTTGATTTCTTCTCTGTCTTTTATAATTACCAGGTGGACCCAAAAGTAATTATATTTTTAGGCGCGGACGTAGTAGTAAGCATCACTAATCCAGCCAATCGAAACTCTGACTTTTGTGTAAATATTTGTTTTAATGTCTTTTCCTTAAGTTTAGGAAAAGGACTGTGTTGTGTGTTTGTTTAATTTCTTTTCCTTAAGTTTGGGAAAAGAAATGTATTTGTGTGTTCATTTTAATCTATTTTCCCCAAGTTTAGGAAAAGAAATGTGTTTTTCCTTATTTGGGTGTAAAATATAGAATTTTTATTCTATAAGTGAAACAAACATGTGTCAGTGCACCAACTATAACAATACTACCAAGCACAGCAGGTACCTTCCATGGCTTGAACTGCTTTGATATATCTGCTGCAAACTAGTATGTACCAAAATATTGCAAAATTTTTACTCATCCTAGTAAGTGTAGATAAAACTCTTCTAATTTCAGCCATGCTCACTTTAACAATTTTATAAGACCTTAACACATAGTCCTGTGATTCTGAAGAAGGGTATTTAATGAGGTTTAATGACTACCAGATACAATATACACCTAAGAAAGACAAGACAAAAACAATAATTTCACCAGAATCAGTGGCATGCAAAGGAGGGTAAAAAGGGCGCAATTTACGTAGGCATCCAATCAAATGGAGAACTATATTATACATAAAATTACCCAATTATTATGTTTACTAGAACATATATGCACTCTCCAGGTGCATGTATTTAAGTTTCAATGTAATGAAATAAATTAAAAAGGCTGATGAAATTAATGAGAATGCAGGTAAAAAGATTTGAAACAGAGATCAGATTTCGATATGATCAATAATCTGTCTAAAGCAGTCCATGCCTTTCCTATGCATATATTGACATTGATTTCTGTAGATGAGATATTACCCCCTAGGTATGTGAACTTGTCTGCTAGTTTGAGAAACTTAACATGTACAAATCTTGAAAGCAGCAACACACAAAAAAGCAGCTGTACAACCACTTACCCTCATCTCTCAAACTATCTAAGACAAAAAAAAAAAAATGCTGGACATGCTGGACAATAGTCTGAATCTTGAAAATAGAATAAAAAGTTATTCACAAAAAATATTCATATGAAAAAAATACAGTTGATAGTATTTTTTTTTTTTTTCACATTCTAGAACTTCATAACTTCATAAGATCATAACACAATACAATATACAACTAAGAAAGACAAAATAAAATAGATTAATACAATTTTTTGTCGCACCTGCAACAAACATCCTGAAATGACAAATTTCACTGTTTTTTTCGTCAGTGCCAATAGAGAAGTCATATATTAGGTCATAGTTTTCATCTTCGCTAAAGTGTTTCATGGCTATTTAATCCCTGATGAGTGGAATAAATTGATGAAAACTTCTTGTTCCTGGGACTGTGGATGCATTTTGGCTGGGATTAGTACGAACTTAGCCTTTGCCTTGTCTGCCATCTGCAATGAAATTGCTTCAAACCACTTTTAATTTTGCTTTTTATGATTTTTAAATGGAATACAACATCTCTTTTAGTCAACAAGGTCTGCTTGTGATGGCAACAGATAGTCTGTATTTTATCCTCATCACAATCCTGTTCTATAGGTAATAAGATTTATATACATCGCATCAACTGAAATCACTCCAACCTGTCTATCATGGAATAAACATGACATTTTTCAAGTTAGCTCAGTACAAATTGAAAAAATAATGTTTGCCTATTCCAGTGACGAGGAAGTGAAATCTGTAGTGAAGAAGTGGCTCAAAGAACAGTCAACAGAATAGGGATACATGCTCTCATTTGAAAGTGGAACATTGCTATTGAGAGAAACAGTGACTGTGGGAAAGTAGAGTGGTGACCACAGAGGACCAGCTTCATTTTGATGTATGATACATGTTCCTGTGTTGGTAATTATACTTGTCCTAAACAAAATGGCATTACTTTTTGACACGCTCTCAATATTATGAAAATTGAAGAGGACAACATTTTCTATAGACTGGCTGTAAGCTACATAGGTATAGGGTTAAATAATTGGATATTTGGATTCTACAATCCTTATTTGCCTTAAATACCAAATTTCAGAAATATTGACTGTATGGAAGTTTTTTTTTTTTAAATCTTAAAAACACTGAGATTCTGCGACACCGACACAGAGGCAAAATAGGAAAATTTTAACCCCTCTAAATCGGAACGGTAAGGTTTAACACTAAATAATTTGGCACACTTTCCTAACTCATGAAGGAGAACATTTGTGCCAAATTTCAAGTAATTCGGTGTCGGTGGTGCAGATTTCAACTTTTAACAGGGCCCCAAGAATTTTTGTTTTTTAAGTAAAAAATATAAGCTTTTTATTTCTTTTATTTTTAAATTTTAAATTAAAATAACTTCATTCTGAAAAAAAAAAATTGAATATATATTTCAGATAAATACAAAACTGCGAGGTTACTAAATAAATACAGTTCACTGAAATGGATTTTTTTATTCAAATAACTCCTTTTTACAATCTGAATTGATAAAATATTTTTTTTTTTTTCAAAGTGCTGAAAATTTCATTAAAATCAGACAATCCCTGATTGTTGGTAAAAAAAATTAAATTTTAAAAATAAAAAAAAAAAATTATTACTTTCCTGATCAAAATGGCCCATCCTTATAAATGTAAACATTAAAACAAAAACAGCACTTTCGCTTCGATGAATTTTTTTATAAGTACAATATACTTAAAATTCTTTAGAGAAAGCAATTTGCAACGGAATGAAAGTCATTTGAATCCCTTCCTAAATAGAAGCATCAATATCATTATGGGGCCGTGTTACAACAGGTACCACAGTCTCACGGATCGTCTGGAATAATTACCCATTTTTCAACAGACACTACGCATAATGTCGGATAGAGAGAGACAGAGTTGGAAAAAAGCTTTCGTTAGTTTTTTGTACATTTTAAAAATTGCTGGAAAACGGATTTTTTAAAGTTTAGGTTGAAATTAAAATCTTAGAAATTATCACTCTGCCAAAAATCAAAAACAAAACAATGAGGTAATAATGTTATTGTTATGTATACAAAGTTGTTGTGAAATCTCGTTTTGGGCGTGATTATGCGTAAGGTCTCGTTTCGGTCAGTCGCTACAGTAAGCAGCAGAAGTAGAAAAACAACAAGTCATTGTTTTATTATTATTATAAAGAAAATAAAAGATATAATAAAAAGGGGAATGTGAAACAAGGAGCCTGTAGAAGACATGAATAAGCAAGGAAGGACTGAACCCTAGTTCCTAACATTAAAAAATATATAAGACGGAGAAAATCGGAGAATAATCCAACGAACGAACGAACGAACGAACGAACGAAATTACGTTGGAACATTAATGGAAAAAAGGTGCTGTAACGATTTTTTTTTCTTCTATTGAAGAACTAATGATTGTTTTATTTTTGGTTAAATTAATTGCTATTTCTAGTTTCTGGTTTCGATCTTGTACACGATCCCCACTTTGGTGTGTGTGTGTGTGTGTTGTGTGTGTGTGTGTGATTGTTATTGTTGTTATCTTGTCCTGTTAGTGTTTAGATCAGTCCCATCCTTCCACTCTACAAAGCTGAGTTGGAAAAAATGGAAAAGGAGGACATCATAGGGAAAGTCACTGTCCCAACAGATGGAGTAAATTCCGGCTGAACTTGCACAATCGTCGGAAAATTAAAACGGAAAGTTTTTTGGAGGTCCCCATGACAGTTTAACTACACTTTAATGAATGATATTTTGCGAATTGGGTTACGTTTTAGGGGTTTGGGGATTAAGGGTTTTTTTTTATTACGTATTACTAAAAAAAAAAAAAAAAAAAATTACTATACATTTAATGTTTGAAAAAATTTGTTTTAAAACCAAGTTTAATTGAAATTATACATTGCAATATTAACACAACAACTGAGACTAATGTGTCTACCGTTGGATTCAATAATTAATGTCATGGTTGTAATGATAATAGTAATTTTGGTTGTTTTTTTTATAAGCAATACGTAATAAAAAACAACCCTTAATCCTCAAACCCCTAAATCGTAACCCAATTTGCAAAAACTTCATTCATAGACTGTAGTTAAACTGTCATGGGGTACCTCCCAAAAACTTTCCATTTTAATTTTCCGACCGTTGTGCAAGTTCAGTCTAAACTCCATACTACAGCCAAGGATGGAACATCCAAAATCAAGTTGTTTGGACCCCAGGGACCTGAACAAAAACATAAAACGAGAACACTACGCTACTAAAAATCTTTAGATGAGCTTGTCTCTTTTTTAGATGGGGTGGCCTAAAGTCGGTATCAGCCAGGTAGCGAGGTAGCCTATCCGAGGCCACCGATATAGATACTTTCTCGTAGGCCTCGGCCTATCCCCTTTTCACTAGCGCTAGACCAAGGAGATCGTTTTTTAGCCCCTGGGGTGGAGTGCTATACATACAATTAACTGCTCATTTTATCGCACAGATCCATTTGCCACTCATACGCTGAATTGGTGAGGGCCGGTATCGAACTAGGTTCCCAGACGAACGCTCTACCGACTAAGCTAAACCGGCCCTACCCCTACTACACGGGAAGAAATACTTCAGCGTCATCGATGTGTGTGTATGGGGGGGGGGTACTGGCAACAAGAGCTAAGAATCATTTCGGTCAATGGTTAAATTTGCAAATCGTCGTCAAAATTAAAACGGAAACTCATTTGGTGGTGATCCATTACAGTTTAACTACAGTGTATGCATGAACTTTTTGCTAATTGGGTTACAGTTTAGGGGTTTGGGATTAAGGTTGTTTTTAAAATACGTTATTGCTAAAAAAAAACAACACAACAACAACAAAACTCCAAATTACTACTGGTGGTTCCTAAGCGTGCGGACGTTCTACCAACTGAAAGGCGCCCTGTCTTACTGGTTAAAAACTGGCGTCCTGATTAACGGGACAGTTAAATCTATTAATAACGGAGATTCGCTTCGGTGTTTGTCTGTAACAAAAACTACGTCACTGCTTACGTCACATTACCCCAAATCGTCATAACATAGAATAAATCCACTCAAATTTGAACATGCACATTTAGACAGTCGTCATTGTTTTTTAAAAACAAGTTTTAATAGATACATCCCCAGTATCAATATATTTATATATAGTTTGTTTTATTTTAATATCATATTTAAGTTTACATTTCAAATTGTTTTATTTTTTAATCCTTTAATGAATTTGATGATTTTACTTACTTAGGGCTCAAAACTCGCTGACATTGAATTTTTAACTCCCCACTAGGCAATATGTTCAAAAAATCTATTTTTACTCGCCCAGAGGGTGTTTTTTAATTTTGCTAGTAAAATTAATGTACAAAGTAAGACATGGTGTCAGAAATGGGATTTCTCTTGGTTTGTATTTGGCTTTTTATTTCAACTGTCCTGTAAGCCAGGAGCCAATTTTGACCAGTAAGCCAGGGTGGGGATATTATTTCCTCGTACCCCACTTGTACTAGGTAGGCACAAGGCCCTATTAACGTGGACACCTACAAGCGAGACTCATTGTGGCGGGTTTAAAATTGCGCTATCACCTCGGCATTCCCCCTCAAATGGGGCGCCTCAGGCACTGGGGCAATAAACCCAGCCCTGCCTCTTTAAATCAAGGGCACAGTGTTGGCGGGGGATGGCCCTGGGATCGACGCTCGTGATTTTAACCCGGGGTAGGCGCGTACACCCGCCCGTGGGGTCTCTGCGCCTATTTTCTCGTTTTTGTTTGTTTTTTTTCGAAAAAAAGGCGTTGATTTAGGAGTGGGTTATTTCCATTGGCTCTTCACTTCTTCATGTTATGACAAAAACACAATTGCAAATATATCCGGTTCTAATGACTCCATTTGGGGTAATTATGAGAAAGACCGCCAGTCCTCCTTGCCTCAAAACTTGCTACCGGTGACTGCTGAAAAAACAAACCCAGCTATGATTGAAGTCATAGTCCGAAGCAGTTGTCACTTTGAAAGAAAAACCAAACGAGGGTGTTTTTATTTTTTCGTTTTTTTCGACTCATTCATTAGGTATAGAAAAACAAAATGTTTGGAGTTTTTTTTCCGGTAATGTTTCATTTTATTTTTTATATAATTTTATTTTCCAAGTTAAAAGGTCAATAAGGTCTTGCAAAATCCCAGAAGCGGCCTTACAAAACGAAATTTTTAGTTTCTTTTAACGGGCTGATATGCTAGAAAGAAAGAAAGAAGAAGAATACATGGTTTATTTCCCACATTAACAAATAAACAATGTCACATAAAACAAAACAGTGACAAAAAAAACAAAATGTAATGTTTGGTTGTTATAGGTAATGTGTGGAGGTTGATCATAATTTTTGGCTGAGCCTATTCTAGTAGTGACCACCTCAGTTGGTTGTGCTGTTTGGTTTTTGCTTTTTGTTTTTGTTTTTTTACACTAGTTGAAAAGTAATACTTTTTCACCCCCCCCCGACTCAAGATTCATTCTTACATCAATGTAGTCACATGACCAGTAAGGTGAATGTACCATCTCTTCCATGTACGAACTTGGAAAACTCGTTAACTCTCATTTTGTCTCACAGAAATTCGACTGTCGATCTGGGATCCAATCAATTGTCGACATCAAAGGATATGCGAGATTCCATTCTGTGATTGCACTTCAGATATATCCCGACTTCCAGTGTGTTGTACACCCGCATCAGGTGGCTTTAATCCAATTTTTAGCTCTCAATCGTGAATTGAAATCAGGTGCCATCATCTCTGCCTCCCTTTTTGGATAACCCAGTGAATGTCTCCACTCCACAAAATATCGCTTGTTTGAGGTACAGGAAGCCTCTTTCTTAGCCCTACTCGAGGGGACTGTTATACCAGTAACTGCCTCAAGTTGGCCGCTTTCGGCTATTGCCTTCACAGTTCTGTGGTGTCACTCTAGCAAAGGGTGCGTTCCCAGCTTACGTCTGCTATGCAGCTCTGTAGATGCTTGCACATTCCACTCTTTCAAGCCTGCCGATTGGTGCTGACTTGAAGACCATTCCATCTGTCAATCAGCAAAATAGCATCCTCTTCCACAGCACATGTGGTGCCTTTCATGCAGTGTTTTTAAATACTCTCTTCAACCTGCTTATCATTTCTTTGATAATTGCCTTATCATCTTGAGCATTCTGTCACTTTAACTTGGTCATCCATCTTATCTCCCTCTAGCTTGTTTTTTTACATAACTGCATGGTGACCCTCAACCATCCAGCCACAGGAAGCTGACGCCCACCAGTTTTCCTGCAGATTGAGAATAAACTTCTCGCTTACGTCCATCTTATCTGCCACTGGGAGGAATCTTAATTACCATCACTGAATAAAGCCAATCTCTAGTCTCTAACATTCGTTCTGCAAAACTTGAGTCAAGTGCTGGTCCCTGTCAAGGTGACTCCAAAGGCTTAGCTATTAATGTTTTTCCAGGTGGTATCTTATTTCTTTCCGCTTTCACAACAATCTAATCCACCAGGATGTCATCAATGTAAGGAATTTAGGCTTCCCTTTGTCTTTCTGAATTTAGTCAGTTTATGCCTTCCTGGTGGATTACGATGGTTGTGAAAGCGGAAAGTAAGTAAGATACCACTGGAAAAACATTAATAGCTAAGCTTTGGAGTCCACTTGACAGGGACCAGCAACTTGAGCTCAAGTTGCAGAAGAATGTAGAGACAGAGAGTTGGTATTCCAAGAGTGGTAATAAATTCCTCCGTGGCGATAAGATGAGTAACGAGAGTTATCTCAATCTTGCAGGAAACTGGTGGGTCACTATCCTGTGGCTGGATGGTTGAGGGTCAGCAATGCAGTCTATGTAAAAACCAGCAGAGGAGAAAGATGGGATGACAGTAAGTGACAGATTCTCAAGAGATAAGGGATATTATCAAAGAATGATCAAGCAGTGTTGAAGATGAGTATGTTAAAACACTGCCATGAAAGGCACCACATGTGTGTGGAGAAGGATGCTTAATTTTTGCTGATGGACAATGGCAATGGTCCTTCAAGTCAGCCCAATCAGGCAGTGCTGAAGAGGTGGAAGTGTCGCAAGCATACTACGAGCTGCATACAGAGAGTGGGAACGGCATTGTAGACGTGACCACCACAGGACTGTGAAGGCAAGTAGCCGAAAGGGGCCACTGTAAGGCAGTTTACTGGTATACATGTCCTCGAGTAGGCTAAGAAGGGCTTCTGTACCTCAACAAGGCGTATATTTTTGTATGAGGGGTGAGGACATTCACTGGGTTTCATCCCTAAAAAGGAGGCAGAGGATGAGGCTACCTGATATCATTCAGGATTGGGAGAGTAAATGGGATAAGCACTGATTGCTTGGGTTGTACAACACACTGGGAAGCGGGAATTAGTATCTGAATTGGCAGATCAAGAATGGAACTCTCAGCATATCCTTCGATTTCGACATTGATTGGGATCCCAGATGACAGGGGTCAAAGGTGGGCTGTGAGACAAAATGAGAGTACAAGAGTTTGTTTCAGTTCGTACATTGGGGAAGAGAGGTACATGTCAACCTTACTGGTCATGTAACTACATGATGGTAGATGATCTTGGAGATCGGGGGGAAAATGGTTATTGATCTTCAACTATGTAAAAAACAGAAACTAAAGCAACAACAAAACAGCACACACTGATGGGTGGTCACTACTAGATAGGCTCAGCAATTAGTGGGTCAACCCTCCACACATTAACTATAACAACCAACATTTACATTGTTTTTTGTTTTTTTGTTCCTGTTTTGTTTTATGTGGACATTGGGTTAATGGTATAATGTGGGAAAAATAAACCATGTGATAATTCTTCTTCTTCTTCTTCTAGCATTCAGCCCCGGTAAAGAAACTAAAATTTCGTTTGGGGTAAGGCCGGCTTTCTGGGGATTTTTGCATAGACTTATGACTTTTTTTTAACTTGGAAAATCAATATATAAATAATAATGAAAATACCTGGAAAAACCCCAAACATTTTGGATCTTTTATACCTAATTGTGACTGTCGACACAAAACAAAAAAAAACCTAAGTTTTGGTTGTTTTTCTTTTCAGTGACACTGGGGTGTAGGGCTATGGACTTCGAAATCATAGGCTGGGTTGTGTTTTCGAGCAGTCACCGGTAGCAAGGTTTGAGGCAGGGGATGGGACGGTCTTTCGTCATAATTACCAAATGGAGTTCGCATTAGAACCGGATAAATATTTGCAATTGGTGTTTTTTGGATGCATAACACTGAAGAGTGAAGAGGGCCAATGGGAATAAACCCACTCATAAAATCACAGCCTTTTTTCGAAAAAGACAAAACATAACAGTAGAAAATAGGCGGACAGAGGGGACCCCACGGGGGGCCGGGTGGTACGCCCTACCCCGGGGTTTAAAATACGAAGGGGTGCGGATCCCAGGGGGCCCTCGCCCCCAGCAACACCTTGCCCCCCTTTTTTTGATTTAAGGCCAGGGGCTGGTTTATTGGGCCCAGTGCCTGAGGCAGCCCATGTTAGAAGTGGGAATGCCGGAGTGTAGACGCTTTTTAAACCCGCCACCAATGAAGTCTCGGCTTGTAGGTGGGTCCACGTTAATAGGGCCTTGGTGCCTAACCTAGTACAAGTGGGGTATCGAGATATACCCCACCCTGGCTTACTGGTCAAAAATTGGCGTCCTGGAGCTTACAGGACAGGTTTGAATAAAAAGCAAATACAAACAAAGAGAATCCCATTTCTGACACCATCGTTCTTACTTTGTACATTTTTACTAGGCAAAAATAAAAAACACCTCTGGGCGATGTTATAAATAGATTTTGAAACATTTGCCCTGAGGGGTGGGAGTTAAAAATTAATGTCCAGCGGTTTGAGCCCTAAGTAAGTAAAAGTCATTCAAAAATTCATTAAAGGATTAAAAAATAAAACATTTAAATGTAAACTTTTAAATATGTATTAAAATAAAACAAACTATATATAATATAATGTACTGGGGTGTATCTCTAAAACTTGTTTTAAAAAACAATGACGACTGTCCTAATGTTGCATGTTCAAAATTTTGAGTGTATTTAAATTCTATGTTATGGACGATTTGGGGTAATGTGACGTAAGCAGTGTGGAACCCGGGTTAGTTTTTTGTTACAGACAACACCGGAAGCGAATCTCCGTTATTATAGATTTAACTGTCGAATCAGGACGCCAGTTTTAACCAGTGACAAGGGCGCCTTTCAGTTGGGACGTCCGCACGCATTAGGACCACAGTGTAATTTGGAGTTTTGTTGTTGTTGTGTTTGTTTTTTCCTTTTTAGCAATACGTTAATTAAAAGACAACCTTAATCCCCAAACCCTAACTGTAAGCCTCAAATTAGCAAAAAGTTATGCTACACTGTATATTTTGTTAACTGTACATGGATACGACCAATGAGTTTCGTGTTTTAATTTTGACGAACGATTTGCAAATTTAACCTTGACCGAAATGATCTAGCTTCCTGTTGCCATAGCCCCCCCCCATACAACACACATCGATGATCGCTGAGTATTTCTTCCCGTGTAGTAGGGGTAGGGCCGTTAGCTAGTCGGTAGAGCGTTCGTCTGGGATAGTTCGATACCGGCCTCACCAATTCGCGTATGAGTGGCCAATGGATCCTGTGCGATAAAATGAGGCAGTTATGTGTATGTATCCGCACTCCACCCCAGGGGCTAAAAAACGATCTACTTGGTCTAGCGCTAGTGAGGGGATAGGTCCGAGGCCTACGAGAAAGTATTATATCGGTTGGCCTCGGATAGGCACTCGCTACCTGGCTTGATACGACTTTAGGCCACCCATCTAAAAAGAGACAACTCATCTAAAAAGATTTTTAGTAAGGCGTGTGTTCTTCGTTTTATGTTTTTTGTTCAGGTCCTGGGTCCCAAACAAACTTGATTTTGGATGTTCCATCCTTGCTGTATATGGAGTTTAGACTGACTTGCACAACGGTCGGAAAATTAAAATGGAAAGTTTTTGGGAGGTACCCCATGACAGTTTAACTACGTCTATGAATGAGAGTTTCTTGCAAATTGGGTTATCGAATAGGGGTTGAAGGATTAAGTTTGTTTTTTTATACGTAATTGCTTATAAAAAAACATACACCAAAAATTCTATTATCATTACAACCACTGAATTAATTAATTGAAGTCCAACGTAGACACATTATCTCAGTTGTTGTGTTAATATTGCAAATGTATAATTTCATTAAACTTGGTTTTAAAAAACAAATTTTTCAACATTAATGTATAGTATATTTTTTTTTTTTTTAGTAATACGTAAGTAAAAAAAACCCTTACTCCCAAACCCTACAACCGTAACCCATTCGCAAAATATCTATTCATAAAGTGTAGTTAACTGGTTGGGGGGGACACTCCAAAAAACGTCTCGTTTATATTCGACGATTGTGCATATGTTCATCCGGGAATTTTACTGCCATCTGTTGGACAGTGACTTTCCCAATGATGTCCTCCTTTTCCATTTTTCCAACTCAGCTTTTGTAAGTGGAAGGATTGGACTGATCTAAAACACTAACAGGACAAGATAACCACAATAGCCAAATCACACACACACACACACACACACACCACACACAAGTGGGGATCGTGTCAAGAAATCGAAACCAGAAACTAGAAATAGCAATTAATAACCAAATAAAACAATCATTAGTTTTCAATAGAAGAAAAATCTTGACAGCACTTTTTTCCATAATGTTTCGCAACTAATTTCGTTCGTTCGTTCGTTCGTCGTTCGGTTGATTATTTCCGTTTTCTCCGTCTATATTTTTTAATTTAGGCTAGGGTTCAGTCTTCCTTGCTTATTCATGTCTTCTACGGTCCTTGTTTCACTTCCTTTATTATATCTTTTATTTTCTTTATAATAATAATAAAACAATGCAATTGGTTTTGTTTTTCTACTTCTGCTGCTAACTGTAGCGATGACCGAAACGAGACCTTACCATGAATGACGCCAAGAAGAGATTTCACACAATTGTTATACATAACAATACATTATTACCTCATTGTTTTTGTTTTTGGATTTTTGGCAGAGTGCTAATTTCTAAGATTTTATTTCAACCTAACTTTAAAAAATCCGTTTTCCAGCAATTTTTAAATGTACAAAAATAACGAAAGCTTTTTTTCCAACTCCTGTCTCTTCCTATCGCGACATTATGGGCGTAGTGTAGTTGAAAATGGGTATTACCAGACGACCCGTTGAGACTGTGGGGTACCTTGTTTGTACGGCGCATAATGAAATTGAATGCTTTATTTAGGAGGGTTCAAATGACTTTCATTCCGTTGGCAAATTGCTTTCTCTAAAGAATTTTAAAGTATATTGTACTTTATAAAAATTCATGCGAGAAAGTGCTGTGTTTGTGTTTTAATGTTTACATTTATATAGGTCAGTGGGCACTTTTGATCAGGAAAGTAATTAATGTGTTTTTTTTTTAATTTTTAAATTTATTTTTTTTTAGAACCAACAAGTCAGGGAATTGTCTCTTTTATGAAATTTTCAGCGACTTTGAAAGAAAAAAATATTTTATCAATTCAGATTGTAAAAAGGAGTATTTTGAATAAAAAAATACCATTTACAGTGAACTGTATTTATTTAGTAAACTCGCAGTTTTGTATTTATCTGAAATCATATTTCAATTTTTTTTTTTCAGAATGAAGTTTATTTTAATTTTAATTTAAAAAATAAAGAAATAAAAGCTTATATTTTTTTGTACTTAAAACAAAATTCTTGGGGCCCTGTTAAAGTTGAAATCTGCACCCACCGACACCGAATTACTTGAATTTGCACAAATGTTTCCTTCCATGAGTTAGGAAAGTGTGCCAAATTAATTTAGTGTTAAACCTTAACCGCTTCCGATTTGCGAGGGTTAAAATTTCCTATTTTGTGGGCCTCTGTGTCGGTGTCGCAGAATCTCAGTGTTTTTTAGATGATTTAAAAAAAAAACATTCCATACGTCATCATTTCTGAAATTTGGTATTTTAAGGCAAAAGGATTGTAGATCCAAATATCCAATTATTTACCCTATACCTGTATGTAGCTTAGCAGCCAGTTTAACCGAAAAGGTGTCCCTTCAATTTTCATAATATTGGAGAGCGTGTCAAAAAGTAATGCATTTGTTTGGACCAGTTAATAATTACAACATCAAGGAACATGGTATACATACATCAAAATGAAGCTGGTTCCTCTGTGGTCACCGGGATCTACTTTCCCACAGTCACTGTTTCTCCTCATACAATGTTCCACTTCAATGACGAGCATGGTATCCCTATTCTGTTGACTGTTCTTTGAGGCCACTCTTACTACAGATTTCACTCCTCGTCACTGGAATAGGCAAAACATTATTGTTTCACTTTGTACTGAGCTACAGTTGAAAAATGTCATGTTTACTTCGATGATGACAGGTTGAGGTGATTTCAGTTGATGCGATGTATATAAATCTTATTACTATAGAACAGGATTTGATGAGGATAAAAATACAGTTACTATCTTGTTTGCCGATCAGCAAGCAGACTTGGTTGACTAAAGAGATGTTGTTAATTCCATTAAAATCATAAAAGCAAAATTAAAGTGGTTTGAAGCAATTTCATTGCCAGATGGAGACAAGGCAAAGGCTAAGTTCGTACTATCCAGCCCAAAATGCATCCCACAGTCCCAGGAACAGAAGTTTCATCAATTTATTCGCACTCATCAGGGATTAAATAGCCATGAAACCACTTTAGCGAAGTGAAAACTATGAACTAATTATGACTTCTGCTATTGGCATGACGAAAAAAACAGTGAAAATTTGTCATTTCAGGATGTTTGTTGGCAGGTGCGACAATAAATTGTATTAATCTATTTTAATTTTGGTCTTTCTTAGTTGTAATATTGTATTGTGTTATGATTCTTATGAAGTTTGACGTTCTAGAATGTGAAAAAAAAAAAAAAATACTATCATGTATTTTTTCATATGAATATTTGTTTTGTGAATAACTTTTTAATTCTAATTTCAGATTCAGACTATTGTCCAGGCATGCAGTCCAGCATTCTTGTTTTTTTGTGGTCTTAGATAGTTTGAGAGATGAGGGTTAAGTGGTTGTACAGCTGCTTTTTGTGTGTTGCTGCTTTCAAGATTTGTAATGTTAAGTTTCTCACTAGCAGACAAGTTCACTACTAGGGGTAATATCTCTCTCTAACAGAAATCAATGTAATATATGCATAGGAAGGCATGGACTGCTTTAGACAGATTATTGATCATATCGAAATCTGATCTACTGTTTCAAATCTTTTTACCTGCATTCTCAATTATTTCATCAGCCTTTTTAATTTATTCATTACATGAACTAAATACAAATGCACCTGAAGAGGTGCATAATATGTTCTGTCACATAATATTTGGGTAATTTTATGTTAATATATGTTCTCCATTTGATTGGATGCCTACTGTAAATTGGCCCTTTTTACCCTCCTTTGCATGCACTGATTCTGGTGGAATTATTGTTTTGTCTTGTCTTTCTTAGGTGTATATTGTATCTGGTAGCATTAACCTCATTAAATACCCTTCTTCCAGAATCACAGGACTGATGTGTTAGGTCTTATACAATTGTTAAAGTGAGCATGGCTAAATTAGAAGAGTTTTTTATCTACACTTACTCTAGGATGAGTAAAAATTTTGCAATATTTTGGTTACATACTAGTTTGGCAGCAATATATCAAACAGTTCAAGCCATGGAAGGTACTGCTGTGCTTAGGTAGTAATTGTTATAGTTGGTGCACTGACACATGTTTGTTCACTTATAGAATAAAAAATTCTATATTCTTAACACCCAATAAAGGAAAAACACATTTCTTTTCTCAAACTTGGGAAAATAGATTAAAATGGAACACACATAACATTTCCTTTTCCAAACTTAAGGAAAGAAATTAAACAAACACACAACACAGTCCTTTTCCTAAACTTAAGGAAAGACAAT
>CM042151.1:79987759-80034219 GCA_023376005.1 Doryteuthis pealeii | reverse complement strand
TTAAAACAAATATTTACACAAAGTCAGAGTTTCGACTTGGCTGGATTAGTGATGCTTTAAGTACTACATCCACGCCTAAAATATAACATACTTTTGATCCACCTACGGAATTATAAAAGACTGAAAGAAATTCAAACAATGACACAAATTCATCTCCCCGTCAAATAGACCCACACACCCGACAACAACAACACACAGAATCCATCTCACGGCCAGATAGAACACAACAAGAAACAAGAAGTCAGAATAAATGATTCTTGTGTAGCATTTCCTTTTTCTTCCATTTTCTTTATCATAAAAACAGATGTCCATTATTTAACTACGTGATAAAAATCACAAGAATAAGAATTGGTGGATAAGCAAATAGATGGTTCAGATTTACATTTTTCCATTCCAATCTTGGATGATTGGACAATCCCATTTTTAACCAGCGGGTGTTGCAAAATGATAGTAGTTCATTACAATCTAAGGAACATGAGTATTAATATTAGATTTCTAAGTTAC
The DNA here is from genome assembly GCA_023376005.1 of Doryteuthis pealeii. Classification (NCBI taxonomy): domain Eukaryota; kingdom Metazoa; phylum Mollusca; class Cephalopoda; order Myopsida; family Loliginidae; genus Doryteuthis; species Doryteuthis pealeii. Next base: position 80,033,715 of record CM042151.1, on the reverse strand, counting down.
TCAGCAGAATTATCATATCCTGTGATTTCATTTCTGGTCAACCTGTGAAGGATGTGAAAGACACATGTTACCCACCAATGCAAGGACCTAATATCTACTGTGTGACCAAATTGATTGTTCTGGGGTTCATCATACACCTTGCCTCACCCCAAGAGTTTTAGTTACTCTAAACAATCTGCTAGTAAATTGAGTTGCATTCTACAAACAGGGCTGAGATGGTGTTCCAATTTTCCATGAAAAATTAAAATTTCATCACTTTTTAGAACAGGCACCAGGACCAAAGTTAGAAATATGACAGTTGGACAGAGAGCCCCCCCCTCTCGCTCAACAGTACCATAATAGAAGATAGAAGTACGATTTGGTGGTTTGTTTTGTTTATGGCTATCAACTCAGTGCGGTCATTTAATGCCGATAAAGTTGTGGAAATAAACAATTCTTAATTGGATAATACAATTCTTTTTTAGAATACATTTTTCTATAACCCCATAGATGGACCCTAAACAGGTACTACCACTCCGGGTTCAGACGTGGACCAGGAGCAATGGTGATGAAGGGGGATGCTCCACATTCCCCAAACCTCCAAAACTGAACCGCACCATCAGATAGAGTAACGGTCATTCCCAGACATTGTAGACCCGCACCACGCCTTCTAGCATCCATATGATAAAAAAGGGTTGGGGCTTGCCATAAGGGCAATTAGGGTGGGAAAATCATAGGAAGTAACAACTATATGATAGGAGAATGAATATGAGTTATATCCTCATCCTCTGACATTTGAATTGTTCACTTTACATCTGTCTTGTTTGGTTGTTCATCCTCTCTTTATTGATTGTTTCATATTTGGCTGCTGATATACTCTCCAGAAAACTCATGCCTGTATTTTTAAGGTTCAGATTTGCGGTTACTAACAAGGTAGTTCTAGTTGCTGCAGTTGACCCTTAATTACAACTGCAAACATCCTCTGATAATATTGTTGTATACCCTTTCTTACTTTCTTACTTCTAGTGTCTTTTTCTCTGCCGGCTTTGGGTCTATCCTTCTACATCTATCTTGGTCTGCGCTCTTCTAAGGTCTGGACTTTCTTGGACTTCGGGTCTGTTTCTGTTAGGATTCTCCTTATCAGAAGACCTGTGTCATGTTGTTTTTAGTAATAAAACACCAAGACTTCGATTACTTTGATATTTACTTTTTTTGTAAAATCCCACAACCAGACATCTGCTCACATCCTACAGCTTGGCTCCTACTTGCCTAACTCTGAAACTTACTTACTATCTAAACCGGAAGACAGGGTCCTCTATGCCTTCCGGTTTCACGATTTATCCCCGGAAGACAAGTGAGAGTGAGGTCAAGCCTTGTCACTCATCCTTCAAGGCTGTGGGCTGTAGCTTTAATGGCCATTTTGATTTCTACACTTATCTGCCATAAATATATAGCATCTAAAATTATGTAACAATATAAACATATGACCAATCACTTCAACACAACAACAACAACTCCTTTTCTAAGGTAACAATGTATAAACAGTAAGTACTTACCTGTATTCATATATAATAATACCAGTCGAAAGAAAAAGTAAGTGACATGCCTAACCTTTCTTCAAAATCTTAATATAAACTAGCAACAGAAAACGCCTTCTGGGCAGTCTGTAAAAATAAATTTTGAATGAAAGACATTGCTAGCAGAGGGTGCGGGAGTTAAAAATTCAATTGTTCAGGGGTTTGTATCATAGAAGCAAAATCCTCATATTTATTAAAAAAGTAAAAAAACAAAAAAAAACAATTGAAATTGAAAAACTGAGCCCAGTCCCTCTCAATAAAATGTTGCGTGCATATAATAATCAAACAATTATTTTGAATATTTTCCACAATCAATTTTTACAAAATCGTAGTATTTACTATTTGTAAACTTTTTTAGTTAACTTCTTGTACTGTAAATAAACAAAAAAAGGACGAGAGTAACAAAACAATTTTTTAAAATTGCTTACTCAAATTTTGGATAGTATGTAGGCATAGAATATTCGTGACATTAAGCTGTGATGTAGATCTATGATGTAGTTTTTGTTACGACAGAAATACAGACATCTCTATTATTAATAGAATAAAGTTAAACTAGATATACTTAATTCTTCATCGTAAATAAACAACCTATATCTGAAACAAAACCTATTAAGGTTTTTATATGTAGAATATGGATTTAATAAGGATCTGAAATACTATAAACTTTAAAAAATTGACCTGATACTTGAAAGGGCCGTGAATGTCACACAAAATCCCTTTATGTGATATTTATAGTTTTAAAACCTGTTTATTTAAAAAATGGCCTTACCCAAATTAGGCACTTATAAGCCTATGTATCTATAGGCCATATATATGGTATTAATAAATCATGTAATTAATTTTAATCAGGAAAGCTTGTTTTCTCATCATAATGTGTATACCAATTAAATGTATATGTTTGTATACTCTCTTTATTCTTACTTCTGATCAATCTTTGGTAACTTATGTTCTTCTAGTGTCGGACTTTGCTGGAGACATCAGTTCTGCTTCCATTGGGATTTCTCATATCATTAAGCCCTGGGTCCATGGTAGTTAGAATAATAACCCAAGACTTTCGATTGCTTTAGTCAATTTTATTCTGAAATCCCCCACCAGAACTACTGTGCACAGCTGTGAGATATTGGGCAACGTGCCTAAGCCGACTTCCCCGCCAGGGCTGATAAATAAACTTTCTTTTCTAATCTAAACCACGAGGAGGGCTCTCCACCATTCTGACATACCACCAGAATAGTCAGGATTGAGTCAAGCCATGTCACGTCAATCCTTCAAGCCACCCGTGCAACTCTTATAACAGCCATTTTGGTTTCACACTAATGGTACATAAGTGTTAGACTAACAATTATGTAACCCAATAATAATTTATAAAATCTACAGAAGAGGATAGTATTTCTAATTAAATAATAATTCTATATTTCATTTCTTTAAATTTTTTAATGCAGGATACAAGAATGCCTAAGCACTGAAAAAATTAAATAGTCCTGTGAGTCTCAATTTAATGATTTTTGTTTTACTAAACAAGCTCTCATGTATGACACAGTTCTGACCCAGATATACAGTATCTATATTACACATTAAAAAATAAATTTGTATCCAAAATCTCTATATTCAAATAATCAACAATTTCAGTCCATAACACTGTGTTTCCCCCCAAAAATAAGACAGGTAAAATTTTACACCAAATAAAACACTAAGAATTATTTTGGGGATGTTGAGTGTTTGTTGTGCATGATGTAATTGTGAAGAATGCTATTCTTTTGGTCCCTCGCCTGTACTCTCAAAGGACTTATTTTAAGGGGATCTTATATCAAAATCATCGAAAACCCTGCAAGGTCTTACTTTTGCTGGAAGTCTTATTTTCAGGAAAACCATGTATAGGGATAAAAGAAACGTTTGAGGATTAAGTAAAATTCAAAGATTATTCTTTAAAAGTTTGGACTTGCTGAATAATGTGTTTTCCTTTGAAAAACTTGGTTCCCACGGGGAAAACAAAAATAAAAACTATTTTATATAATTCTTTCCATGAGATCTACCTGATTTAAAATTATTCATTTGAGAGGAGAGCTAATACCATCTATTAAGAATCAATGTAATTGAAATATTAAAAGTTTTCACTTATTCACCTGTATTCATAAGTTTGCTATATTTATTTTGGGTTTTAAGAATTCTTTTAATGAAAAAGAAATTTACTGGAAGACTACACTGAAGCACCAAAATAAATTTTCTAAAAATGGCAGAAAAATAGCTAAAAAAAAAGCAATGTGAACACATTGTTCAGCAAATAATGTCAAAATTGATAAAATATCTTGCTCATGACAAGAGATTGACATTCATGTTGTTTGATTCAAGCACAAAATAGTCTAGTTTAGACCCTATATGGACACCTGGTGTTACCAAAGCCTTAATAATAAATTTAAGTGTTTCTTTAAAAAAAACTAAGTTGTATCAATTTTTTTCTTTTTTTAAATAATTTTTGCACAACTCTGTATAATCAAATAGTGTAAGTTGATGCTATTTATTTACATTATTGTAAAAGAAAAAAAATTGCTCTCTGCCAAACATGGTATAAAATGATTTTTGTCAAGTGCTTACGTTTGAAGTTTGAATCACCTGAAAATTTATACAGACCATGCATAATCAAGTTTCTAACTTTACTGTGTCAAGATATGCATTTTAGTATCAGCAAAAGTCTAAAAGGCAGCGTACTCTTACAACGTACATTAACTTCAGCATTATCGCACATGTCTTTTGAGATTTTGAACTCTTTGAAAAACCTGCTCCACACACTCACAAGTGTGGGTCTCTCTCCTGATGTGAGCTCGCATATGTCTTTAAGATTGAAACTGCGTGAAAATGATTAATCCACACACTATACAAGAAAATGTTCTTCACCACTGTGAGTCCCTTGTGCATTTTATCTCTCTCTCCTCCCTCCGCCAGAGAGAGATAGTTATTAAAATGGAACCAATGTTTAAATGAATAGGTAACAAATAAAATGAATGACAAATAAATAGAATCATAGAATAAATAAAAATAAATAAGTAATAATGATAATAACAATAATAATATGGTAGAATAAATAGATGATAATAAAAATGAATAATAAATTAGTATAGTAAATAAATATTGTTTATTTTACCTCAACAAGATAAGAATGATTATCCCTTAATCTCAAGTTGACACGTTTTTTTTATAATTTGCCGTTTGACATGCAATACAAAAGAATGTGGCTTAAAAGAAATGATCTAATTGCGGCCTTTTAGGACTAATAAAACTTTAGTTGGATTAATGATTTTGTTTTGTTGGGGGTTTTTTTGTTATTTTTTTTACGGGAAATCAGACGAAAGACAAACAAAGGTTAGTGCGACGATTATTGATATTAGACGTAAGGGCGTAAATAAATGATAAATAACAACATTTTTTTAAAATTGATTGTTTTAAAATTATATTTTATCATGAAGTGTAGTTTCATAATTATTGTAATTAATTGACTTGTTCTTTTTAATTGTCGATTTCTTAAATAAATAAATTTAAAAAAATAACATGCTATTTTATCGCAAATACTTTCAGTATTTTGCGTCATAAAAATCTGTTTATTTACCTTACCTCAATATTCAATTTGCTGTTACAGTTATTAACTAAAAGAAATATTTGATAAATATCGAAACGAAATATAAAAAAAGGACATTTTTAAAATCGATGAAAATTTTTATGATACAACATTTGTACTTCTCTCTCAAATGAATTAGCCCTACCCCTTAATATTGTTCGTCTGGTTTAATGAGAAATTATTTTTTGTGGGTGGTGGGTATTTTTTGTTTTCGTTTTGTTTTTGTTTGTTTTTTTTGGGGGGGTGTACTTGTCTAGACATGTGACATGTCTAGAATATCCCAAATATCCCAATTAAACATAGATATGAAATGTAAAATTTTTCAGGTCATGTTCTTATTGTTTGTTCTTGACCATTTAAAACCGCGGCTAGTGTACTGGTTATGATCTGAAGATCAGTGACCACGTTCAAATCTCGGACGGAGGCATTTGCATTTTCACCTCTTCGCTGATCTTGGAGAATGCATGAACCGCATCTCGCGTAGACTGTTGATTTTTACTCATAGTCCCACTCGTATCGGGCGAATCTGACGAGTGTAAGACTCTCACTATAATTTAACACAATGAAACTTGAATAAAAGGTCAATGATTATCTTAAAATTGTGTACCAGTTCAAAAGAACAAACAGTAAAAAAAAAAAAAAAAACTCCTGGTGAATTTTCTTTGTTAAATTTCAGCTTACGGAATAATGAATGATATGAAGAAAACAAGGTTACATTTGGCACCATTAAAATCAATTTAAATTTAACATAACAAAAACAAGTTCCTAGAGGCTTGTTTTTTTTAATTATGAAAATCAAATATGAGTCAAATTTCACTGAAAATTTTCGATATTATTCACCAGTTTGAATGAAGCATTAAGTTTAAATTAGGTTTTTTCCTCAAAATAATTAGGGGAAAATATTTTTTTTGCGAATGTCTACCCACACCATTTCATTTTATGAATCCTGAAAAAATGAAGCAATAAAAAAAGCGATTTTTTTTCTATAAAGATAAGAGTCGAACGATCAATTTATCAAAAGGATTTTAATAAGTTCTATATGTGATTTATTTTAGAAAAAAAAATTGAATTGCTGATGATTCTGCTAAAAAAAAATGTCATAATATTAATTCTTTATGTCAAATTTTTTATCTTGCTTTTTTTTTAATTGAATTGCCAAGAAGAACTTTTTTTTTCAAAGAAATCTTCCGTGGTTATTTTATGCTGAAGTTAGTTTAACACTTTAGGTCTCTAATTAAGTACAGTATATTAAATGTATATTCGGTCAATTTTAAACAGGTAAACCTTACCTACTGGATATCAATGGAATTTCAAAAATTATTTAGGACCATATACGTTTTAGGCTCCCTTTGCTTTGCTGATTCATAAGTTATATTTTTCATTTATCATCCTCAACATCCGGTTTTGTTAACAATCGATTTTTAAGAGTTTTTTTAAACTTATAACAAACTAACCCTAACAACAACGGCTATGTTGACGGTGTAAAATGAACAAAAATGAATCAGCAATGCAAAAGGGTGCCTAAAGGTCATATGTCCATTTATTTAAACATTATTTCAAACCGATTATTTGACTTTAGTAGTGGCTAATCAGGTACTCCCAAACTCTGTTACGAGTTCGACCTGGAGTAATGATAATGAAAGGGTGACTCCACTCTCCTCAAGATCGCAGAACTGGAACTTTCAATATAGTTTAGTGTCATTCCATGAATGTTTTGGGGTTGGGATCTTACCAAGTAAGATGCAGTTGGTGCACATTCTAAGGCCCGCCAACAAAGTGTGGGGATTTCATTGCCAATAGGTTGTAGCAACAGTTTTGTTTTTTTTTAGTTTTTTTTAAAGTTTTTTTTTTTTAATCATGAGCTGATGCTATGTACGATACCCAACCTCAATTAGCTACCAACGGTGGTAAATACAAGTTTCGGTGGCTAAGGTGGTCAGCCACCGACCTGACTACCAACAGCTTTGGCAGAGTATTTAAAAAATAAATAGTGTCAGTTTTATTATAAATGTAGTTTGGGATGTTTTTTAACAAGTGAATCTAATAAGACTTACTTTCTTCTTTGAATCTCTGGATCTTGGTTAGGGTTATTATCCAAGTTTTATCTATTTTTATTTACTTACATATTCTATCAAGGTTCATTATTCTTCTTAGTAATCTTAGTTATTTTTTGCCAAGGGCTCTGATGCGCGGTGCATCGGTCAAAAACACACCACCCCACCCACAACCACACACACCCAACCACCACACCCCGACTGTAACTTTTATAAGCAATTATTGCTCTACTCTCTCAACACATCACACTACACCTCGCGCTTCTACATCCTACTCATTCAGCACATTCCACTCCCATTGCTAGATAAGACTCTAGCAGCAACATTTTGCACCAGTACCAGAACACTACATACTTAAAAAGAATCTACAACAGTAATACATTTCACATCTATCAACTTGCCACATAATCTTCCTGCACTGCGCTATAACCGCGAAACGCTAACAGACGACTCGATGTATATGGTATAAAGAGCATACACGTCGAGCTCACATACAACCAAAAGGATGTCGCCTGGGATTTCGCTGAATATATTTGTTTATTGCAGCAATCTGTTGATGAGATTAATGCGACTCGATAATCAATGCTATTAACAATCCTTGATATAAAATACATCACGCCTTCGGTTTGTAGGGCAAGTAGTAATTTTGTGCACATTGTAATATTTTCTGTAAGATTTTTTTGCACTTCGAATTCTGGCTTGCTTAGAATTCTCCAGAGTTCCTGTCCACCCTTTTCAGCAATGGTGTCATTCTCTTGGTTTAACACCAAGTTGTGCATAAAGGCCAACAGACCTGAGCAAGTTTTATAAGTCTTTTATTCCTTCACACAATGCAGCCACGCGTAACCTACAAATAACAAAAGAACTCTGTATTAAGTAAAAAAAACATATACAAAACAGGACAACAAATTTAACAAAAACACATCTTACTGCCAACACATACTGGACGAAAAGGCAATAACCATACAGAATTTTTTATTTCTGCGACATAATCTTGGAAAAATTTCAGCAACACTCTGCTGTACCCAGTAGGGTTAAATTCATCAAGCAGATATCTACACTTATGATTTTATGAACTTCTTGCTGGTGCAAGAAGAACAAACGAATAGTGCACTTTCAAATCACATTCCTTATGAACCTCATTATTGAATCTCAAATAACACAGCAATTTTCAAACTCACCTTTCGCTCTAATTGACTTAATACAGAATTAAACTGAGTGATCTCGTGACTCTTAGTGGCCCAACAACTGCTATATCAAGTATCGTTAGAAAGATCTTCAGTGAAGTCTTTCTGGTATAACGATGGACATTTTATGTAATAAAATCCACAAGAGGTACATATAACACAAAACAGACTTTATTGTCTCGACCACCATGTAACATGAAATATACTAACAATAGATACAGTTAGGGTGAAGGTCTTATTCGGATTGAAAGAGTCTTGTGAGTTATATAGATTCTCGCACGCATGAACAGAAGTTTGTACGAATTTAATCGTACAATGAGAATAGTAGTGTCCTTACTGTATAAACCATGTAGTCAAGGTGCTAACGGCTAGGCTGTACACATATGGTCTACAACGGCCTATAAGTGGAGCAGGGCCCCCCACCTTAAATCAAGCAAAGACACCAATTCGCTCTATGCATCTTTGTGCGCAGAGGCGAGACAGCTTTCTGCGTGCTGAGTTTTAAATCGCGTAGCTACTCCAACTGCACACCCTTACGTAGCAAAACCTGGCACAAAGGAACGATAACTCTACTTTTCACTTAAGTCCATCCAGCGAAGGGCACCATTGCTACACTTATTTTCTTTAAGTATAAGAATTTACTGAACACCTGTTTCCTATGGCTTCAGAAAGTCTCAAGCATCTGCCTGAATATTCTTACTCTACGACAGGCGTGATAAAGTAAAATTAATACTTGTTTCGAAAATGTTATTAACCAGTATAACAAGTATACAAAATTATTTTAAACCTTTTTAAATATTTTTCTTTCTCTTGCTCAGGGAGAGACAGCGCATAATACAGCTATTTCTGGTCGGTGAGCACCAACACGTATTACCTAATAAAGTATGGCCGCCTCAGCGTTAACAACTCGGCATGTATAAAAAAGAATATAAGCCGAACCACAAAAGAAAACCACATCATCGTGAAGTCTGGTGGACTTGCATTCTCCAATAGAAGTCCGAAGTTAAATAACAGAAGGGAAACACACAGGCAGAAACCCTTATTCGTTGTGAACTGTTTGTGGATCTCATTCTCGGTATAGTTTTACTTTGAAAAAAATTTAACTAACACACACTGAGAAACCTATACTTGTCGAAGTATGTACGCTCCTGCATTCAAGCCAGTTCAGCTCTCAAGGACATTTCGAAAGCACACAGGCGAGAACCCTATTCTTGCTGAAGTTTTGTGGACTATGCACTTTTCCAGGATTTCAACCTTTGAAACTTCACGAAACAAAGACACCAGCGGACTATCCAGACCCTTTTTCTTGTGAATCTATGTAAATGACATTTTGTCAGATGCTCTCGTTTAAAACAACAACATACGCTGACACACACTGGAGAGAAAGCCATTTCTTGTGACATCTGCAATTCATCTTTTGCAAAGCAAGATACTCATTCTAACAAACGCATCACGCGCATCCCCACTGGAGAGAACTTTATTCTGGCCTTGTAAGTTTGTATGTGGATGGCCATTTTACAGCAAGTTTCAAATTAAAAGAAACACATGCGAAAAGACCACAACTGGATGGAAACCGTATTCGCCCTAAGGACCGCCTGCACAAATTTTGTGGGTCTGCAATTTTGGTCAGCTTCAACTTTGAAAACGGCATCATGCGAACACGATAAAGAAGTGAACGAATTCTCTGCTGAATTTGTTGCTCTACATTTAAAAGATATATCCACTTTCAAAAAAAAACACATGGCAAAACATAATACGAGGCAAAGCATTCCCTCATGTGGGTGTGGTGGATTGCGTCTCATCAGACCAGATTCTGCTGCTTAAACAATACCACAAGAATTCATGAACTGCGTGAACCAAGCATTTACTTTGTCGACAGTTTGTGGGATTTGCCCTTCTTCAAAGCAACTCGGATTAAAAAAGAAATATACACGCGGTTGTGGCACGCAAATTACAGCCCACGATTTTAAACTGTCACCTATCTGTGCTTGATCGGACATGCATGACTGTGTGCTGGATCACGAACTTTCCGCGAAAGACAATTGCTCTTGTTCCTTTTTCCAAATGAGTAACGGCAGCCAACTTGCTCTCTGTCACAGATCAAAAACAGAGATATTTTTATTCACTGGATTTCTTTTTCATATGCTCGACTCAAAGAATTCTGCTGCTTTTTATATGCAATCTAAACCCATACTGGATAGGTTAGGAATTTCGCCATTCATCTATATGTTCATCGACTTATGTTTTTTGCTCGTGTGTCTAAGAGATTTTCTGCACCCACAGTCCTAACAAATACCAAATAATTTTTAAACATATGTTATAATCCATACATAGAACTCCAGCATATACTAAAACCTTCTGCACGAGTGTACTTGAGAGTAATGATATTGAACGGGGTACCCAACCATCCCCAGATTTCCAGAACCTGGAGCCCTCCACCATTCACGTCAATTTAGTGTCATTCCTAGGCTCCCTTTTTTTGAGGGACGGCGTCATTACCCGCTAATGGGCAATCATTCAACCATATTCTTAAACCCACAACAGATCAACTGAAGCAATTCTGGAGAAGCAATCAAGCATGTTTAATTAATTTCTTGACCCCATCGTTTGATTTGAAGGATGTTTTGGTTTTTTTAATTTGTTGACTGTGACGGAGAAAGTACTACCATCACTCATCTTAGAAAAAAGAGCACAGACCATTCGTCTGCCTGACCAGACGTCAACCACACCCTCCCCGATGCAAAGAAATGTGAATCTTGGGTGCTGGATACGCGCAGGCTTCAACTGATGTGCCGATGATTGGGGAACAGCAGTATACAGTAAATGCGCGTGGCACGGCAGTAACAGTGTTGCGACGCTCAGCCTACTGGTAGACGAACAGTGGTTGTAGCCTGCAATAAGCGCGTTTGACTGCTTCTTCCCCCCCCACCTCAACAAAGAACATTTACTTGAACCCATAATTGTGCAAAAAAAAAACAAAATAACCAATCTTAAACAGACTGGAAGATCGAAAGAACTGATCATAAAGCAGTAACAAACAAAATATTTATTTCCCCCTCTATTTTTTTTTGTCTTCTATAGTGACTATCAATTACAAAAGTTTTTTTTGTTATCTAATTTTAGAAAATGTATTTTTTTCTCAATAGTTCACTACTCAGTAATCACCTATCACTCTTAGGAAGTACATGAAGAATTATTAGTAAGCTAGTTTACCCTTAGTCTAAAGGAGTAAGGAGCTGAGTTATTGGCTCAATTCCTGAGGCATCCTGAAGGGGAAGCAAATGGAATCTAAGCAATTTTAAAACTGCAAGACTTTAAATATAAAACTAACCTGGGAAGTCACATTCTGGCTCATGAAGAGTCAGACGGTAAAAAAAAAGCTATAAACGCTTATATAATTATCTCCTTAGTTTAAAAAAAATTTTTTTTTACAATTGATTTTATATAATTTAATGCTTTGGAAAACTCGATAGAAAATTCTCTCTGCTTATTTATTGATGTATTTAAAGCAAAAATATTTCAAAAAATTTCCTAACAACAATCGTTTTCTACTGAATGTTTTTGCTTCTGGGAAATATAAACTGTACAAATTTTCATTGAAATAAAAAGTGGATTATAAATCTTTGCCTGACAATTTTTCCTTTCTTATGAAATATATTTTTGTAACAACAAAATATATATTTTCATTTTTGATTTTTTAGCTGTGTGATAAAAATCCTGTTGAGATAATGCCTGTACTATTAAATACCGCTGGGTGCATCATCAGTTATGTTTTACTGGGTCATTGAGGGGTTTCAAGTCTTTCAACTTAAGATTCTCCCCCCACACCCCACCAGTTTAATCTCCACTCGGGACAATCAAAGCCTCCTATGTTGCCACCCATCTTGTTCAATGCTAGCAGATAAATTGGCTTTTTAATTGCTAATCCAAAGAAATAATCATCAAGCAATGACAGAAGAACTATATTTATTTAGCCCAACCCCTCTGATGATAGGAGTGACCACAAGGTCAATTTCTAAGCAGAGTTAAACAGGTTTTTAATCAGTTTTACTTCTTCAGATGAGTTGCAGGTACCAAGGGTAAAGAGCCCAGTCTGCCCTACTATTTATACATAGCTGGAGGGAGAATAGTTGGATGCATACTTTCCCCAGTATATTAGTGCTATGGGAATGCTGAAAAACACATCATGGATGTGAACTCAGTTTGCCAGGCCATTTCCTATGACAATAACCATTAACCAGCAATCCCCGAAGGAAATATATAAGATAATATATATATATATATATATATATTATAACTAAAAACATAAATCATATATTTTACATATGAACTAAACAGTAAATAACGTCATATATTTACATATGAATTAAACAGTAATAATCACTCTCTGTCCCTTATGTATTGTCGACACAAAACAATAACACTTTTACAACATATCCATATAAAACCTATAACTGTTGAATCCACTACTCTTAAATTTTGATAGTGAGTGCCCTGAATGTACAAAAAAGCTATAATTAAAAAAAACTAAATATTCGCGCAAAACTCAATTTCTTCTCAAAGCCGATATTCTACTTAAACTTTAAAATATCAAAAGAGATTCTGGTCAATAACATTTCCTAAATCACGTCATTGATTAACAAATCAAAAAATCATCCAAAAATAGACGCTAACCATCAAGGAAAAACATACTACAGCAAATACTTTTGACATTTATTATCGCAACCAGATGCCGCACCTAGCAAACATAAAATAACACTAAAAAATTAATTAGGAACACATTACTGCAACCACGGCTAAAAAAGGTAACATTGATTACTTTATTATAACAAAATTTAAAAACAACTAACCTCTTTACCTACAACAACTCCTCTCCTCAGCAAGTCGGCTTAATGAGACCAATGTATATAGTCAAAATTAATATCCTAAAGGAGATTGCTGTTCCCAAGAAAATGAAAATACCTTACATCAGTTTTTTACTCAACAACTTTATGCCGTTTAACTCTTCATATGACAGATATTAGCTCCATTTCGACATCTAAAATTACCATGCATGCCCACCTGCTAATTACCGAAATAATCCTAACGAGAAAATACGGCACATTCCCGCACCAAAGAAAAAAAATAAACAAAAACCCCAAAATAGAAACTTTATACATCAAACAACACAAACCATCCTTAAAATAAAAATTATGTCTTTGAACACTTAGAGGATGTTGACCTTTTTTTTTTTTTATTTAGCAGTAAATAATTTAATAACAGATAAGAATGCAAACAGTTTTTCTTTATAGCTGAATACCTCTGGCTTATCAAAATGGATTATTTAATTATTATCATGATGATTTTTTTTCCAAGGCCGCAGAAAGGAAAAATATGGAAAGTATGGTATTTGCCTCTCATCCCACTTATGGGGGCATCGAACACAAGGAACATTTTTATGTGGCCCACCTACGAGCCGTAGCTTATGTGTGGTTAGGCACAAAAATGTGTTGACCGTCGGCATTCCCCCTCAAAGGGGGCACCTCAGGCGCTGGTAATAAACCAGCCTTGCCCCTTTAATCCAGAGGGCAGTGTTGCCTGGGGGATGCCCCTGGGATTCAAGCTGGTTATTTTTATATTAACAAACACAGGCCCAGAAGGCTCGTGTTATTGAATGTTAATTAAAATATGGAATTATTAAATATTTGAACAGATAACAATAAAGATGAGGATAGTCCTGAAGGAATAATAATGCAAATATCCAAATTATCAAGCCTCATCGAAAATTCAGAGAAACTTTAGAGGATGTTTCCACCATGTTTTTTTTTTGTTTTGTTTTTTATTTAGCAGTAAATAAACTAATAACATGATAAAATACCAAACATTTTTCTTCAAGTAGCTGAACATATGGCTTCATGAAATATGACCTTAAATAATAGATAAATTATTCAAATTAATAGTAATATTTTTTTCCCTCCATTAGAGAAATATTATGAATAACACAATATGAGGAAAAAATGATGGTTCAATGACAAAAAAAAAAACTTTAATTATAATTAGTTTCCTCTTCTTGAGGCTTTTTATGACAACCGTCATTCTTTCAGGCTGAATTTTATTAATTTAAAGAAATATTCTTTAAAATCGAAATTGGTTTCCATACTTCCAAAAACTTGTTGGATAGAGCCTATCTTATGGAGCATCTTGTAAAAAAAATTGGATCAAGTCATCATAGGTACCCCTGTTGCAAGCAGTTTTCATTGGAACAGGACCGGACATAGTAATAATGGGTTATCCTTCCCCCTGCGGCAGTTTGTTCACGCGATAAGGTGGTGAGAGAATTAGGCAGTAGCTCGGGAATTCAAAGTTCCCTTCGTCTCTTTTCTCTTGGTCCAGCATGACTTCACATGGTGTTAGATAATCTGTCGACCTCTGTCTCTTATATGGGAGCTTTAGTCCCCCAACCAGCTTTCAGTGAAGTGAATTCCTTAGGATGCAAGTTCCTACACCTACTTTCTTTAATGCTGTTTATATATTGTCCTGAATGTATTTCTGTGTGCTCCACGGAATAAAGTCCTCTTTTATCTTAAATAAATTTGTCGGAGTATTTCATGAACACATATGTACCCACGTTGGGAAGGTTACTCTAAGTCCTTCCAACTTTAATTATAAGAACTTTACATCTTAATAATGGTATTTGGAAAAGAAAAAGAAGTTTCGAAAATTTGTTTGAAGATTTCGCTGAAGGTAACTGATTAATATCGAATACACTTGAAGAAGGCCAGTGGATATAGTGGCTGAAAACATTTATGAATAGAAACCAAGGATGATTGTCATCTGATAAAAATTGCTTTTAAAATAACAGAATTTGTTCAATGTAAATGGAAACGGATGCTGAAACACATGGTGCTTAAGAACTTTAAATTTAAAAATTGATTGATTTTGGTTTGTTGGTTGGTTTGGTTGGTTGGTTTGTCAGTAAAATGGTAATTCTGGGTGACATAAGTCCAATAAGGTTTCTTCCCTGCTGCAGTTGCCTGCAGTTGTTCCACCGATAAAGGGGCGAGAGTTTTAGCGAGTAGCCCGGGAATTCCTGAACACTTTTCCAGCCGGCAAATGACTAACACATGCATAAATGTGGTTTTTATATCCATTAATTGGGGGGCTTTGCCCCCCCCCCAACCAGCTCCAGTAAGTGACTTCCTATATGCAAAATCCTATACCTACTTTAATGCATGTTCATGTTATTTGTCTGAATGTAAGTTTTTCTCTGTCAATCACGAATAAAGTCTCTTATTATTTTATAACTTTGTCAGAGTATTTCATGAACACTAAAATGTACCTCACGTTGGAAGGTTACTCAGCCTTCCAACTTTATATATAGAACTTTACATCTTATATATTTTTTTTTTTTGGGGGGGGGAATGTCATAGTGAAAAAATATTTTTCTTTGTAATTATGCTGACAAAAGTATTTTTTCTCTGATTCAATTGGCCTATTTTTTATTCACTTAAAAAATTAACAGCGAATTTTAAACGTCTGGAAATGTGGCATATTGTACTCATATTTCAAGCATAGATAAAGTTTATTTAATTAATTCAAAAATGTAGTTTAAAAAACATATTGTTCTGAGATTTTAATATAGGTGGTTAGTGTTGGGGTTGGATTTAGGTTAGGGTTACAATTTTTGTTTTAACCATTGTAGTTGAAGATAAATGCCAAATTTTTTCCACTTTTGGAAAAAATTCATAAAGTCAATTACCTTATCATTTTCTTTAATTTAAAAAAAAAACTGTAAAAAATTCCCATGTTTATACGAAGTCCATTAACGATATCTATATTTTTTCATTTAGATAATAATTTTTTGTATCTTATCTTTCACCAAAAATACAAATATAAATGAATATTGGATAAACTTTTTGTGTTGAATTTGGTGTTATTTTAACATTATTTGCAATTCATAAATAAAAAATATTTACGTGACAAGTAAAAAAGCTGAAAGCACGGTTTGTCCCTATTTGACCGTAACCAGCTAAGTAGTTTCTTCATATTTTTTTCAATTTGATAGTCCATTATTAAAGCTTAGCTCATTTGTGGCACATGGCCGGAGGTATGGGCCGCCTAGGTTTGGGGGGGAAAATCGAAATTCACAACATGGTCTGTTAATCTAGCTTTGCACATGAGTACTTTTTTCGTTTTTTTTTTTTTTATTTTTATAACCAACAATAGATAACAAACAGATTTGTTCTTCCTGTGAATTACTGTCTGGAAACTTTTATCCAAGGAACGAAAAGATTTTTATCACCGTGTTTTGTTGTTGATTTTTTTTCTTTCGTCAATATCAGATGAAAATCATTTCCGTTTAGAGTAATTACACATTTGCATCTTAATTGGTTTGTTTTACCATTTTCTTTGCGTCTATGCGTTAATTTTTAACATTATAATTACAGAATTCAAGATAATAAGAGAAAATTGTGTTGCCTAATTCCGAAAACAAAAAAAAAAACATGATGAAAATGGAAAGAGATCTGTTTTTTCGGCATTTAGTATCTTTTTGTCTTATCAGTTTCACATGACGAAATGAAAGGTAAGTTATAATAATAAAACTACTTAATTAACTAAGTTTGTTACTATTCATTTTTTAAGCACAATGTCAATCGTGCGATGTCCACGACTTCTGTTCAAGGTTGCTTTATTATAGTCCACTTTAACTACGGTGACTTCACAGGAGATGATTTTTTTTCTCTTTTCTTTTTATTTATACATATATTTATTTATTTATTAAAATCATATAAAAATACAAATTACTGAAAACTTAATTCTTGTCTGGGTCGTGAGGTATTGTGCAGAAATCGGAAAGGGAGGTAATTTTAAAAATAATTTTTAAAATTTTCAAACTCTTACACAAAAATCAGGGATTGTCCGATTTAATGAAATGTTCACTGAATTGATTCATATTAATGACTTTATTGTTATAATGAATAGCTTATTTATTAAAATATACGTGGAAAAAAGAGAAGTTTTTTTTATCAATTCAGAATGTGGGGGTTTGGGTTGACTTTTTGGTCATTTGAAGATAAAAATCTTCCAAACTCCGTAATTTCCCATTTTTAGAAAGATCAAATCCTGATTGTTTTTTTAAATTTCATATTAAGATTCCTTTTAAAATTATTTATCTCCCTTTGTTACTTTTCCTCGTGGCTTATGTAACTATGTCCAAAAATGAACTAAAATTATAAAAATCTTTTGAAAAAAAAAAGATTATGAAAATGACTCAAAACTTCTCTTTTCTTATATCTGTATGTATACAGACGACACACTCACAGAGAGTTGTATATACTGGCAGCACCATTTCTCAGCGGTAATATTCTGGACAAGTTTCAAAAAATAACAACTAAACATTTTTTTTTTTTTTTTAATAGAAACGTTTTCTAAAAATGAACATTTTAAAATTTATCCATTCACTAGAACATTTCAAGCAGATTCAGGCTGAGTAAGTTGATACAGAATTTTCGGCTTGAACCTTTGCACTAAGTGCAAAATTAAGTGTGACCCAGAAAAAACAAACCCACAACATTTTTGTAATAAAAACTGTTAATTAAACTAATGTGGGTCTAAGGGTTAAGGGTTGGGGTTTAGGGTTAGTTGAATGGGAAAATGAATAAATGATTTGGGTTCTGTTTTTTTCTGGGTCACCGCTGTAACCGGTGACACAAAAAAACAGAACCCACAAAATTGTGTAATAAAATGTTATTTTACTAGGGGGTTAAGGATTAGGGGTTAGGCTTAGGGTTAGGGTTGGGGTTTAAGGTTAGTTTGATGGAAAAAATAAATAAATAATTTGGGTCTTTTTTTCTGGGTCTACTTAATTTTGATCACCTTTGTGCCAAGTTCACAGAATTTCTTGTTTTGTTCATTTCTCTGTAACTTAGAAAAAATACATGTACATTCTATTCATATATGTTGTTTGTTTATTTTTTTGGTTTTTTGTTTGTTTTTTTTTTTTAATCTTTATAAAATATACAGATTGCCATTTTTACATAAAAAATCAGGTTTAATTTCTAAAATGTCATTATCCAGGAACCTAACAACAATTTTTTACTTCCACTATTCTGAACCACAGACAATATGGCCATTTTATCAAGTTAAAACAATACTGATCTGTTATTGAATTTGTTTTTTAATCACTGATTGAATGTAAAAATAAATGAACCTCACCTTGCCATATATTAAAACTGGATTCTAATTGCCATTGCATTGTTTACAAACTCCAAGTCAATCTTGTTATGCTTCATAAACTCCTCCTTGTAGTAAAAAAGAAAATAACAGTTTTATAGGCTGTTTTGAAAGTCCCCTGGTGATGTAGTATGTGAACAATCACATGATAAGAAACAAAGCCTTTTTTGGGGTGGAATGCCAGTTGGAAAGCACTGCAGACAGAACCTGTTGACACCTTCTTGATCCCATTAAAAAAACCTATAGATAATACCCACAATTCTATGATGACCAGTCTTATTACTGTGCCCCTGAATGAAGATTTTTAAAAACAGTAGTTTTCCTTCAACTTGTGTTACAATTTTGTGCCCATCCTTTGGCTTCAAGCAAGAAGCTCTCCCCAGCAGAGATCCCTTATAGCAGAGCATGATCCTTAGTGAAGAAACCTTTGGTTGCCTCCTTGGTGTCTCCTAATGTTGGATGTTCCTTGGTGTTTTCTTAATTTGGGTATGACCTTCAGTTGTAGGTCCGTTCGTCAATTCGTCAAATAATGTTACAAATGATGATTAATAGTTACGTACTCCTGTATTCAACTGTAAGGTTAACAGTTATAATAAGTTGAACAAAACACTGAGTGTTAAATACATCAAAGGACTTTTATCAGCACATTGGAAGATGATACATATAGAAGAAATATAAAAAAGGACACATTCAGGAATAGAGATACAATAAGGAGTATACAAGAGATACCTAATTTAACAATAGAAGTATGATAGTTTTAATGGAAGTCCATGGGCAATAATCAACTTTACTAGTGTTGCGTTGGGGCAGAAGCCCCCCACACGAAGAAGGTGGTTTGGACATAAAAGTTAAACCCATGTGCTGATGGTGCTTGCAGAAAGAAGAAGATACTGAAAGGGTTTCCAAAACAGGCGCTTAAAATACAAAAAAAACCCCTGGTGGTCAAAAACGGGGAGCACCAGAGGGAAGAATAACTCTTCCAGGGCAAAGAGATGACAATCCCAACAGAGTTATTGATTGGCTAAGGTTTAAACATCGCTTAGTCTAATAAAGTTTAAGTGATGGATTACAAAGGCATTTCAAACACTTGCATCAATGGCCAGGCCTGGATAACAACTCAGAAAAATCCTTTAGAGGCAAGCCACCTATTCAACGAAGGATAGACCCAATTACAATTATCCATTTTTACCAAAAACTCAACACCATAGAATGAAAATTCAATAACTTAGCTTCTTTGTAAGCTCTCCTGAACTAATATAGAAAAGGAACCTCTTTGGTAATTTCTGAGTATAATTTTCACCTTATTTGTTGATTCTATTGTTCTTATAATTTTCTTCAATCCCTGCTATCGTATAGTCAGTAACAATATTCCTGGTCAACACAGTTTGCCTCTCTTCCACTCTCTCTTCCCTCCATACTATACACAAATAACACTATTTACCATAGATGTTACAATTTAAATTTGTGCCTTTTCTAAGGAAATTATGATATTTATGATTTTGGTCACTGAAAATAACAATGAATCTTTCAGATTTTTCTATAAAAAAAAATTAATTTTTTCATTTTTAACCTTGAAAAAAAGTATAATAACAATATATTTTCATGATATAGGGTGATTTAAAAAAGATTGTTAACCCTCTCATGGTAGTACTTTATGAATGATAATTTCAACAGTGTCCAATTTCAATCATCCCTTTTAAACAACATCTTGGAATCTTCCAAGAAAAAAAAAATTTTAAATGTTAATATTTCTATGGGAGTATCTTTATTAGAAAAAGGCAGAATTGATAATGACTTAGATTGACCTGGGGAAGATTCCAGATAATGTGTTGAAAGGGATGTGGAATGGGTGGAAACTTAAAATCACAATATCAAAAGGAACTCCCTTGGAATGTTAACATTTTTTGCGACCCAATACTTATTACTCTTAAACATCTTATACACCTCATTCCACCTGTTTGTAGTCACATTCATATTTCCTAATCTACTCCAAATGATAGCTTTGTTTAAATGTAATATTAACATATTTAGAAGTTTTTGATTTAAGGGAAATAACAGGTAACTTTAAAATGAAAAGGCCAATTTTTAAGCCATTTTTAATAAATGTTTATAGGAATTAGACTCTGGACTAAGAAAATTCTCAACATGGTGTTTAAGATTAAAAATATATTATTTTATTATATGAATCAATCAAAATATTTCTTATTTTCCTCAATGACATTGTTTCTAATTCCATAAAGCCAAACAGATTTTCCAAATGTCTTTTCTTCCTTCATTGTTTAGCTTAAACTACATATTGGTTTTACATTATTTTTTTTATGTCCCATACTTTTTCCAACACCCAAGATATATTCTTATTTACTGAAATTGACACAATTTTTTTCTTTCACAGATGTTTCCAGCCTAACAAAGATTTTTGCTCTGCATTTATAGAAAGATTATTTTCTTAACATGGAGTATTTGAATTGAATGAAATTTTGATGGTGATCTTAAATGAAAAAAGAAAAGATGGAAAAACCCCCCAAAATGTTATTCTGTAAAAATCTGCGGAAGTAAACGTATCTAATATTTCCAATTTGAAAAGCACTTGAGAAAACCCATACTGATGGGAAACCAAAATTCTGGTGAATCCATCTGAAATCTTCTTTAAACATACATCCACATTTAAGCAAAACATTTAACAATACATGTTGGAGATAAAAACCATATCCTTGTGAAGTTGAGCTCTTCCTATCTTCGAAAGTCAGAATTCGTGTGCATATGCGAACACACATGGGAAGAAACCACATTCTTGTGAAGTGTGTAAAGTTCCTTGTTCACAGAAGCTCCGGATTTGGTTAACATTCAACACGGCACTGGAGAAAAACCATATTCCGTGTGTAGTGTGTTGGCTAATTCTTTTTCACGTAAGTCGAATTGGTGATCGCATATGACTCAACTGGAGAGGAAAACCATATTCTTGTGAAGTCTGGGGGTCTTCCTTTTCTACAAAAAGCTTCACATGGTACAGACATATTCAAATAACACACAGCGATAAACCAGTATTCTTGATGAAGTGTGCAGTTTTTCATTCTTTCACAAAAGTCACATTTGCGATACATTGTACCATGTGAGCTTGTTTGTGAAAGAAAACCCACAGACTTCACAAGAATATGTTTCTCTCCAGTGTGGTACCGCAATGCATCACCAAATTCGACTACGTGAAAAAGAATAGCCACACACTTCACACGGAATATGTTTTCTCCAGTGTGTTGTTGCACATGTCTAACCAAATCCGACTTCTGTGAAAAGGAAACTTTACACACTTCACAAGAATGTGGGTTTTCTCCCAGTGTGTGTCGCATATGCAACACGAATTCTGACTTTCGAAGAAGGAAGAGCTACACACTTCACAGGAATATGTTTTTTTTCTCCACTATGTATTTGTAAATGTTTGTAAATGTGATGTATGTTTAAAAGAAAGAATCAGATGATTCACAAGAAATTTGGTTTCCCTCCAGTATGGCTTTTCAAAGTGCTTTTCAAATTGGAAATATTAGATAATCTATTCGCAGATTTTACAGGATAACATTTTGGGGGGTATAATTCCATCTTTTCTTTTTTTCATTTAAGATCACCATCAAATATTCATCATCAATACTCCTGCTAAGAACATACTCTTCTATATAATGCAGAGCAAAAATCTTGTTAGGCTGGCACATCTGTGAAAGAAAAAAATTGTCAATTCAGTAAATAGAAAGATATTCTTGGGTGTTGAAAAACTTTAGTGGGAAAAAATAATGTCAACCTAAGTGGTAGTTTAGCTAAACAATGAAAGGAGCATTGGAAAATCTGTCCTGGTTTTTGAATAAGAAATGTCATTGAGAAAATAAGAAATATTTGTTGATATCTTAATATAATTTTTTTTCACTTAACACATGTTGAGAATTTATCTTAGTCCGAGTCTAATTCCTATTAACATTATTTAAAAAAAAATGGCCTAAAATGGCCTTTTCATTTTAAGACCTGTTTATTTCCCTTAAATCGAAAACTTCTAAAATATGTTTTATAATTACATTTAAACAAAGGCTATCATTTGAGTAGATTAGAAAATGAAATGTGACTAACAAACAGGTGGAATGAGGTGGTATAAGAGTTAAGAGGTTAATAAGTAATATAGGGTGCAAAAAATGTTAACATTCCATAGGAGTTCCTTTATGATATTTGATTTTAAAGTTCCCACCCATTCCACATCCCTGTCAACACATTATTGGAATCTTCCCCAGGTAATCTAAGTAATATCAGTTCTGCTTTTCTAATAAAGATACTCCCATAGAAATATTAACATTTAAAATTTTTTTTTTGCTTGAAGATTCCAAGAATGTGTTAAAGGGATGGTGAACATGTGGACACTGTTTGAAATTATATCATAAAGGTACTACCATGAGAGGGTTAACATCTTTTTTAAATCACCCTATATCATGAAAAATATTGTATTATTACTTTTTTTCTCAAAGGTAAAAATGAAAAATTAATTTTTTTTTATAAGTAAAATCTGAAAGATCATTGTATTTCGTGACCAAAATCATAATATCAATAATTTCCTTAGAAAGGGCACAAATTAATTTGTACAATAACTATGGGTAAATAGTGTTATATTTGTGTATAGTAATGGAGGGAAGAGAGAGTGGAAGAGAGGCAACTGGTTGACCAGGAATATTGTACTGACTACTAGATAGCAGGGATTGAAGAAAATTATAAGAACAATAGAATCAACAAATAAGGTGAAAATTATACTCAGAAATTTACAAGAAGGTTCCTTTTTCTATATTAGTTCAGAGAGCTTACAAAGAACTAAGTTATTGAATTTTCATTCTATGGTGTGGAGTTTTTGGTAAATAAATGGATAACTTGTATTGGGTTATCCTTCGGTGTGTAAGTAAGGGTGGCTTGCTCTCTAATATTTTCTGAGTGTTATCCAGGCCTGGCCATTGAGGCAAGTGTGAAATGCTTTCTGTAATCCATCACTTAAACTTATAGACTAAAGCGATGTTTAAAACCTTAGCCAATCAATAACTCTGTTGGATTGTCATCTCTTTGCCTGGAAGAGTTATCTTCCCTCTGGTGTCCGTTTGACCACCAGGGGTTTTTTTGTATTTAAGGCGCTGTTTGGAACCCTCAGTATCTTCTTCTTCTGCAGCACCTCAGCACATGGGTTAGACTTTATGTCCACACCCTTCTCGTGTGGGGGCTTCTGCCCCAACGCAACACTAGTAAGTGTATTTGCCCTATGGACTCTCCATAACTATCCATTACTTCTATATGTAAATTTAGGTATCTCTTGTATAACCTCCTTATTGTATCTCTATTTCCTGAATGTGTCCTTTTTATATTTCTGTTATAATGTATCATTTCCATGTGCTTGTATAAAGTCCTTTGGTGTATTTAACACTCAGTTGTTTGTTCAACTTATTATAACTTTGAACCTTACAGTTCGAATACAGGGTTAGTTAACTATTTAATCATTCATTTGTACATTATTTGACATTGACGAACGGACCTACAACTGAAGGTTCATACCCAACATTAAGAAACACCAAGGAACATATCCAACATTAAGGGACACCAAGGAGCAACCAAAGGTTTCTTCACTAAGGATCATGCTCTGCTTAAGGGATCTCTGCTGGGGAGAGCTCTTGCTTGAAGCCAAAGGATGGGCACAAAAATTGTAACACAAGTGAAGAAACTACTGTTTTTTAAAAAATCATCCAGGGGCAGCAGTAATAAGAACTGGCTCATCATAGAATGTGGGGTATTATCTATAGGTTTTTTTAATGGGATCAAGAAAGTGTCAACAGGTTCTGTCTGCAGTGCTTTCCAACTGGCTTCCACCCCAAAAAAGGCTTTGTTTCTTATCATGTGATTGTTCACTACTACATCAGCCAGGGACTTCAAAACAGCCTATAAACTGTTATTTTCTTTTTTACTACAAGGAAGAGTTTATGAGTCATAACAAGATTTGACTTGGAGTGTAACAATAGCAAGGCAATTAGAATCCAAGTTTAATAATAGGCAAGGTGAGGTGTCATTTATTTTTACATTCAATCAGGTGATAACTAAATTCAATAACAGATCCAGTATTGTTTTAACTTGATAAAATGGCCATTTGTCTGTGGTTCAGAAATAGGAGAAGTAAAAATTGTGTTAGGTCCTGGATAATGACATTTAGAAATTAACCTATTTTCTATGTAAAAATGGGCAATCTGTATATTTATATAAGTTAAAAAACAAAAAAACAAACAAAAACCAAAAAAAATAAACAAAACAACCATATATGAATAAGAATGTACATGTATTTTTTCTAAAGTTACAGAGAAATGAACAAAACAAGAAAATTCTGTTGAACTTGCACAAAGGTGTCAAAATTAAGGTGACCCAGAAAAAACAGAACCCAAATTATTTATTTATTTTCCCATCAAACTAACCTTAAACCCCAACCCTAACCCCTAAGCCTAACCCCTAATCCTAACCCCCCTAGTTAAAATTAACAGTTTTATTACACAATTTGTGGGTTCTGTTTTTTCTGGGTCACCGGTATACAGGGTGACCCAGAAAAAAACAGAACCCAAATCATTTATTCATTTTCCCATTAAACTAACCCTAAACCCCAACCCTAACCCTAGACCCCCATAGTTAAAATTAACAGTTTTATTACAAAATGTGTGGGTTCTGTTTTTTCTGGGTCACACTAATTTTGACACCTTAGTGCAAGTTCAGCCGAAAATTCTGTATCAACTACTCAGCACTGAATCTGCTTGAAATGTTCTAGTGAATGGATAAATTTTAAAATGTCATTTTAGAAAGTTTCTAATTAAAAAAAAAAAAAAAAATTGTTAGTGTTATTTTTGGAACTTGTCCAGAATATACCGCTGAGAAAATGTCTGCAGTTATATACAACTCTCTGTGAGTGTGTCTGTCTGTATACATACAGAAAAGAGAAAGTTTGAGTCATTTTCATAATTTTTTTTTTCAAAAAGATTTTTTATTACGTCCCTTTAGTTATTTTGGACATAGTTACATAGCCACGAGAAAAGTAACAAAGGGAGATAATAATTTTAAAAAGGAATTCTTAATATGAAAATTTAAAAAAAAAATCAGGATTTGATCTTTCTAAAAATGGAAAATTTACGGAGTGGAAATTTTTTTCTTCAAATGACCAAAAGTCAACCCAAACCCCACATTCTGAATTGATAAAAAAAAACTTCTCTTTTTTCCAAGTTATTTTAATAAAATAAGCTATTCATTATAAAATTAAGTCATTAATGAATAATTCAGTGAACATTTCATTAAAATCGGACAATTCCCTGATTTTTGGTAAGAGTTTGAAAATTTAAAAATCTATTTTTTAAAATTACCTCCCTTTCCGATTTCTGCACATACCTCACGACCCAGACAAGAATAAGTTTCAGTAATTGTATTTTTATTATGAATTTAATAAATAAATAAATATATGTATAAATAAAAAGAAAAGAAGAAAAAAACATCATTCTCCTGTTGAGATGTCACCGTAGTTAAGTGGATATAATAAAGCAACTTGAACAGAAGTCGTGACATCGCACGATGACATTGTGCTTAAAAAATGAATAGGTAACAAACTTAGTTAATTAAGTAAGTTTTATTTTCTACTTACCTTTCATTTCGTATGTGAAACTGAAATAACAAAAGATACTAAATGCCGAAAAAAACAGATTCTCTTTCCATTTCATCATTGTTTTTTTTTGTTTTCCGAATTTAGTTCAACACAATTTCTCTATTATACGTTGAATTTGTAATTATAATGTTAAATATTAAACGATAGACGCAAAGAAAAATGGTAAAACAAACAATTAAGATGCAAATGTTAAATTATCTAAAAGGAAATGTTTCATCTGATATTGACGAAGAAAAAAATCAACAACAAAACGGTGATTAAAATCTTTTCGTTCCTTGTGATAAAAGTTCCAGAAGTATTCACGGAAGAAAAATTGTTTGTTATCTAATTGTTGGTTATAAAATTAAAAAAAAAAAAAAAGAAAAAAAAGTGTTACCTCATGTGCAAGCTAGATTAACAGACCATTGTTAGTGATTTTCGATTTTCACTAGGCGCCCCATACCTCCGGCCATGTGCCACAAATGAGCTAAGCTTAATAATGACTATCAAATGAAAAAATATGGAAGAAACTACTTAGCTGGTTACGGTCAAATAGACAAACCTGCTTTCAGGCTTATTTTACTGTCACTGTAAATATTTTTTATTATGAATGCAAATAATGTTAAAAATAACACAAATTCAACACAAAAGTTTATCAATATTCATTTATATTTGTATTTTGTGAAAGATAAAGATACAAAAAATTATTCTAAATGAAAAATATAGATATCGTTAATGACTTTGCGATCAAACATGGGAATTTTTACATTTTTTTTTTTAAATTAAAGAAAATGATAAAGGTAAATTTGACTATCATGAATTTTTTCCAAAGTGGAAAAATGGCATTTTCAACTATCAATTGTTAAAACATAAAATTGTAACCCTAACCCTAAATCCAACCCCAACACTAACACTATATAAAAATCTCAGAAAATATGTTTTTTAAACTTACATTTTTGAATAGATTAAATAAACTTTATCTATGCTGAAAATATTGAGTACAATATGCCACATTCCAGACGTTTAAAATTCGCTGTTAATTTTTTAAGTGAATAAAAATAGGCCAATTGAATCAGAGAAAATACTTTTGTAGCATTAATTCAAAGAAAAATATTTTTTAAACTATGACATCCCCCCCCCAAAAAAAAAACATATATAAGATGTAAAGTTCTTATATTAAAGTTGGAAGGCTTAGAGTAACCTTCCAACGTGAGGTACATTTGTGTTCATGAAATACTCTGACAAAGTTATAAGATAATAAGAGACTTTATTCCGTGAGTGACAGAGAAACTACATTCAAGACAAATACATGAACATGCATAAAGTAGGTATAGGATTTGCATCATAAGGAAATGTCACTTACTGGAAGCTGGTTGGGGGGGGGGTCAAAGCCCCCCAATTAATGGATATAAACAACACACATTTATGCCATGTGTAGTCATTGCCGGCCTGAGAGTAAAGTGTTCAGAATTCCCGGGCTACTCGCTAAAACTCTCGCCCTTTATCGGTGAACAACTGCAGCAACTGCAGCAAGGGAAGATAACCTTATTGGACTTATGTCCACCCAGAATTACCATTTTACTGACACAACCAACCAACCAACCAACCAACCAAACCAAAATCAATCAATTTTTAAATTTAAAAGTTCTTAAGCAACATGTGTTCAGCATCCGTTTCCATTTACATGAACAAATTCTGTTATTTTAAAAGCAATTTTATAGTACTGACAATCATCTTGGTTTCTATATTCATAATGTTTCAGCCACTATATCCACTGGCCTTCTTCAAGTGTTATTCGATATAATCAGTTACCTTCAGCGAATTTCAAACCAAAAATGTTCGAAACTTCTTTTTCTTTTCCAAATACCATATAAGATGTAAAGTTCTTATATTAAAGTTGGAAGGCTTAGAGTAACCTTCCAACGTGGGTACATATGTGTTCATGAAATACTCCGACAAAGTTATAAGATAATAAGAGACTTTATTCCGTGAGCACACAGAAATACATTCAGGACAAATATATAAACATGCATAAAGAAAGTAGGTGTAGGACTTGCATCCTAAGGAATATCACTTACTGAAAGCTGGTTGGGGGACTAAGCTCCCATATAAGAGACAGAGGCGACAGTTATCTAAACCATGTGAAGTCATTGCTGGCCCAAGAGAAAAAGAGAGAAGGAATTTAGAATTCCCGAGCTACTGCCTAATTACTCTCACCACCTATCGGTGAACAACTGCCGCAGGGGGAAGATAACCCCATTATACTCATGTCCGGTCCGTTCCAATGAAAACTGCTTGCAACAGGGGTACCTATTGGTGACTTGATCCAATTTTTTTTAAAGAATGCTCCATAAGAAGGCTCTATCCAACAAAGTTTGGAAGTTGGAAACAATTCGATAAAGAATATTTCTTTAAATTAATAAAATCCAAGCCTGAAAGAATTGAGGTTGTCATAAAAGCTCAAGAAGAGGAAAACTAATTATTAATTTAAATGTTTTTTTTTTTTTTGTCAATGAATTCCATCATTTTTTCCTCAATATTGTGTTATTCCATAATATTTCCTCTATATGGATGGGAAAAAATATACTATTAATTTGAATAATTTAATCTATTTTATTTAAGGTATATTTCATGAAGCCAGAATGTTCAGCTATTGAAGAAAATGTTTTGTATTTTATCTGTTATTAGTTTATTTACTGCTAAATAAAAACAAAACAAAAAAAAACATGGTGAACATCCTCTAAAGTTTCTCTGAATTTTTGTGATGAGGCTTGATAATTTGGATTATTTGCATTATTATTCCTTCAGACTATTCCTCATCTTTATTGTTATCTGTACAATATTAATAATTCCATATTTTAATTAAACATTAATAACACGAGCCTTTCGGGGCCTGTGTTTGTTAATATAAAATAACAGCGTTGATCCCAGGGGGCTATCCCCCCAGGCAACACCTGCCCTCTTGATTTAAAGGGGCAAGGCTGGGTTTATTAACCAGCGCCTGAGGTGCCCCCTTTGAGGGGGAATGCCGACGGGATCAACACATTTTTTGTGCCTACCACACATAAGCTACGGCTCGTAGGTGGGCCCACATAAAAATGTCCTTGTGTCATGCCCCCATAAGTGGGATGAGAGGCAAATACCATAATTCCATATTTTCCTCTGCATGGCCTGGAAAAAAAATCATATGATTAATTTAATTAATATAATCCATTTGATGAAGCCAGGGTATTCAGCTATTAAAGAAAAATGTTTGCATCTTATCTGTTATTAAATTATTTACTGCTAAATAAAAAAAAAAGGTCAACATCCTCTAAGTGTTCTAAAGACATAATTTTATTTAAGGATGGTTTGTGTTGTTTGATGTATAAAGTTTCTAGTATTTGGGGTTTTTGTTTATTTTTTTTCTTTGTGCAGAATGTGCGTATTTTCTGTTAGGATATTTCGGTAATTAGAGTGGGGGCATGCATGTAATTTTAGATGTGAAATGGAGCTAATATCTGTCATATGAAGAGTTAAACGGCATAAAGTTGTTGAGGTAAAACTGATGTAGGTATTTTCATTTTTTGGGAGACAGCAATCTCCTTAGGGATATTTAAATTTGTATACTACATTGGTCTCATTAAGCCGACTTGTCTGAGGAGAGGAGTTGTTGTAGGTAAAGAGGTTAGTTGTTTTAAATTTTGTATAATAAATAATCAATTTTACCTTATTTTCAGCCGTGGTTGCAGTAATGTTGTTCCTAATTAATTTTTTAGTGTTATTTTATGTTTGTAGTGCCTGTGCATCTGGTTGCGATAATAAATGAAAAAGTATTTGCTGTAGTATGTTTTTCCTTGTGGTTAGCGTCTATTTTTTGGATGATTTGTTTGATTTGTTAATCAATGACGTGATTAGGAAATCTGTTATTGACCAGAATCTCTTTGATATTTTAAAGTTTAGAGTAGAATATCGGCTTTGAGGAAGAAATGAGTTTTGCGCGATATTTTAGTTTTTTTTTAATTATAGCTTTTTTGTACCTATCAGGGCACTCACTATCAAAATTAAGAGTAGTGGAGTCAACAGTTATAGGCTTTTTATATGGATATGTTGTAAAAGTGTTATTGTTTGTGTCGATCAATACATCAAGGGACAGGAGTTGATTATTACTGTTTAATTCATATGTAAAATATATACGATTATTACTGTTTAGTTCATATGTAAAATATATATGATTATTATTGTTTAGTTCATATATATATATATATATATATATATATATATATATATATTCCTTCGGGGATTTGTGGTTTAATGGTTATTGTCATAGGAAATGAGCCTGGCAAACTGAGTTCAAATCCATGATGTGGTTTTTAGCATTTCCCATAGCACTAATATACTTGGGGAAAAGTATGCATCCAACTATTCTCCCTCCAGCTATGGTATAAATAGTAGGGCAGACTGGGCTCTTTACCCTTGGTACTGCAACTCATCTAGAAGAAGTAAAACTGATTTAAAACCTGTTAAACTCTGCTTAGAAATTGACCTTGTGTCACATCCTATTCATGCAGAGGGGTTGGGTAAATACATATAGTCTTCTGTCATTGCTGATGATTATTTCTTTGGATTAGCATTTAAAGCCAATTTATCTGCTAGCATTGAACAAGATGGGTGGCACACTAGGGCTTGATTGTCCCGAGTGGAGATTAACTGGTGTGTGTGTGTGGGGGGGGGGGGAGAATCTTAAGTTGAAAGACTTGAAACCCCTCAATGAACCAGTAATAACATAACTGATGATGCCACCCAGCGGTATTTAATAGTACAGGCATATCTCAAACAGGATTTTTATACACACAGCTAAAAATCAAAAATGAAAATATATATTTTTGTTTTACAAAAATATATTTCATAAGAAAGAAAAATTGTCCAGGCAAAAGATTTTAATCCACATTTTTATTTCAATGAAAATTTGTACAGTTTCATATGTTCCAGAAGCAAAAACATTCAGATAGAAACGATTGCTTGTTAGGCAAATTTTGAAATATTTTTGCTTTAAATACATCAATAAATAAGCAGAGAGAATTTTCTATGGAGTTTTCAAAGGCATAAATTGATATAAAATCAATTGTAAAAAAATTTTTTTTTAAATACAGGAGATAATTATATAAGCGTTTATAGCTTTTTTTTATCTGACTCTTCATGAGGCCAGAATGTGACTCCAGGTTAGTTTAATATTTAAAAGTCTTGCAGATTTTAAAAATTGCTTAGATTCCATTTGCATTCCCCCTCAGGGATGCCTCAGGAATTGAGCAATAAACTCAGCTCTTACTCCTTTTAGACTAGGGTAAACTAAGCTAATAATTCTTTCATGTACTTCCTAAGGTGATAGGTGATTACTGAAGTATGAACTATTGAGAAAAAAATACATTTTCTAAAATTAGATAACAAAAAAAAACTTTTGTAATGATAGTCACTATAGAAGAAAAAAAAATAGAGGGGGAAATAAATATTTGTTTGTTCTGCTTATGATCAGTCTTTCGATCTCCAGTCTGTTTAAGATTGGTTTGTTTTTTTTTTGCACAATTATGGGGTTTCAAGTAAATGTTCTTTGTTGAGGGGGGGGGGGAAGAAGCGAGTCAAACGCCTTATTTGCAGGCTACAACACTGTCGTCTACCAGTAGCTGAAGTCGCAACACTGTTACTGCCGTCACCCCACTTCTACTTATACTGCTGTTTCCCCTTATCATCCGGGCACATCAGTTGAACCTCGCGTCCATCCAGCACCCAAATCACATTTCTTTGCATTCGGGAGGGTGTGGGTTCGACTCTGGCAGGCAAGACAATGTCTTGCTCTTTTTCTAAATGAGTATGGTAGTACTCGTTCTCCGTCACAGTCACAAATTAAAAAAACAAACATCCTAAATCAAAATATGGGGACAAAAATTGAATTAAACATCTTGATTTCTTCTCAGAATTCTTCATTGATCTGTTGGTGGGGTTTAGAATATGTTGAATGTATCCCATTCAGACGGGTAATGACCCCTCCTCAAAAAAGGGATGTCCTAGGAATGACACTAAATTGCATCTAATGGTGAGGCTCCAGTTCTGGAAATCTGGGGAATGTGGAGTACCCCTTCAATATCATTACTCTCAAGTACACTCTGATCAGAAGTTTTAGTATATGCTAGAGTTCTATGTATGGATTAAATACATATGTTTAAAAATTATTTGTATTTGTTAGGACTGTGTGCAAAAAATCTCTTAGACAACTACACAAAAAACATAAGTATGAACATATAATGAATGCAATTCCCTAACCTATCAGATGGGTTTACATGCCATTAAAATCAATCAGAAATTCTTGAGTCAGCATATGAAAAAAAAATCATGATAAAATATCTTTTATCTGTGACAGAGAGCAAGTGCTGGCCGTACTCATTTTGGAAAAAGAACAAGACATTGTCTTGCGAAAATTCTATCCAGAACAGCATCATTCCATCAACACAGAGGTGACAGTTTAAAATCTGGGCTGGTATTTCTGCACACCCTGTATATTTTTTTAATCCGAGTTCTTTGAAAAGGCAAATCCACAAACTTCACAAAGAAATGGCTTTTCACCAGTCATAATCTTGTGTGTATTTTTAAAGCAGAACTGTCTGAATAGACAGATCCACACACCTCACATGAGATGCTTTCTCTCTATTATGTGTTTGCATGTGTTTTTTTAAAAGTGGATAGTCTTTAAATGTAGAGCAACAAATTTCACAAGAGAATTCCTTCACTTCTTTATGTGTTCGCATATGCCGTTTCAAAGTTGAACTGACCGAAAATGCAGACCCACAAATTTTGCAGGAATACGGTTTCTCTCCAGTGTGTTTTCGCATGTGTTCTTTTAAATTTGAACTGCTGTAAAATGCATACCCACAAACTTCACAGGCATAAGGTTTTCTCTCCAGTGTGGATGCGCGTATGCAGTTTTAAATGATATCTTCTTGCAAAAGATGACTTGCAGATGTCACAAGAAAATGGTTTCTCTCCAGTGTGTGTCAGCATGTGTTTGTTTTAACAGAGATTCTGACAAAATGTCAATTTACAGAGATCACAAGAAAAGGGTCTATATCCCGCTGTGTCTTTGTTTATGAAGTTTCAAATTTGAAATCCTGGAAAATGCATATCCACAAACTTCACAAGAATAGGGTTTCTCTCCTGTGTGCTTTCGAAACATGGTCCTTGAGAGCTGAACTGCTTGTAAATGCAGACGTACATACTTCACAAGTATATGGCTTTTTCTCCAGTGTGTGTTAGTAAATGTTTTTTCAAAGTAAAACTTACCGAGAATGCAGATCCACAAACTTCACAAACAATAAGGTTTCTCCCTGTGTGTTTCCTCATGTGTATTTTTAACTTGGACTTTATTGAGAAATGCAAGTCACAGCTTCACAATGATGTGGTTTTTCCTTTGATGGTTGGCTTACTTTCTTTTTTATATCATCCGATTTAACCTGAGGCGCCATACTTTATTAAGGTAATATTTGGTCTCAACCGACCAAATAGCTGTATTTATGCTGTCTTCCCTGAGAAGAAAAAGAAAAATATTTAAAAAGGTTTCAAATAATTTTTGTAACATTGTTATACTGAGTTAAATAAACTTTTCAAACAATATTAATTAAGCTTTATCACCCTGTCGGTAGAGCTTAGAATATTCGGCATCTTGAACTTCTGAACCATGGGAAACAGTGTTCAGTAAATTCTTATACTTAAAAGAAAATAAGACTGTAGCAATTGTGTGCCCTTGCTGGGAATGGACTTAAGTGAAAAAGAGTTATCTTCCTTTGTCGCCAGGTTTTGCTACTAGGTGGCATTAATACCTAGCTATTTAAACTCAGCCTGCGAAGCTGTCTCCCTCTCCACAAAGATGCACTAGACGAATGGGTGTCTTTGTTGATTAAGGTGGGGCCCTGCCCTCCACTTATAGGCTTGTAACCAATATGTGTACATAGCCTTTTACACCCTGACTACATGGGTCTTATACAGTAAGTGACACTTCTATTCTACATTGTAGATTAATTCTAACAAACTCTTTCAATCTGATTAACTCTACAAAGACTCTTTCATCCGAAAGACCTTCACCGCTAACTGTATCTATTTATATATTTCATGTTACATGTGGTCAGACAATAAAGTCCTGTTTTGTTGTTATATGTACTCTTTGTTGGATTTCATTTTACATAAATGTCCATCTATACCAGAGACTTCACTGAAGTCTTCTAACATATTATAAGCAGTTTTGGCCACTAAAAAGTCAAAATCACATTTAATTCTTATAAGTCCATTAAGCGAAAGGTGAGTTTGAAAAATGCTTTATTGTGAATCAATAATATCATTAAGAATTTGATTGAAAGTGCTACTATCTTTGTTCTCTCACCACAAGAATTCAAAAAATATAAATGTAGCATATCTGCTTGAATGAATTAACCCTAACTGTACAGCAGAGTGTTCTGAATTTTCCAATTATGTCCGCAAAATAAAAAAATTCTTATGTTATATTGCCTTTTTCTCAGTATGTGTTAGTAAATTGTTTTGTAAATTTGTTGTCCTTTTTTGTATATTTTTTTTACTTATACAGAGTCTTTTGTTTATTTGTAGTTACCGGTGGCTGCATTGTGTGAAAGAATAAAAGACTTATTAAAATCACTTTGTAGTCTGTATGCTTTATGCACACTTGTGTAAAACCAATGAATTGACACCCATTGCTGATGTGACAGAACTCTGGAGAATTCTAAGCAAGCCAGAATTCAAGTCAAAAAATCTTAAGAAAATATACAATGTGCACAAAATTACTACTTCCCTACAAAAGTGATTATGTAATATCAAGGATTGTTAATAAACAATTATTACGAGCGCATAATCTCATCAACCAATTGTCTGCAATAAAACAATTATATTACGAATCCCAGGCACATCCTTTTGGAAGGGTATTATATCCCTCTGTAGTGGATACTGACAGCGTATTATAAACCCAGCTGCCGGAAGAATATAAAGCAAATAAATTATGAAAATTTAATACGTTTGTAGACTTTTCTTTTTAAGTATTCAATTTTCTATTCTGGGGATTTTCAAAGATTTTCCTAATCTACTACAATGAGATAATGTCACGAAAGAAAAACAATTTATTGAGTAAATAAACAAAATGCTTATAAAAGTTACAGGAAAAATAACTAAGATTACTAGAGAAAATAATGAAACCTGATAATATGTAAAGTAAATAAAAATAGATAAAACTTGATAATAACCTAACAAGATCCAGAGATTCAAAGAGAAATGTAGTCTTATAGAATTCACTTGTTAAAAAAATCCAAAACTACATTTATAATAAAACTGGACACTATTTATTTTTAAATACTCTGCCAAGCTGTTGGTAGTGCCAGGGGTGGCAAGTACCACCTTAGCCACCGAAACTGTATTACCACACGTTGGTAGCTAATGAGGATTGGGTATCGTACATAGCATCATGCATATGATTAAAAAAAAAACTAAAAAAACTAAAAAAAAACAATGTTGCATACACCTATTGGCAAATGAAATCCCCACACTTTGTTGGCAGGGCTTAGAATGTACCAACTGCATCTCTACTGGTAAGATCCCAACCCCAAAACATCATGGATATGACACTAAACTATATTGAAAGTTCCAGTTTCTGGATCTCTGAGGAGAGTGGAGTCACCCTTTCATTATCATTACTCCCAGGTCAACTCTAACAGAGTTTGGGAGTACTATTAGTCCACCTATAAAGTCAAATATATCGGTTTGAAATAATGTTTAAAATAATGGACCATATGACCTTTAGGCACCCTTTTGCATTGCTGATTCATTTTTGTTCATTTACACCCGTCAACATCCGGTTGTTTGTTAGGGGTTTAGTTTTATAATTTAAAAAAAAAAAAACTCTAAAAATCATCTGTTAAAAACAACGCGGATGTTGAGGATGTAAATGAAAATATGTACTTATGAATCAGCAAACAAAAGGGGAAGCCTAAAAGTCAATATGGTCCAAAATAATTTTGAAATACAATTGATATCCTAAGTAGGTAGTGTTTTTACCCTGTTTAAAAATGACCGAATATACATTTTTATACTGTATTAATTAGAGACCCATAAGTGTTAAACTAAACCTTCAGCATAAATAACCACAGAAGATTTCTTTGAAAAAAAAAAAGTTCTTCTTGGCAATTCAATTAAAAAAAAGCAAATAAAAATTTGATAAAGAATAATATTATGACATTTTTTTTTAGCAGAATTCAGAATTCATTTTTTTTACTAAAATAAATCACATATAGAAACTTATAAAAAATCTTTTGATATAATTATTCAGACTCTTATCTTTATAGAAAAAATCGTTTTTATTGCTTCATTTTTCAGATTTCATAAATGAAATGGTGTGGGTAGACCATTGCAAAAAAAATATTTCCCTCTAATATATTTTTAGGAAAAACCTAATTTAACCTAATTTTCATCAACTGGTGAATAAATATCGAAATTTTAGTGAAAAATTTGACTCATATTTGATTTTTTCATAATTAAAAAAAAAAGCCTCTAGTCGTAACTTGTTTTTTGTTATGTTAAATTTAAATTGATTTAATGGTGCGCAAAATGTAACCATTGTTTTCGTTCATAAATTTTCATTATTCCGTAAGCTGAATTTTAAAAAAAAAAAATCACCAGGAGTTTTTTTTTTTTTTTTTTTACTGTTTGTTCTTTTTGAATGGTACACAATTTTTAAGATAATATTCACCTTTATTCAAGTTTCATTGTGTTAAATATAAGGAGAGTCTTACACGTCAGATTGGACTACGAGACTATAGTAAAAATTCACAGTCTACCGAGATGGGTTCATGCCTTCTCCAAGATCAGCGAGAGGTGAAATGCAAATAGCTCGTCCAAGATTTGAAACGTAGGTTCACTTTGATTTCGATATAACAGTTTACACTAGCCGCGGTTTTTAAAAGTGGTCAGAGAACAAAAAATTAAGATAATGACTGAAACATTATTAAATTTCTTAATCTATGTTTTAATTGGATATGTTGGGATATTCTAGACAAGTCAACGCCCACCCCAAAAAAAACAAACAAAAAACAAAACGAAAAACAAAAATACACCAACCACCCAACAAAAATATAAACCTTTCCTCTTAAACCAGTACGAACAATATTAAGTGGGTAAAGGGGATAATTATTTGAGAGAGAAGTAACAATTTGTTCAATAAAAATTTTCATCGATTAAAAAAAATGTCCTTTTTTTTTATATTTCGTTGTGGATTATTTATCAAAATATTTCTTTTAGTTAATAAAACTGTAAAGCAATTGAATATGAGGTAAGGTAAATAAAAGATTTTTATGACGCAATACTGAAAAGTTTTATGCGGATAAATAAGCATTGTAATAAATTTTAATTTTATTAAAGAAATCGACAAATTTAAAAAAGAACAAGTCAATTAAATTAGCAAATAATTATGAAACTTACAATTCATGATAAAATAATTTTAAAACAAATCAATGTTTTAAAAAATGTTGTTATTTTATTCATTATTAACGCCTTAACGTTATATACAATAAATCGGTCGCACTAACCTTTTGTTTGTCTTTCGTCTGATTCCAGTAAAAAAAATAACAAAAAAACCTCCAACAAAACAAAATATTACTCAACTAAAGTTTTATAGTCCTAAAAGCCGCAAATTAATCATTTCTTTTAAGCCAACACATTCTTTGTTTGCATGTCAAAACGGCAAATTTAAAAAAAAATGTCAAATGAGATAAGGGAGATAATTCATATTATCTTGTTGGGTAAAATAAACAAATATTTATTTAATATAACTAATTATTATTATTGCATTTTTATTAGTCATCTATTTATTCTTACCATTATTATTTATTGTTATTATCATTATTATTATTTATTTTTATTTATTCTATATTCTCTATTATTTTGTCATTCATTTATTTATTTGTTACATATTTATTTAAAACATTGGTTCCATTTTAATACCTTACTCATTATTCTCGCAGATCCAGCTCTACTTGAAAATAATGAGTTTCGATCCTGGCTGGTGCTCATACTTAGGATCTTGTATTAATCCTACCCGGGGCAAAACGAGTTGAAATGAAACATACCTATTTTTATTTTATTTTAAAAAGCCGTTAAAAATTCATGAATTTTCTATACTGAAACTTTACTTTTTTAATTTCATCACTAAATAAGCTGTTGGAAAACTTGAATAAAAACAGTCGCGTGAATAACCCGACGGTAGGAAATTGGCTAAGTCGTGTGTCTCATACTCTTCGTTGAGTTCAGTCCTCACTGAGAGGTTATACCACCCGTAAATTTTTCTTTGGCCACGCT
The DNA here is from genome assembly GCA_023376005.1 of Doryteuthis pealeii. NCBI lineage: Eukaryota > Metazoa > Mollusca > Cephalopoda > Myopsida > Loliginidae > Doryteuthis > Doryteuthis pealeii. The sequence goes on along the minus strand of CM042151.1, from coordinate 79,995,055 downwards.
GCATCGGGCAAGTTTTAACCAGACGACTTAAGCCAATTCACTACGTCGGTTATTCACGGATGTTTTATTCAAGTTTCAACAGCTTATTTATTGATGAAAATTAAAAAGTAAAGTTTTCAGTATAGAAAATCAAATGAATTTTAACGGCTTTTAAAAATAAAATAAAAAAATAGGTATGTTTCATCATTCAACTCGTTTGCCCCGGGAGGATTTAATACAAGATCCTAAGCTTATGGAGCACAGGCCAGGATCGAACTCATTTATTCAAGTAGAGCTGGATCTGCGAGAATAAATGAGTAAGGTTATTAAATGGACCAATGTTTAAATAATATGTAACAAAATAAAATAAATGAAATGACAAATAAATAGAATAATAGAATAATAAAAATAAATAATAATAATGATATACAAATAAATAATAATGGTAGTTGTTGACTAATAATGTAATATAATAGTATTATAAAATAATATTTGTTTATTTACCCAACAAGAATAAATATGGAATTATCTCCCTTATCTTCATTGCATTTTTTTAATTTGCCGTTTGACATGCAAACAAAAGAATTGTGGCTTTAAAAGAAATGATTAATTGCGGCCCTTTTAGGACTATAATTTAGTGGAGTAATATTTGTTTTGTTTGGGGTTTTTTTGTTATTTTTTTTTAATACTGGAATCAGCAGAAAAGACAAACAAGGTTAGTGCGGATTAATTGTATATTACGTAGGCGTATAATGATAAATAACCAAGCATTTTTTTTAAAAAATTGATTTGTTTAAATTATTTATCAGATAGATATATATATTTTTATTATATATATATAATATATTGTTTAATTGACTTGTTCTTTTTAAATGTCGATTTCCTTAAATAAATAAATTTATACAATGCTATTTATCGCATACTTTCAGTATTTTGCGTCATAAAAAATCTGTTTATTTACCTTACCTCATATTCAGATTGCCGCTTTTAAACTTATTAACTAAAAAGAAATATTTTGAATAAAATAATCCCGAACGAAATTATAAAAAAAGACATTTTTTTTAAATCGATGAGAGAGAGATGATACAATTTGTACTTCTCTCTCAAATAATTATCCCCCTACCCACTTAATATTGTTTCGTACTGGTTTAATGAGGAAGTTTATTTTTTTGTGGGTGGTGGTGTATTTTTTGTTTTCGTTTTGTTTTTTTGTTTGTTTTTTTTTTGGGGGGGGTTGTACTTGTCTAGAAAATATCCCAACATTTATCCAATTAAACATAGATAGAAATGTAATAATTTTCAGTCATTTCTTAATTTTTTTGTTCTTTGACCATTTAAAAACTCGCGGGCTAGTGTAACTGTTATATCTGAAATCATGACCTACGTTCAAAATCTGACGAGGCTATTTGCATTTGCCACCTCTCGCTGATCTTGGAGAAGGCATGAACCCATTCTCGGTAGACTGTGAATTTTTACTACAAAAAAAGAAAAAAAAAAAAAGAAAAAATAGTCTCGAAGTCCAATCTGACGTGTAAGACTCTCCTATATTTAGCACATGAAAACTTGAATAAAGGTGAATATTATCTTAAAAAATTTGTACATCAAAAGAACAAAACAGTAAAAAAAAAAAAAAAAAACTCCCTGTGATTTTTTTTTTAAATTCAGCTACGGAAAATAATGAAAATTATGAAACGAAAAACCAAGTGGTTACATTTTGGCACCATTAAATCCAATTTAATTTAACATAAAAAAAAACAAGTTACGAACTAGAGCTTTTTTTTTTAAATTATGAAAATCAAAATATGAGTCAAATTTCACGCAAATTTCGATATTTATTCAACCAGTTGATTGAAATTAGGTTTAAATTAGGTTTTTCCTAAAATATATTAGGGGAAATATTTTTGCAAATGTCTACCACACCATTTCATTTTATGAAATCTGAAAAAATGAAGCAATAAAAACCCGAAAAAATTTTTTTTTTTCTATAAAGAATAAGATCTGAATAATTATATCAAAGAATTTTTATAAGTTTCTATAGTGTGATTTATTTTAAGTAAAAAAAATGAATTCTGAATTCTGCTAAAAAAAAATGTCATAATATTATTTCTTAAATCAAATTTTTAATTTGCTTTTTTTTAAATTGAATTGCCAAGAAAGAACTTTTTTTTTCAAGAAATCTTCTGTGGTTATTTATGCTGAGTTAGTTTTAACACTTATGGTCTCTAATTTAAGTACAGTATAAAATGTATATTCAGGGGGGGGGGTCAATTTTACACAGGAAACACTAAGCCTACTTAGGATATCAATGTATTTCAAATTATTTTGGACCATATGATACTTTTAGTGCTCCCGCTTTTGCTTTGCTGATTCATTAAATACATATTTTTTTCATATTACATCCTCAACATCTGTTGTTTGTTAACAGATGATTTTTAGAGTTTTTTTTTTAAAATTATAAAAACTAACGCCCTAACAAAACAACGGAATGTTTGACGGTGTAAAATGGAAACAAAATTGAATCAGCAATGCAAAAGGGGTGCCTAAAGGTCCATAATGGTCATTATTTTAAAGATTATTTCAAACCGATATATTTTGACTTTATAGGTGGGACTAATAGGTACTCCCAAACTCGTTAGAGTTGACCTGGGAGTAATGATAATGAAAGGGTGACTCCACTCTCCTCAGAGATCCAGAACTGGAACTTTCAATATAGTTTAGTGTCATATCCAATGATGTTTTTTTGGGGTTGGGATGCTTACCAGTAGAGATCAGTTGGTACATTCTAAGCCTGCCAACAAAGTGTGGGATTTCATTTGCCAATAGGTGTATGCAACAGTTTGTTTTTTTTTAGAGTTTTTTTTTTAGTTTTTTTTTTTTTTAATCATATGCTGATTGCTATGTACGATACCCAATCCTCATTAGCTACACGTGTGGAATACAGTTTTCGTGGCTAAGGTGGTAGCTGGCCACCCCTGGAACTACCAACAGCTTTGGCAGAGTATTTAAAATAAATAAGTGTCAGTTTTATTAATAAATGTAGTTTGGGATTTTTTTTAACAAAAGTGAATCTATAAGACTTTACATTTCTTCTTTGAATGCTCTGGATCTTGTTAGGGGTTATTATCAAGTTTTATCTATTTTAATTTACTTTACATATTATCAGGTTTCATTATTTTCTCTAGTAAATCTTAGTTAATTTTTTCCTGTACTTTTATAAAGCATTTTTGTTTATTTTTACTCAATAAATTGTTTTTTTCTTTTTCGTGACATTATCTCATATGTAGTAGATTAGGAAAATCTTTTGAAAATCCCCAGAATAGAAAAATTGAATACTTAAAAAGAAAAGTCTACAAACGTAATTAAATTTTCATAATTTTATTTGCTTATATTCTTTCCTGCAAGCTGGGTTTTATAATACGGCTGTCAGTATCCCACTACAGAGGGATATATACCGCTTCCAAAAGGATGTGCCCTGGATTCGTAATATAATTTGTTTTTATTGCTAGACAATTGTTGATGAGATTATGCGCTCGTAATAATTGTTATTAACAATCCTTGATATTACTATAATCACTTTTGTAGGAAGTAGTAATTTTGTGCACATTGTATATTTTTCCTTAAGATTTTTTGACTTGAAATTCTGGCTTGCTTAAGAATTTCTCTCCAGAGTTCTGTCACTAGCAATGGGTGTCAATTCATTGGTTTTACAAGTGGTGCATAAAGCCATTTACAGACTACAAAGTTGATTTTAATAAGTCTTTTATTCTTCACACAAATGCAGCCACGGTAACTAAAATTAAAACAAAGCTCCTGTATAAGTAAAAAAAATATAAAAATAAAGGACAACAAATTTACAAAACAATTTACTTTAACACATGACTTGGAGAAAAGGCAATAATAACATAAGAATTTTTTATTTTGCGACATAATTTGGAAAATTTCAGAACACTCACTGCGTAGCAGTTTAGGGTTAATTCATTCAAGCAGATTATGCTAGCATTTATAATTTTTTAATGAATTCTTGTGTGAGAAGAACAAAGAATAGTAGCACTTTTCATCAAAATTCTAATGATATTATTTGATTCACAAATAAAGCATTTTTTCAAACCTCACATTTTCGCTTAATGGACTTATTAGAATTAAATGTGGATTTTGACTTAGTGGCGCAAAACTGCTTATAATTATGTTAGAAGACTTCAAGTGAAGTCTCTGGTATAGATGGACATTTAATGTAATAAAATCCAACAAAAGAGGTACATATAACAACAAACAGACTTTATTGTCTGACCACATGTAACATGAAATATATAAATAGATACAGTTAGGGTGAAGTTTTACGGATGAAAGAGTCTTGTAGAGTTAATCAGATGAAAGAGTTTGTAGAATTAATCTCAATGTATTGGTGTCACTTACTGTTAGACCCATGTAGTGGGTGTAAAAGGGTATGTACACATATGGTTACAAGCCTATAGTGGGAGGCAGGGCCCCCACCTAATCAACAAAGACACCAATTCGTTAGTGCAATCTTTGTGGAGAGGGAGACAGCTTCGCAGGCTGAGTTTAAAATAAGCTAGGTATTAATGCCAACCTAGTAGCAAACCTGGCGACAAGGAAAGATAACTCTTTTTCCCTTAAGTCCATCCCAGCAGGGCACAACAATTTGCTACAGTCCTTATTTTCCTTTTAAGTAATAAGAATTTACTTGAACACTGTTTTCCATGGTCAGAAAGTTCACAGATTGCGAATATTCTAAGCTCTTATCCGACAGGGTGATAAAGCTTAATTAATATTGTTTTTGAAAAGTTTATTTAACTCGTATAACATGTTACTAAAAATTATTTGAAAACCTTTTTTTAAATATTTTTCTTTTCTTCTCAAGGGGAAGACAGCATAAATTACAGCTATTTGGTCGGTTGAGACCAATATTACCTTAATAAAGTATGGCGCTCAGGTTTAAATCGGATGATAATAAAAAAGAAAGTAAGCCAAACCATCAAAGGAAAAAAACCAACATCATTGTGAGTCTGTGGACCTTGCATTCTTCATAAAAGTCCAAAGTTAAATAACATGAGGAAACACACAGGGGAGAAACCTTATTGTTGTGAAGTTTGTGGATCTGCATTCTCGGTAAGTTTCTTTGAAAAACATTTACTATACACACACTGGAGAAAAGCCAATATACTTGTGAAGTCATGTTACGTCTGCAATTTACAAGAGTTCAGCTCTCAAGGAACCATGTTGAAAGCACACAGAGAGAATACCCTATTTTGTGAGTTTGTGGATATGCATTTTCCCAGGATTTCAAATTTGAAAAACTTCATAAACAAAAAGACACAGCGGATATGACTTTTCTTGTGATCTCTGTAAATTGACATTTTGTCGAGAAATGCTCTGTTAAAACAACACAATGCTGACAGCACACTGGAGAGAAACCATTTTCTTGTGACCATCTGCAAGTCTTCTTTTTGCAAGAAGATATCAATTTAAAAACTGCATACGCGCATACCACCTGGAAGAGAAAAACCTTATGCCTGTTGAAGTTGTGGGTATGCATTTTACAGCAGTTCAAATTTAAAAGAAACACATGCGAAAACACACTGGAGAGAAAACGCGTATTCTCTGCAAAATTTGTGGGGTCTGCATTTTTCGGTCAGTTCAACTTTGAAACGGCATATGCGAACACATAAAAGAAGTGAAGGAAGTTCTCTGGTGAAATTTGTTGGCTTCTCCTTTAAAGACTATCCACTTTAAAAAACACCATGCAACCACATAATAGGAGAGAAAAGCATTCTCATGTGAGGTGTGTGGAATCTGTCTATTCAGACAGTTCTGCCTTTAAAAAAATACACACAAGATTATTGACTGGTGAAAGCCTTTCCTTTGTGAAGTTTTGTGGATTTGCCTTTCAAAAAGAAACTCGGAATTAAAAGAAATATACAGGGTGTGGCAGAAAATACCAGCCGCAGTTTAACTGTCACCTCTGTGTTGATGGAATGATGCTGTTCGGATTAGAATTTGTCGGCAGACAATGTCTTTGTTCTTTTTGCCGAAATGAGTACGGCAAGCACTTGTCTCTGTCACAGATAAAAGATATTTTATCATGATTTTTTTTCATATGCTGACTTCAGAATTCTGATTGGATTTTTAATGGCATGTAAACCATCTGATAGGTTAGGGAATTGCATTCATTAATATGTTCATACTTATGTTTTTTTGCGTAGTTGTCTAAGAGATTTTTTGCAAACAGCTCCTAACAAATACAAATAATTTTTAAAACATATGTATTTATCATACATAGAACTCTAGCATATACTAAACTTCTATCAGAGTGTAACTTGAGAGTATGATATTGAAGGGGTTACTCCCACATTCCCCAAGATTTCCAGAAACTGGAGCCTCACCATTAGATGAATTTAGTGTCATTCTAGGACATCCCTTTTTGAGGAGGGGTCATTACCCGTCTGAAATGGATAACATTCAACATATTCTAACCCCAACCAACAGATCAATGAAGAATTCTGAGAAGAAAATAGATGTTTAATTGCAATTTTTGTCGCAATATTTTGGATTTAGAATGTTTGTTTTTTTATTTGTGACTGTGACGGAGGAACCGAGTACTTACCATACTCATTTAGAAAAAAGAGCAAGAACAATTGTCTTGCTGCCTAGAGTCGAACCACCACTCCGATGCAAAGAATGTGATTTGGTGATGGATGGTACGCGAGTTACTGATGTGCCCGGATGATAGGGGAAAGCAGCAGTAATAAGTAGAAAGTGGGGTGACGGCAGTAACAGTGGTTGCGACTTAGCTTACTTGGTAGACGACAGTGTTGTAGCCTGCATAAGGGTTTGAACTCGCTTTCTTCCCCCCCTCAACAAAAGAACATTTACTTGAAACCGCCATAATTTGTGGCAAAAAAAAAACAAACCATCTTAAACAGACTGGAGATCGAAAAGAACTGAATCATAAGCAGAACAACAAATATTTTTATTTCCCCCTCTATTTTTTTTTCTTCTATAGTGACTATCATTACAAAAGTTTTTTTTTGTTATCTAATTTTAAGAAAATGTATTTTTTTCTCAATAGTTTCAGATACTTCAGTAATCACCTATCCACTCTTAAGGAAAGTACATGAAAGAATTATTAGCTTAGTTTACCCTAGTCTAAAGGAAGTAAGAGCTGAGTTTATTGCTCATTCCTGAGGCATCCGCTGAAGGGGAATGCAAATGGAATCTAAAGCAATTTTTAAAAATCTGCAAGACTTTTAAATATTAAACTACCTGGAGTCACATTCTGGCCTCATGAAGAGTCAGATA
>CM042151.1:79851016-79987659 GCA_023376005.1 Doryteuthis pealeii | reverse complement strand
TCCACATCTGAAAATCGGACGATTTACACATACCAGCAACAGGAAAACGCCTTCTGGGCAGTGTAAAATATAATTTTTGAAAGACATTGCCTGAGAGGAGTGGGAGTTAAAAATTCAATGTTCAGGGGGTTTGTATCATAGGTAAGCAAAATCGCTTTCATTTTTATTAAAGAAGTTAAAAAAACAAAAAAAAACCAATTTGAAATGAAAAACTGAGCCAGTCCCTCTCAAATATAAATGTTGGTGCATATAATAATCAAACAATTATTTTTGAATATATTTCCACATCAATTTTTTACAAATCGTAAGTATTTACTTATTTGTAAACTTTTAGTAACTTCTTGTTTACTTGTAAAATAAACAAAAAAGACGAGGAGTAAAAAACAATTTTTAAAATTGCTTACTCAAATTTTGGATGTATGTAGCATAAGAATATTGTGACATAAGCTGTGATTGTAGATCTAGATGTAAGTTTTTGTTACAACAGAATACAGGCAATCTCTATTAATTGAATAGAGAAAGTAATACTAGTATACTTAATTCTTCATCTGCTAATAAACAAACCTAGTAATACTGAAACAAACCTATTAAGGTTTTTTAGATGTAGAATATTTGGATTTAATTAAGGATTCTGATACATATGAAAAACTTTAAAAAATGACCTGATATTGAAAAGGGCCGTGAATGGGTCACACCAAAATCCCTTTATGTGAATTTTAGTTTTAACCGTTTATGTTAAAAAGCTTACCAAATTAAGGCCACATCTATATAAGACTAATGTTATCTTATAGCCATTTAATAAATGGTATAATACAATTCATTGTAATTAATTTTAATCAGGGAAAGGTTGTTTTTCTTACATCATAATTGTGTATTACCAATAAATGTATAGTTGTAACTTCTCTTTATTTCTTCTTTCTGATATCTTTGGTAACTAACTGTTCTTTCTCAGTGTCTGGACTTGTCTTGAGATTCATGTCTTGGTCTTCCATTGGAATTTCTCATCATCATAAAGCCCTGGGTCCATTTGGAGTTTTAGATAATAACCAAGCTTCGTTTGCCTTTAGATCATATTTTATTCTGAAAATCCCACCAGATACCATGCTGCACAGTCGTGAGTATGGCAACGTGCCCTAAGCGACGACTTGTCCCTTCGCAGTTTTGGCTATATGAACTAAACTTCTTTCTAATCGTAAACCAGAGGAGGGCTTCTCCACCAATTCTGACAGTATCCAGCCAGAAGGAGGATCAGGATGAGGTCAAGCATGTCACTCAATCCTTTCAAGCCACCGGCTGCAACTTATAACAGCCATTTGCGTTTCTACACTAATGGTACATAAGTGTTAGGGTACTAACATTATGGTGAACAATAATAATTATATTAGAATACAGAAGAGTAGTTTAGCTTTTATTTCTTAATTAATAATAATGAATCTAATATTTCATTTTTAAATTTTTTTTATGAGGATACATATAATTGCCTTAGCAACTGAAAAATAAAATAGTCCTGGTAGCATCAATTATGATTTTTGTTTTTAGCTAAAAAGGGCTCTCATGTTGACACAGTTCCTGACCCAGATATACAGTATTCATATTATTACACCAGTTTAAAAAAAATAAATTTGTATTCCAAATCTACTATATTCAAATAAATCAACAATTTCAGTCCATAACACTGTGTTTCCCCAAAATAGACAAGGCTTATAATTAATTTTTACACCAAAAATAAAACACTAAGAATTATTTTTGGGGGATGTGGAGTGTTTGTGTTGCATGAATGTAATTGTGAAGAATGCCTTATTTCTTTGGTCTGTCTGCTAACTTCTCAACTATGACTTATTTTTTAAGGGGAGTGCTTATATCCAAAATCATCCTGAAGATACCCTGCAAGGTCTTACTTTGCTGGAAGGTCTTATTTTCAGGAAAAACCATGTATAGGATAAAAGAAAAACGAGGCGGGAGGGGTTTCGAGGATTAAGTAAAATTCAAAGATATTTTTAAAGTTTTGACTTGGCTGAATATGTGCTTTATCCTTTATGCATAAACTTGGTTCCCACGGGGAAAATTTCACAAAATAAGAACTAAATTTTATATAGATTCTGTTTCCCATTTTAGTAGAATATCTCACCTGATTAAATTATTCCTATTTGTGAGAGGAGAGCTAATACCATCTATTTTAAGAATCAATGAATGGAAATATAGAAGTTTTCCACTTATTTCACTTGTATTCATAAGTTGCTATATATTTTTTGGTTTTAGAGAATTCTTTGTTAATGAAAAGAGAATTTACTGGAAGATACATGAAGCACCAAAATAAATTTTTCCTAAAAAATGGCAGGAAAATAGCAAAAAAAAAAGGCAATGCTGAAACACATGTTCAGCAAAGTAATGTCAAAATTGATAAAATATCTTTGCATGACAAGAGTTGAAATTCATGTTTGTTTTGATTCAAGAAAAATGTCTAGTTTTTAGCACCCTGATAATGGAAACCTGGTGTTACCAAAAGCCTAATAATAAACTTTAAGTGTTTCTTTAAAAAACTAAAGTATGTATCAATTGTTTCTTTTTTTAATAAATATTTTTGCGCAAAACTCTGTATATATCAAATTAGTGTAAGTTTGCATGCATTTATTTTTTCATTATGTAAAAAGAAAAAAAAGTTGCTCTCTAGCAAGATCATTGGTAAATTAAAATGATTTTTGTTTCAATTGCTGCTTACGTTTGAATGTTTGAATCACCTGAAAAATTTAATATACAGACCAGTGCAAATTCAAAAGTTTCTATTTACGTGTCAAGATATGCATTGTTAAGTAGTCAGCAAAAAGTCTAAAGCAGGTATCTTACAACGTTAGCATTAAACTTCAGCATGTATTCGCAACATGTCTTTTGAGATTTGAAACTCTTTGAAAAAACCTGCTCCACACACTTCACAAGTGTAGGGTCTCTCTCCTGTGTGAGCTCGCAATATGTTCTTTAAGATTGAACTGCGTAAGAATGTTAATCCACACACTATTACAAGAAAAAGGTTCTTCCCACTGTGAGTCCGCTTGTGCATTTTAAACTGGATTCTAGAAAATGACTGATCCGCCACACTTTACAGTAATATGTTTTCTCCAGGTGTGTGTTACGCACATGATTACTTAAATAAGTGAACGCTGTAAAAATGCTTGACCCACACACTTGACAAGAATATTGGTTTCTCTCCAGTTGTATGCGCAATGAGCTTTCAAGTGTGAACTCCTCGAAAACGCTGATCACCACATTTTACAGGAGGAATGGTTTTTCTCCTGTATTGTGTTCGCACAGTGTATTTTTTAAACTGAAGTCTTGAGAAAATGATGATCCACACACTTGCAAGAGTAGGGTTTCTCACCATGTGTATCCGCATGTTGAACTTTTAATTGTGAATTGCGGTGAAATGCTGGATCCACAGACTTTGCAAACATGAGTTTTCTCTTTTTGTGTGTTTGCTTCGTGACTGTCTTAAATATGTAATCCCATGAAAATTCAGATGTGGATACACAAAAGTGTTTGTTTTTTCTCCACTGTGTGTCCTGAGTATTTTTCAAAATCTGAACCTCTATTGTTTGTGCGTTTCCAGATGTGTTTTAGATCTAGTCTTTTTGAAAAATGTTTGATCCACAAACTGACAAGAAAATGGACTCTTTTGCGGCATGCTCGCATATGTTTCTTTAAAGTTTTACTTCTGAAAAGTTGATTCACATACAGTAAAAGTATGATGTTCCCTCCATTGTGTGTTTCATGTGTATAGTTAAATCTGAAACTTTGCCAGGAATTGAGGACCCACACTCTTCACAAATTATATCGTTTTCTTTCAGGGTGTGTTTGATGCTGGTCTTTTCAAAACTTGAAATCTGTGAAAATGCTGACCCACATATTCACAAGGAGTATGGTTTTTCTTTCAGTGTGTGTTCGCATATGTCTTTTCAGAGTTGAACACTGGGAAAATGCCTACCACACACTTCACATTATGTAGGGTTTATCTCCAGTATGTATTTCGCATATGTATTTTTACATTGTAATTCTTTGAAAATCTGCGACCACACACTGGAACAGAAAAGGGTTATCTCTCCAGTCTGATTTCTGTAACATGGCTTCAAATTCTGAACTCATGGAATACTGATTGCATGCACTTTCTTTCTTGACAGTATGTCTATCACATGTATCTTTAAAACTGAAAAGAGTGGAAAAATGCTGAGCCACACACTTACATGAATTGGGGTTTCTCTTCAGTGATTCCTGTACATGAATTTTTAAAATGTAAATTGTTTTAAATGCTGATCAAGGAATTTGAAACTGCACAAAAATGGGATTTCTTCTCCAATAAGAAAAATCATATGAGTTCATTTAGTTCTCCACCACAATTGATATCTGGGAATAAAGAAGAATTATAGAGAAAATGTAGAATCAGGCATTGTTTACAGTTAGAAAAATAACAATAAATGTTGGACTGAACTTCCCATAATATACATTCAACCAAATGTCTTTTTATTGTCATAATATTTAGGGCAATAGACAGCTTCGGTTACCAAATTTTCTGTGTTTACTAATGGACCCAAGAGCATATTTTTAGCCAAGTGTGTTGGAGTTAGTAGTTGTAACATTGTAAGTGAATGGTATGGGATGGAATAGAGTATTTTTTTAAAGTAACAAGTATTATAGAAATAGAGGTAAATGTTTTTTATGTAACTAAGCAAAATTAATTGATTACACAAAAAATATTCCAAAAAATATTTCCAAAATAGACCTCATTTCTTAGCCTCAACAAAAATAAATAATTATCAAAGTTGGTCAATTTTTGAAGACATAGTAACTTTATATCTACTTATATTACCTTTATTTATTATGGTATGACTCTCCAGTGATTATCATTTTTCCAATACGAATTATAAAGCATTACAAAATATCTTGGTTAATGCAATAACAATAGCTTTTTCAGATTGGACTGACAACTTAAACATGCAGGAGTCGGGGAAAAAAAGCAATGAAAATTACATATACAATATAGTTGGAAGCGGGAGTCTTACATACACAGGATTTTTCACGTTTTTAATTTTGTAGCGGAAGAGAGAGGAGTTTGAAATTGTCCCAAATCCTATCTAGTAGGCTAGTGTCACAAGTGTATGCTTGATTCTAGGCACCCAGACTGACACCTGTCTCAATTAAATTTAATTTCAATTCTTAAGCAAAAGACCCTGTCTTGAATGAAAGATCTGAATCATTTCATTAGTAAGTCAGTTTCATGTTACCAGGTATTTTTTTGGTGAGGGTGATATGATTCAAAAAAACAAATCACAAAACCCCACAAAAACAAAAAAAATAAATCAACATAAAATAAAAAAAAAACAACTAAACACACAAAAAAATAACAAAAACATAAAACATTAAAAAAAACCAAAAAAAATAAAACACAACACAAAAAAAAAAAAAAAAAAAAAAAAAAAACAACAAAAAATCAAACACCCAACCAAAAAAAACAACAAAAAAAAAAAAAAACAAATTAAATATCTATTCAATAACTGTACTGTATTTGTAAGAATTTAATCTTGAAACTTTTAACAAAACTTTTTTTTAATAACCCCCTTCACAGTGAGACTAAGAAAAAAATATCGGGTGATATTCAATTTATTGGGAGTGATGAGAAATTAAGTTTGATTACAAATGGTAGATCAGGTAAAAAATTTTGAGCATACTAATAGAAAATCCAAAGGATCAACTGAATGTTTGAGCATCATTAAAAACTGGTGATAATATTTCTCTTCTCATAGTAACATTGTCAAAATAAATATAATTAGAGCAATATTACAGGTAAGACATTTCTAATACCCTTTTACTTCTTAGATTATAAAAAGAATAGCAAAAAATATGTACCCTCTGGACAATTATTTATATATTAAGTATAACTTAAATATTATACTGAATATAGAAAAGACTAATGAAATTAATTAACATCATAAGAAAAATCAACAAAAAAATCACAGTTTAAATTTGTTGTAATCCATTCTAAAAAAGAAAATCACTAAAAATTCACAAGTAAATCCAAAATTCAGATTATGGGGTCCGTTTTCAGCCCTGAATGTTTTTAATATTGCTCATGGAAATCAGCCTGATACGAAAATGGTATTGATATATTGAGCTATGGCCCTTAGGGTTAAAGTTGAAAAAATGGACACAGTGCCTACTGACATTCGATTATTATTAGAGATACATTTCGAACTGACCTTTATTCACAGATGCATTATGCAGTAATTTATCAAATTCACACACCCTCATAACAAGTAATTTTCTGTGCTTTTTAATCGAATATAACTTTATATTTCAACAGAAATTTGTCATTTTTTTTTCACTTTTGGCGTGTGTTCAGTAACAACTGTTGAAATTTACTTTAGTCGGTACAAATTAACACTGAATAGTTTCTGATAGTAATAGGCGTCAGAAAATTATCTGCCCTAATCCATTTATTGTATGGATGAGTTACGTGCCCTTTACCTATTAATTTAAGTCATTGTTTTTAAATAAATAAAACACCTCGTGTTATGAAAAAGCAGTCCTAACGTGTTTGCCTCGTTAATCCAATGGAAGGTATCTCAATGGAATATGTTTAATGAATAACTGTGGCTTTGCCAAAGACCAAAAAAAAGTATGTCTCTTTTCCTGTGGGATTAAGTAAAAATTCCCCAACAACAACTGCTTTATAGAAAAGTAAAAGAATAAAGTAAAGTCGTCGGGCCGGCCTATGTCGGTTATCAACCAGACAGCCGAAGAGTCTATCCCCTTTTTAATTAGGCTAGACCAAGGGAGATTATTTTAGCATCTGGACGGCTAGAGCACCACAATCTACCATCAGCTCCTCACTTTACCGCACACATCTTCTGTTGCCAAACTCATATGCTGAAGTTGGTGAAGGGCCGGTATCGAACCAAGAACTTTGTTGATTCCTAGCCAACACTCTATTCAACTGAGCAAACCGGCCCTTATGCTATAGAATAAAGGAAAACCAAGAGACTTTCCTCCATTCCCCTTCCTCCCCCAATCCCAACTTTTGAGCATTGATAGCATATATTGAAGATTTTCCTGTGTGTTTGTGGTAGAATATAAAAGAAAAATAATACCAGCGGCAGTACTCCTAGGTGATGGAGTTAACCGCGAATGTGGCAGACAGGTTAAGAGTCAAAGGAAGTAAACGAACACAAGATGTGATAAAAGACTTGTATTAGATATGAAAACTTCAACTTTTAGTCTGTTTGCGCAAATATAATATGTATATAATTGTCACGAGCTGTTTATCCTGGGATATGGGGTATTAACGGAGCCCCTTGCTACAAAAGCCTTCTGATATAGTTCGGATATAGATGGACTTCTGTTGCGTCGGACTCCATTCTGTTGAAGAATAGTGTGGACGCGACCTTTTGTGCGCGTCCGTTCCCTTTCGTTGCTGGGTACAGAAGAGGTGGGTTTCACACTTTTGGTTTGCGCCAAAAGTATGCGGTCATGATTGGTTGTTATGAAACAGAGCTCGCAGACAGAGGGAGCGATAACCCCTACCCCAGAATTTCTTATATGGAATGGTTGCTAAAAAAAGTATTTTTATTTCATTTTAAATTAAATAGTTTGTAACAATTTAAATTTGAGAGAGAAATTTGAGAGAAAATTGTTGGAATTAGTGCATTATGATAGGAGTAGAAAAAAATATACAGACAAAGTATTATTCACCCAACCCTCCACCATGGACAGGATGCTGATATAACTCTTTTGCCTAACTTTAAAACCGCATCTCAAGCAGTCTTCTCACACATATACCTAAGCAAAGTATAAAAAATGATTTAGTACATTATAATTGAGCAGAAGGACGTCAGGATTACAATAATAATAGGACTTTATTTGAATAGAATGATTCTGTGATGGAATAGATAATCATAATTAAATCACCCATCTACAGGTAAAAAAATTAAAATAAAATTTGGCACAAAATTGGGGAAAATTAGTAGGCAAAGATGGATAGAACAATTTTAAGCCAAAGTAAAGCTGTTTTGAATTTCAGAGTTTCCCTTCTCCTAGGACTGGTTGCCTTCTAAAGCTAGAGGAATACAGTCTCCTATTACCATGTGATAACTACAAAAATGAAGGCAAAATTTGAAGTTTTTATTTTATTTTTTTAAAATTAGTTTATTCAATATATCGGACACGATTAATGTTCATGAAATAAATTAAAATTCCAAATTTGAATAATTAATAAAAAAAATTATATCGATTTTAAAAAAAGTAATGTTAAAAGCAATGGACATGAATGAATGTTTTTATTTTAGGTTTAGTTTTGTCTAACAATATATTTAATAAATAAAATAAAAAGTTGCTAGACAAAAAATTGATTTTGTTTTTTCAAACTTAATCCAAATTTCGATTTAAGGCACTCAGGCCCAAAGGTACGAGATCGCTTCAAAAAGTTATAAGAATCACCCAGAAAGAAGAGATACATAAAAAACAGAAGAAGAAAAAAAAACTAATTCAGATTTCTTATCTTAATTCTGTGCAGTAAGGGCTCATACAAATGCGAGTAGTGTCGCAAATCTAAAAGTGGACAAACACCAGAAGTCATGATCGTATCTGGGTGGGGCTTAGAACTTTTAGAATGCCCTCGTAAATTTAGCATAAATGGGGAAAAGGATATTTAAAGTAAAATATTTTTTGTATATTTTTTAATCAAAAGAAAAAAAAAATAGTCATCGAATTTAAGATGTACTGAAAATTTATTAAATTTCTATAATTAGCTGAATTTCTGTGATTTTCCGGAATGCAGAGAAGTATTCTAAATAAATTTGAAGAGTTGATATTTCAATGTTTATTTTTTTCTTCTTTTTTTTTTTAACAAATAAAAAAAAATTCAACCACAAAATCTATCGAACGAAAAACTTTTCATATAATACCAATTTTCCTTTCTAAAAAGAAATAAAAAGAAAACAAACTTTTGTAACGATTCAGATTTGTTTTGCTTTGTTTTGTTTTGTTTTAGGAAAAACTCGTAAAAGTCGGGGAAAACAAAACAATGCAACGTATTGAGAAATAACGTAGATAGACACCATGTTATATTTTAAAGTAAATTAAATAAACATTTACACTTACAAACTTTTTGTTTTCGTTTGTCTGATCGTTTTCGGTGAACAATGTTACAAGAAAAGAAAGGAAGAAAAGCATAGAAAGTTAAATTGCGTTCGTGTTAAATTTTCTTATTAATACGATCGCCATTTGACACAAAAATGTCATCTAAAGAGCGTGAAAACAAGGGAGATAATGATTTTCATATTTAACGAATATAAAAATTGTTTCAATGAATCTTTAATTTTTCATTTTTTTTCCTCTTTTTCTTCAATATAAATAATTTTTTAAAAAATGCAGGTTGATAAGATTATTCCATAATTTTTATGTTCTATATTATTTTCTGTTAATTTCCACTAGACTTTCTATAATTTCTATAAATTTTTCTATTAACTAATAATTAATTAATTGAAATATAGATAATAATGAAGGAAAATATAATTATATATATTATATATATATATTATATTATATTATATATTATATATATTATATATATATATAATATATGGACTCTCCCATCGATTTTTCGGAGGTATGAGGGTTCATACACACAATGAAACTCCCACACAGGGATTTGTTTATTATGGTGAAGGCTTGGTTGGACCACCACATTTTTTGGCACAGTCGATAGGAAAGAATTGGTGCATCAAGGGTTGCCACAAAACCCAAATTAACGGACTGACCTCAGAAAAATTTTTAATTTTCCAGGGAGTTATCCCTCTTCTAGACTGGTTACCTATCCAAGCTGAGACAGCCCAGTCTGCCACTATTTAATGGAATCTTTAAAAAAAATCTGGTCTTGTTTAAAAGAGAAAAAAGAAAAAGAAAATACATATCATTATTATTGTTACTCCTATGCAAAGTTTTTCATATGAGTCTCAACTGGTGGTTTTCACTGAAGCCAAGTGACAGCATGTCACCTCAGATCCCAGGACTCTTTTAAGTATTCTAGCTGTCTTATGGTACTGTGCGTTCAAGAGCCCTTAATTCTTCTTTTGCTCTCTGTCTCCTTAAGTCTCTTTTTCAGGCCTTTGGGGTCTTTTCCAAGGGGCTAAACTACAATTATCAATGAAATTGATACTAATAGTTAGGAAGCCTATTCAGTAGTCGGACCAACCACAAGCCCAGTTTAACAAGGTTTGATTCAGAGTGGGCTTGTTCTTCTCTAACTGGTTGCCTAACAGGTTAAAGAGCCCAGTTGTCCTTACTATTGCCAATACCTGGAGGGGAGTATTGGATTCCTACCTTTCCAAGGTATTAGCGCCTATGTTAAAACTGTAGCTTGTCCAGGATTTGAAACTCATGTCAACCAAGTCCTTTTTAGATGTCTAACCATTTTAGACAATGCGCTTCCAACTGATTAGCATCACTATCACTTTTCATGTTCCACCACTTTTCATCTCTGAAAGATACAAAATGATTTTTATTTCTTCTTCTTCTTTTATTTTTACTCATGGTCCCACTAGATCAGCAAAAATCCACTTGTTGACAAGTTTCTTGTTAATTAAATATTAGGCACCTGGTTGTCTGGTCGAATTAGCCGATACCATTATATTCAATGTCTCAAGAATTTTTGTGAACATTGTTTTTTAGTGACCCCAGTTGGCTGGGGCTTTAGAATACACCAACTGCCCACCTCATGCATAGGGATAAGACTTCTCCAATGGGTCACCTGGCAGGCTGTGGGGTGGTGACCATAATGCTTAATCCAGGTGCGGAGCCCATCCATGGCATGCAAACACTCACTTTTTTCCTTATTTAGGCTAGAGAAAATAGAGGCCTCTCTAATCAATCAGTGTATGTTCAAGCCCTAGCACCTATATGATTGTCCCAATTCCTATTTCTCTTATGCAAGGCCCCAACCCTTTAATCATATATGTGCTAAGAATGCAGTTGATTGCGGCGTTCTATTATTCGAGTATGACATTTAAACTTAATTTGCATGATGAAGTTTTTCAGTTCTGAGGAACTTGTGGAGTACCCCTCCATCACCATTATTCCAGCGTCACCCGACCAGAGTTGTAGTACCTGTTAGGGTGCCATCTATGGTTTAAAAGAACAAATAAAGTTCTAAAAAATGGTTTAAAAAAAAACTGAGTTAAGAAAAAATTTATTAAGAATTGAATAAAACAAACCTCTTTAGCAATAGTAATGAACTTCAATGGCTTGACATGACATACAATTCAACCCAAACCAAACCAACCTTTCTAAGGCAGTTCATGGTTTGTGCATATACTTAATTGTCAGCAGGAAGTCTGATTTTAATCTATTGACAAATGCTCAATGCGATCACTTTTCCCATTCAGGGTGTGCTGAGTGTAGTGTGTGTGTGTGTAATGTGTGTGTGTGTGTTGTGTGGTGTGATGATGAAGCTTATGGTTTCAATTGTTGTGGAACGACCTTCTTCATCGCCTATTCATTATATAAACCACTAGTTTCATTAGATATTTTCTTGTCTTAGAATACTGAGAATTCATCTCAAAGTATGTTAGATTGACAACATTAAAAGAAAGAAAACAGCACAGTTTCACACTAATAAAAAAAAAGTATTTTTCATAGGTGTTTGATCAAAAACCACAGATAATAATAATGTGTTTATAACCAAAGGACAATTCTTTATTCTTTGGTGATTACAGCTTTATTCTTAATACAATTTTGAACACATAGATATAAAGTTTTTCGAGATTTTGAAGGTAGCTCTAAAAATTCTCACAAACAGATGGCCTTTATCTTCCTATATGTGTTAAAAGTATCTTTCTCAAAGATTGTGTCTTTTGGGAAAGTCTATCTCTGGAGATTTTACAGATGGAAAGGTTTCTCCTGTATGTGTCTTAACACATTGCTGCTTGAGATATTTAATTTTTCAAAACTCTAACTTCACAGAAATAACAGCGCTTAAGGTTTCTCTCCTTGTGTATTACCATATGCTGTTTGAGATTTTGAATTCTAGAAAATGTTGCACTATCACACTTCATAGTGAAAGGGTTTCTCTCCTGTGTGCCATTTGCATATATTTCTTTTAAGTTCGAATTTGATACAAATATATCGTTCACAAATCTCACAATGGAAAGGTTTCTCTCCGGTGTATGTTAACTTGTATTGTTGAGTGTGAACTTATGGGAAAATCTATGTCACAGATTTCACAGCCAAAAGCTTTCTCTTCCACTGTGTAATGCTGCATGTCGTTTTTATCTGTATTACTTGAAAATGTTACACTACAGATATTACAACTGAAAAGGTGTTTTCTCAGTGTTGTATATAGCATGTGTGTTTCAGAGTTGAATCTAAACAAATGAAGCTCCACCAAATGTCACAATAGAAGCTTTTCTCAGTTATCATGTGCCACTTGAGGTGTGAATTTTGGTAAATTTAACTCTGCAGATTTACAAACAAAATGTTTTCTCCCTGTATGTATTTGCAAGTGTCATTTTAAACTGGAGAAAAAAGCTTTCTATTGTGACATTTGTGGAGCTTCATTTGTTTAGAATTCAACTCTTGAAAACACACATGCTAATACACACTGGGAGAAAAACCTTTCAGTTGTAATATCTGTAGTGTAACATTTTCAAGTAATACAAATATAAAACGACATGCAGCAATACACAGTGGAGAGAAGCCTTTTGGCTGTGAAATCTGTGGACATAGATTTTCCCGAAGTTCACACCTCAAACAATAATGTTAACATACACCGGAGAGAAACCTTTCCATTGTGAGATTTGTGACGATATATTTGTATCAAATTCGAAACTTAAAAGAATATATGCAAATGCACACAGGAGAGAAAACCATTTCATTATGAAGTGTGTAGTGCAACATTTTCTAGGAATTCAAATCTCAAACAGGCATATGGTAATACACACAGAGAGAAACCTTTAAGCTGTTTATTTCTGAGTTAGAGTTTTGAAAAAATTAAAATCTCAAGCAGCATGTGTTAAGACACATACAGGAGAAACCTTTCCATTGTAAAATCTCCAGAGATAGACTTTCCCAAAAAGACACACTTTGAGAAAGATACTTTAACACATATAGGAAGATAAAAGCCATCTTTTGTGAGAATTTTAGAGCTACCTCAAAATCTGGAAAACTTATACTATGTGTTCAAAATGTATTTAAGAATAAAGCTGTATTCACCAAGAATAAAGAATTGTCCCTTTGGTATTAAACACATTTATTAATTATTCTGTGTTTTTGATCAAAACACCTATGAAAATACTTTTTTTATATAGTGTGAAACTGTGCTGTTTTCTTCTTTTAATGTTGTCAAATCTTACACTTGAGATGAATTCTCAGTATTCTAAACAAGAAAATATCTAATGAAAACTAGTGTTTTATAATGAATAGGCGATGAAGAAGGTCTTCACAACAAGTTGAAACCATAAGCTCTCATCACTCACACACCACACACACACACACATACACACACACACACTACACTCAGCACACCTGAATGGAAAAGTGATCCATTGAGCATTGTGCAATAGATTAAAATCAGACCCTGCTGACAATTAGTATATGCACAAACCAGAATCTGCCTTAGAAAAGGTTGGTTGTTGGTTGAATTGTATGTCATGTCAAGCCATTGAGTCATTATATGCTAAAGAGGTTTGTTTTATTCATTCTTAATAAATTTTTTCTTAAACTCAGTTTTTTTTAAACCCATTTTTTAGAACTTATTTTGTTCTATTTAAACCATAGATGGAACCCTAACAGGTACTACAACTCTGGGTCAGGGTGGACCTGGGAATAATGGTGATGGAGGGGTACTCCACAGTCCTCAGAACTGAAAACTTCATCATCAAATTAAGTTAAATGTCATACTCAGAATAATAAGAACCCCAATCACTGCATTCTAGCACATATATGATTAAAAGGGTTGGGGCTTGCCATAAGAGAAATAGGATTGGGACAATCATATAGGTGCTAGGGCTTGACATAACCAGCTGATTGATTAGAAGAGGCCTCTTTTCTCTAGCCTAAATAAGGAAAAAAGTGGAGTGTTGCATGCCATGGATGGCTCCGCCACCTGGATTAAGCATTATGGGTCACCACCCACAGCCTGCAGGTGACCCATTGGAGGAGTCTTATCCCTATGCAGAGGTGCAGTTGGTGTATTCTAAAGCCCCAGCCAACTGGGTCACTAAAAAACAATGTTCACAAAATTCCTTGAGACATTGAGATATAAATGGTATCGGCTAATTCCGACCAGACAACCAGGCCTAATATTAATTAACAAGAACTTGTCAACAAGTGGATTTTGCTGATCTAGTGGACCATGAGTAAAAATAAAAGAAAGAAGAAGAAAATAAAAATATTTGTATCTTTTCAGAGATGAAAAAAGTGGTGGAACATGAAAGTGATAGTGATGCTAATAGTTGGAAGCGCATTGTCTAATGGTTAGACATCTAAAAAATGGACTTGTTGACATGAGTTCAAATCCTGGACAAGGCTACAGTTTACATAGCGCTAATACCCTTGGGAAAG
The DNA here is from genome assembly GCA_023376005.1 of Doryteuthis pealeii. Lineage (NCBI taxonomy): Eukaryota > Metazoa > Mollusca > Cephalopoda > Myopsida > Loliginidae > Doryteuthis > Doryteuthis pealeii. The sequence continues at coordinate 79,973,061 of CM042151.1, read as the reverse complement.
GTAGGAATCCAACTACTCCCCCTCCAGGTATTGGCAAATAGTAGGACAGACTGGGCTCTTTAACCTTGGTTAGGCAACCAGTCTAGGAGAAGAAAAACTCTGAATTCAAACCTGTTAAACTGGGCTTGTGGTGGTCACTACTAGAATAGGCTGTCCTAATTAGTAATCAATTTCATTGATAATTGTAGTTTAGCCCCTGGAAAAGACCCCAAAGGCCTGAAAAAGAGACTTAAGGAGACAGGAGAGCAAAAGAAGAATTAAGGGCATCTTGACCACAGTACCATTAAGATCAGCTAGAATACTTAAAAGAGTCCTGGGGATCTGAGGTGACATGCTGTCACTTGGACTTCAGTGAAAAACCACCAGTTGAGACTCATATGAAAAACTTGCATAGAGTAACAATAATAATGATATGTATTTTTTCTTTTCTTTTTTTTCTCTTTTATAAGACCAGATTTTTTTTTAAAGATTCCATTAAATAGTAGGGCAGACTGGGCTCTTCAGCCTTGGATAGGTAACCAGTCTAGAAGAGGGATAACTCTGAATTAAAAATTTTCTGAGGTCAGTCGTTAATTGGGTTTGTGGCAACCCTTGATGCACCAATTCTTTCCTATCGACTGTGCCAAAAAATGTGGATGGTCCAACACAAGCCTTCACCACTATAAACAAATCCCTGTGTGGGAGTTCATTGTGTGTATGAACCCTCATACGTCGAAAAATCGATGGGAGAGTCCATATATATATATATATATAATATATATAATATATATATATAATATAATATATATATATAATATATATATTATATTTTCCTTTCAATTAATTATCTATAATTTCAATTAATTAATTATTAAGTTATAGAAAAATTTATAGAAATTATAGAAAAGTCTATGGAAATTACAGAAAATAAATTATAGAACATAAAATTATGGAATAGATCTTATCAACCCTGCATTTTTTAAAAAAATTATTTATTGAAGAAAAGAGAAAAAAAATGAAAATTTTAAAGATTCCATTGAAACAATTTTTATATTCGTTAAATAATGAAAATCAATTATCTCCCTTGTTTTACGCTCTTTAGATGACATTTTTGTGTCAATGGCGATCTGTATTATAAGAAAATTTAACACGAACCATTTAAATTTCTATGCTTTCTTCCTTTCTTTTCTTGTAACATTGTTCACCGAAAGACGGATCAGACAAACGAAAACAAAAGTTGTAAGTGTAATGTTTATTTAATTTACTTTAAAATATACATGGATGTTATCTCCGTTTTATTTCTCTAACGTTGCATTGTTTTGTTTTCTCCCGAACTTTTTACGAGGTTTTCCTCAAAACAAAAACAAAACAAAGCAAAACAAAATCTGAATCGTTAACAAAAGTTTGTTTTCTTTTATTTCTTTTTAGAAGGAAAATTGGTATTATATGAAAAGTATTTTCGTTCGATAGATTTTTGTGGTTGATTTTTTTTTATTTGTTAAAAAACAAAAAAAGAAGAAAAAATAAACATTGAAATATCACTCATTCAAATTTATTTAGAATACTTCTCTGCATTCGGAAAATCCACAGAAATTCAGCTAATTATAGAAATTTAATAAAATTTTCAGTACATCTTAAATCGATGAGCTATTTTTTTTTCTTTTGATTAAAAAAAATATACAGAAAATATTTTACTTTAAATATCCCTTTTCATTTATGCTAAATTTACGAGGGTCATTCTAAAAGTTCTAAGCCCCACCCAGATACATCATGACTTCTTGGGTGTTTGTCCACTTTTAGATTTGTCGCACACTACTCGCATTTGTATGAGCCTTACCTGCACAGAAATTAAGATAGAAATCTGAATTAGTTTTTTTTCTTCTTCTGTTTTTATGTATCTCTTCTTTCTGGGTGATTCTTATAACTTTTTGAACGATCTTCGTACCTTTGGGCCTGAAGTGCCTTAAATCGGAAAATTTGATAAGTTTGAAAAAACAAAATCAATTTTTTGTCTAGCAACTTTTTATTTTATTTATTAAATTATATTGTGAGACAAAAACTAAACTAAAATAAAAACATTCATTCATGCCATTGCTTTTAAAATTACTTTTTTTTAAATCGATATAATTTTTTTTATTAATTATTCAAATTTGGAATTTTATTTATTCTGACCATTAATCGTGTCCGATATTATTGAATAATAACTATTTTAAAATAAAAATAAAATAAAAAACTTCAATTTTGCCTTCATTTTTGTAGTTATCAACATGGTATAGGAGACTGTATTCTCTAGCTTTAGTAAGGCAACCAGTCTAGGAGAAGGGAAAACTCTGAATTCAAATCAGCTTTACTTGGCTTAAAAATTGTCTATAATTCTTTGCCTACTAAATTTTCCCCAAATTTTGTGCCAAATTTTATTTTATTTTTTTTACCTGTATGATGGGATATTTAATATGATTATCTATTCATCACAGAACTCATTCTATTCAAATAAAGTCCTATTATTATTGTAATCTGAGTCCTTCTGCTCAATTATAATGTACTATCAGTTTTTATACTTTGCTTAGGTATAGTGTGAGAGATGCTGAGAGCGGTTTAAAGTAGGCAAAGAGTTATATCACATCCTGTCCATGGTGGAGGGGTTGGGTGAATATATACTTTGTTCTGTATATTTTTTCTACTCCTAAATATGCACTAATTCTCAACAATTTTCTCTCAATTTTCTCTCAAATTTTAAATTGTTATCAAACTATTTTAATTTAAAAATGAAATAAAAATATTTTTTAGCACATTCCATATTAAGAATTCTGGGGTATGGGGTTATCGTCCCTTGTCTGCGAGCCTCTGTTTCAAACAACCAATCATGAGCCAGCATACTTTGGCGCCAAACCCAAAAGTGTGAAACCCACCCTCTTCTGTACCAGCAACGAAAGGGAACGGACCGCACAAAAGGTCGCTCACACTATTCTTCAACAGAACTGGAGTCGGACGCAAACAGAAGTCCATCTATATCCGAACTATATCAGAAGGCTGTAGCAAGGGGCTCCGTTAATACCCCATATCCCAGGATAAACAGCTAAGTGACAATTATATACATATATATTTGCGCAAACGAGACTAAAGTTTGCAAGTTTCATATCTAATACAAGTCTTTTATTCACATCTTGTTGTTCGTTTTACTTCTTTGACTCTTAACCTGTCTGCCACATTTGCGGTTAACTCCATTCAAACCTAGGAGTACTGCCGCTGGTATTATTTTCTTTATATTCACTACAAACCACACAGGAAAATCTTCATATATGCATCAATGCCTCAAAGTTGGGATTTGGGGGAGGAAGGGGAATGGAGGAGAAGTCTCTTTGGTTTTCTTTATTCTATAGCATAAGGGCCGGTTTAGCTCAGTTGATAGAGTGTTTGGCTAGGAATCACAAAGTTCTTGGTTCGATACCGGCCCTCACCAACTCAGCATATGAGTTGCACAGAGATGTGTGCGGTAAAGTGAGGAGCTGATGGTAGATGTGGTGCTCTACCTCAGATGCTAAAATAATCTCCTTGGTCTAGCACTATTAAAAAGGGGATAGACTCCTTCGCTGTCTGGTTGATACCGACATTAGGCCGGCCCGACGACTTTACTTTACTTTTACTTATTCTATAGCAGTTGTTGTTGGGAATTTATTAACTTAATCCCACAGGAAAAAGAGACATACCTTTTTTGTCTTTGGCAAGCACAGTTATTCATTTAAACATATTCCAATTGAGATACCTTCCATTGGATTAACGAGGCAACACGTTAGGACTGCTTTTCATAACACGAGGTGTTTTATTTATTTAAAAACAATGACTTAAATTAATAGGTCAAAGGGCAAGTAACTCATCCATACAATAAATGGATTAGGGCAGATAATTTCTGACCCTTATTATTATCAGAGACTATTAGTGTTAATTTGTACCGACTAAAGTAAATTTCAACAGTTGTTAACTGAACACACCCAAAAGTGAAAAAAAAATGACAAATTTCTGGAAAATATAAAGTTCATATTGATTAAAAGCACCAGAAATTACTTGTTATGAGGGTAGTGTGAATTTGATAAATTATGCATAATGCATACTGTGATAAAAGGTCAGTTGAAATGTATCTCTAATAATAAATCGAATGTCAGTAGGTCACTGTGTCACATTTTTTCAACTTTAACCCTAAGGGCCATAGCTCAATATATCATACCATTTTCGTATCAGGCTGATTCCATGAGCAAATTAAAAAACATTCAGGGCTGAAAACGGACCCATAATCCTGAAATTTTGGATTTACTGTGAATTTTTTTAGTGATTTTCTTTTTTAGATGATTACAACAAATTTACTGTGATTTTTTTGTTGATTTTTCTTATGATGTTATTTAATTTCATTAGTCTTTCTAATTCAGTATAATATTTAGTTATATTAATATTAAATATATGTGTCCAGAGGGTACATATTTTTGCTATTCTTTTTAATAATCTAAGAAGTAAAGGGTATTAGAAATGTCTTACCTGTAATCATTGCTCTAATTATATTTATTTTGACAATGTTACTATGAAGAAGAGAAATATTATCACCAGCTTTTTTAATGAATGCTCAAATTCAGTTGACTCATTTGGATTTCTCTATTAGTATGCTCCAAAATTTTTACCTGATCTACCATTTGTAATCAAACTTAATTTCCATTCACTCCCAAATAAATTGAATACAACCGATATTTTTTTCTTAGTCTCACTGTGAGAGGGGGTTATTAAAAAAAATGTTTGCAGTTTCAAGATTAAATTCTTACAAATACAGTACAGTTATTATGAATAGATATTGAATCATATCACCCTCACCAAAAAATACCTGGTAATAATGAAACTGACTTTACTAATGAAGATCCAGATCTCTTCATTCAAGACAGGGTCTTTTGCTAAGAATGATTAAATTTAATTGAGACAGGTGTCAGTCTGGGTGCTAGATCAAGCATAACTTGTGACACCTAGCCTACTAGATAAGATTGGGAACAATTTCAACTCCTCTCTCTTCCGGCTACAAAATTAAAAACGTGGAAAAATCCTGTGTATGTAAGACTCCCCTTCCCAACTATCATATGTATATGTAATTTTCATTGCTTTTTTTCCCCGACTCCTGCATGTTAAGTGTCAGTCCAAATCTGAAAAAGCTATTGTTATTGCATTAACCAAGATACTTTTGTAATGCTTATATTCGTATTGAAATGATAATCACTGGAGAGTCAATACATAAATAAATAAAGGTATATAAAGTAGATATAAAGTTACTATGTCTTCAAAATTGACCAACATTTGATATTATTTATTTTTGTTGAGGCTAAGAAATGAGGTCTATTTTGGAAATATTTTTGGATATTTTTGTGTAATCAATTAATTTTGCTTAGTTACATGAAAAACATTTACTCTATTCTATAATACTTGTTACTTTAAAAAAATATCTATTCCATCCCAATACCATTCACTTACAATGTTACACTACTAACTCCACAAACTTGCTAAAATATGCTCTTGGGTCCCATTAGTAAACACAGAAAATTTGGTAACCATAGCTGTCTAGTTGCCCTAATATTATGACAAATAAAAAGACATTTGGTGAATTATATATGGGAGTTCAGTCCAACATTTATTGTTATTTTTCTAACTGTAAACAATGCCTGATTCTACCATTTTCTATAATAATTTCTTCTTTATTCCCAGATATCAATTGTGGTGGAGAACAAATGACTTCATATGATTTTTCTTATTGGAGAAGAATCATTTTTGTGCAGTTTCAAAATTTCTTGATCAGCATTTAAACAATTTACATTTAAAAATTCATGTACAGGAAATCACTGAAGAGAAACCCCATTCATGTGAAGTGTGTGGCTCAGCATTTTTCACTCTTTCAGTTTAAAGATACATGTGATAGACATACTGTCAAGAAAAGAAAGTGCATGCATCAGTATTCACAATGAGTTCAGATTTGAAAGCATGTTTACAGAAACAGACTGGAGAGAAACCCTTTTCTTGTCCAGTGTGTGGTGCAGGATTTTCAAAGAATTACAATGTAAAAATACATATGCGAATACATACTGGAGATAAACCCTACATATGTGAAGTGTGTGGTAGGGCATTTTCACAGTGTTCAACTCTGAAAAGACATATGCGAACACACACTGAAGAAAAACCATACTCTTGTGAAGTATGTGGGTCAGCATTTTCACAGATTTCAAGTTTGAAAAGACACATGCAAACACACCCTGAAAGAAAACGATATAATTGTGAAGAGTGTGGGTCCTCATTCTGGCAAAGTTCAGATTTAACTATACACATGAAAACACACAATGGAGAGGAAGCATATACTTGTACTGTATGTGAATCAACATTTTCAGAAAGTAAAACTTTAAAGAAACATATGCGAACGCATGCCGCAAAAGAGTCATTTTCTTGTCAAGTTTGTGGATCAACATTTTCAAAAAGACTAGATCTAAAAACACATCTGGAAACGCACACAATAGAGGATTCAGATTTTGAAAAATACTCAGAGACACACAGTGGAGAAAAAACAAACACTTTTGATGTATCCACATCTGAATTTTCATGGGATACATATTTAGACAGTCACAAGCAAACACACAAAAAAGAGAAAACTCATGTTTGCAAAGTCTGTGGATCAGCATTCACACGCAATTCACATTTAAAAGTTCACATGCGGATACACACTGGTGAGAAACCCTACTCTTGTCAAGTGTGTGGATCATCATTTTCTCAGACTTACAGTTTAAAAATACATGTGCGAACACATACAGGAGAAAAACCATTCTCCTGTAAAATGTGTGGATCAGCGTTTTCGAGGAGTTCACACTTGAAAGCTCACTTGCGAATACACACTGGAGAGAAACCATATTCTTGTCAAGTGTGTGGGTCAGCATTTTTACAGCGTTCACATTTAAGTAATCATGTGCGAACACACACTGGAGGAAAAACATATTACTGTAAAGTGTGCGGATCAGCATTTTCTCAGAGATCCAGTTTAAAAATGCACAAGCGGACTCACAGTGGAGAAGAACCTTTTTCTTGTATAGTGTGTGGATTAACATTTTCACGCAGTTCAAATCTTAAAGAACATATGCGAGCTCACACAGGAGAGAGACCCTACACTTGTGAAGTGTGTGGAGCAGGTTTTTCAAAGAGTTCAAATCTCAAAAGACATGTGCGAATACATGCTGAAGTTTAATGCTACGTTTGTAAGAGTACCTGCTTTAGACTTTTTGCTGACTACTTAACAATGCATATCTTGACACAGTAAATAGAAACTTTGATTATGCATGGTCTGTATTAAATTTTTCAGGTGATTCAAACATTCAAACGTAAGCACATTGAACAAAAATCATTTTATACCATGATCTTGCTAGAGAGCAACTTTTTTTTCTTTTACAATAATGTAAAAAATAAATAGCATCAACTTACACTAATTTGATATATACAGAGTTTTGCCAAAAAATTTATTTAAAAAAAGAAAATTGATACAATACTTTAGTTTTTTTAAAGAAACACTTAAAGTTTATTATTAAGGCTTTTGGTAACACCAGGTGTTCCATTATCAGGGTGCTAAAAACTAGACATATTTTGCTTGAATCAAACAAACATGAATTCAACTCTTGTCATGCAAAGATATTTTATCAATTTTGACATTAACTTTGCTGAACAATGTGTTCACATTGCCTTTTTTTTTAGCTATTTTCTGCCATTTTTTAGAAAAATTTATTTGGTGCTTCATGTAGTCTTCCAGTAAATTCTCTTTTCATTAAAAGAATTCTCTAAAACCCAAAATATATAGCAAACTTATGAATACAGTGAATAAGTGAAAACTTCTATATTTCCAATTACATTGATTCTTAAATAGATGGTATTAGCTCTCCTCTCACAATAGGAATAATTTTAATCAGGTGAGAATCTACAAAATGGGAAAGAATCTATATAAAATAGTTCTTATTTTTGAAATTTTCCCCGTGGGAACCAAGTTTTATGCAAAAGGATAAACACATTATTCAGCAAAGTCAAAACTTTAAAAATATCTTTGAATTTTACTTAATCCTCAAAACGTTTTTCTTTTATCCTATACCATGTTTTCCTGAAAATAAGACCTTCCAGCAAAGTAAGACCTTGCAGGGTATTTCAGGATGATTTTGATATAAGCACTCCCCTTAAAATAAGTCCTAGTTGAGAGTAGCAGACAGACCAAAGAAATAAGCATTCTTCACAATTACATCATGCAACACAAACACTCAACATCCCCCAAAAATAATTCTTAGTGTTTTATTTTGGTGTAAAAATTAATATAAGCCTTGTCTTATTTTGGGGGGAAACACAGTGTTATGGACTGAAATTGTTGATTTATTTGAATATAGAGATTTGGATACAAATTTATTTTTTAACTGGTGTATATATGATACTGTATATCTGGGTCAGGAACTGTGTCAACATGAAGAGCCCTTTTTAGCTAAAAACAAAAATCATAATTGAGACTACCAGGACTATTTAATTTTTTCAGTGCTAAGGCATTCTATGTATCCTCATTAAAAAATTTAAAAAATGAAATATAGATTATTATTATTAATTAGAAATAAAAGCTAAAACTACTCTTCTGTAGATTTTAATATAAATTATTATTGTTACATAATTGTTAGTACCCTAACACTTATGTACCATTAGTGTAGAAACCAAAATGGCTGTTATAAGTTGCAGCCGGTGGCCTTGAAGGATTGAGTGACATGGCTTGACCTCATCCTGATCCTCCTTCTGGTGGATACTGTCAGAATTGGTGGAGAAGACCCTCCTCTGGTTTAGATTAGAAAGAAAGTTTAGTTCAATATCAGCCAAAACTGCGAAGGGAGCAAGTCGCGCTTAGGCACGTTGCCATACTCACACTGTGCACAGGTAGTCTGGTGGGGATTTCAGAATAAAATATGATCTAAAGCAAATCGAAGTCTTGGGTTATTATCTAAAACTACCAATGACCCAGGGCTTATGATAGATGAGAAATCCCAATGGAAGACCAGACATGAAGTCTCCAAGACAAAGTCCAGACACTAGAAGAACATAAGTTACCAAAGATGATCAGAAGAAGAATAAAGAGAGTATACATATACATTTATTGGTATACAACATTATGATGAGAAAAACAACCTTTCCCTGATTAAAATTAATTACAATGATTTATTATACCATATATAATGGCCTATAAGATACATAGGCTTATAAGATGTGCCTTAATTTGGGTAAGCATTTTTAAATAAACAGGTTTAAACTATAAATATCACATAAAGGGATTTTGTGTGACATTCACGGCCCTTTTCAATATCAGGTCATTTTTTAAAGTTTCATATGTATTCAGATCCTTATTAAATCCCAATATTCTACATTAAAAAACCTTAATAGGTTTGTTTCAGTATACTAGGTTTGTTTATTACAGATGAAGAATTAAGTATACTAGTATTACTTATCTCTATTAATAATAGAGATTGTCTGTATTTCTGTCTGTAACAAAAACTACATCATAGATCTACATCACAGCTTACGTCATTATATTCTTATTACTCTCGTCCTTTTTTTTTTTACAGTAACAAGAAGTTAACTAAAAAGTTTACAAATAAGTAAATACTTACGATTTTGTAAAAAATTGATGTGGAAAATATTCAAAATAATTGTTTGATTATTATATGCACGCAACATTTTATTTGAGAGGGACTGGGCTCAGTTTTCATTTCAAATTGTTTTTTTTTGTTTTTTTACTTCTTTAATAAATATGAGGATTTTGCTTACTTATGATACAAACCCCCTGACATTGAATTTTTAACTCCCACCCTCTCAGGCAATGTCTTTCAAAAATTAATTTTTACACTGCCCAGAAGGCGTTTTCTGTTGCTAGTTATATTAAAGATTTTAAGAAGGTTAGGCATCGTCACTTACTTTTCTTTCTGACTGGTATTATTATATATGAAGTACAGGTAAGTACTACTGTTATACATTGTTACCTTAGAAAAGAGTTGTTGTTGTTGTTGTTGAAGTGATTGTCATATTGTTTATATTGTTACATAATTATTAGATGCCTAATATTTATGGCAATAGTGTAGAAATCAAAATGGCCATTATAAGCTACAGCCCACAGCCTTGAAGGATGAGTGACAAGGCTTGACCTCACTCTCACCTTGTCTTCCGGGGATAAATCGTGAGAACCGGAAGGCATAGAGGACCCTGTCTTCCGGTTTAGATAGTAAGTAAGTTTCAGAGTTAGCAAGTAGGAGCCAAGCTCGTAGGATGTGCGCAGATGTCTGGTTTGGGGATTTACAAATAAAGTAACATCAAAGTAAATCGAAGTCTTGTGTTTATTACCTAAAAACTAACAATGACACAGGTCTTCTGATAAGGAGAAATCCCTAACAGAAACCAGACCCGAAGTCCCCAAGAAAGTCCAGACCTTAGAAGAGACCAGACCAAGATAGATGTTAGAAGATAGACCCAAAGCCGGCCAGAAGAAAAGACGACTAGAAGTAAGAAGTAAGAAAGGGTATACAACAATATTATCAGAGATGTTTGCAGTTTAATTTAAGGGTCACTGCAGCACTAGAACTACACTTGTTAGTAACCCAAATCTGACCTTAAAATACAGCATGATTTTCTGGGAGAGTCTTATCAGCAGCCAAATATGATAAACAATCAATAAGAGAGAGGAGTGCAACAACCAAACAAGACAGAGTAAAGTGAACATTCAAAATGTCAAGAGATGAGATATACAACTCATATTCATTCTCCTTATCATATTAGTTGTACTTCCTATGATTTTCCCAACCCTATTGCCCTTATGGCAAGCCCCAACCCCTTTTTATCATATGGGTGCTAGAAGGCGGTGGCTGCGGGTCTACATGTCCTGGGAATGACGTTAAACTCTATCTGATGGTGAGGTTCCAGTTTTGGAGGTTTGGGGAATGTGGAGCACCCCTTCATCACCATTGCTCCCTGGTCCACTCTGACCCGGAGTGGTAGTACCTGTTAGGGTCCCATCTATGGGTTAAATAGAAAAATGTATTTATAAAAAAATTGTATTATCCATTAAGAATTGATTTATTTCAAAACTTTATCGGCATTAAATGACCCACTGAGGTTGATATGCCATAAAACAAAACAAACCAAACCAATCGTACTTCCTATCTTCTATTATGTACTGTTGAGCCGAGAGGGGGGGGGCTCTCTGTCAACTGTCAATATTTCTACTTTGGTCCCTGGTCTGTTCTAAAAAGTGATGAATTTAATTTTTTCATTGGAACAATTGGAACACCATCTCAGCCCTGTTTGTTGAGAATCAATCTCATTTACTAGCAGATTGTTTAGAGTAACTAAAACTCTTGGGGTGAAGGCAAGGTCTAGTGATGAACCCCTAGAACAATCAATTGTGTCCACACAAGTAGATATTAGGTCCCTTGCATGGTGGGGTAACATGTGTCTTTCACATTCTTCACATGGTTGGACCAGAAATGGAAAAATTTCACAGGAATGATCAATTCTGCTGAGTAACTTAGAAATCTATATATTAATACTCATGTTCCTTAATTGTATGACTACTATCATTTTGCAACACCCGCTGGTTAAAAATGGGATTGTCCAAATCATCCAAGATGGAATGGAAAAATGTAAATCCTGACCATCTGATGTTGCTTATCCACCAAATTCTTATTCCTTGTGATTTTTATCACCTCAGTTAAATAATGGACCATTCTGTTTTTATTATAAAGAAAATGAAGAAAAAGGAAATGCTACAGAATCATTTATTCTGACTTCTGTTTCTTGGTTGTGTTCTATCTGGCCGTGAGATAGGATCTGTGTGTTTGTTGTTGTCGGGTGTGTGTCTTATTTGACGGGGAGATGAATTCTGTGTCATTGTTGATTTCTTCTCTGTCTTTTATAATTACCAGGTGGATCCAAAAGTAATTATATTTTTAGGCGTGGATGTAGTACTAAGCATCACTAATCCAGCCAATCGAAACTCTGACTTTTGTGTAAATATTTGTTTTAATGTCTTTTCCTTAAGTTTAGGAAAAGGACTGTGTTGTGTGTTTGTTTTAATTTCTTTTCCTTAAGTTTGGGAAAAGAAATGTATTCGTGTGTTCATATTAATCTATTTTCCCCAAGTTTAGGAAAAGAAATGTGTTTTTCCTTGTTTGGGTGTAAAATATAGAATTTGTATTCTATAAGTGAAACAAACATGTGTCAGTGCACCAACTATAACAATACTACCAAGCACAGCAGGTACCTTCCATGGCTTGAACTGCTTTGATATATCTGCTGCAAACTAGTATGTACCAAAATATTGCAAAATTTTTACTCATCCTAGTAAGTGTAGATAAAACTCTTCTAATTTCAGCCATGCTCACTTTAACAATTTTATAAGACCTTAACATAAGTCCTGTGATTCTGAAGAAGGGTATTTAATGAGGTTTAATGACTACCAGATACAATATGCACCTAAGAAAGACAAGATAAAGACAATAATTCCACCAGAATCAGTGGCATGCAGAGGAGGGTAAAAAGGGCGCAATTTACGTAGGCATCCAATCAAATGGAGAACTATATTATACATAAAATTACCCAATTATTATGTTTACTAGAAAATATATGCCCTCTCCAGGTGCATGTATTTAAGTTTCAATGTAATGAAATAAATTAAAAAGGCTGATGAAATTAATCAGAATGCAGGTAAAAAGATTTGAAACAGAGATCAGATTTCGATATAATCAATAATCTGTCTAAAGCAGTCCATGCCTTTCCTATGCGTATATTGACATTGATTTCTGTAGATGAGATATTACCCCCTAGGTATGTGAACTTGTCTGCTAGTTTGAGAGACTTAACATGTACAAATCTTGAAAGCAGCAACACACAAAAAAGCAGCTGTACAACCACTTACCCTCATCTCTCAAACTATCTAAGACAAAAAAAAAATGCTGGACATGCTGGACAATAGTCTGAATCTTGAAAATAGAATAAAAAGTTATTCACAAAAAATATTCATATGAAAAAAAAATAGTTGATAGTATTTTTGTTTTTTGTTTTTTGTTTTCACATTCTAGAACTTCATAACTTCATAAGATCATAACACAATACAATATACAGCTAAGAAAGACAAAATAAAATAGATTAATAAATTCATTGTCGCACCTGCAACAAACATTCTGAAATGACAAATTTCACTGTTTTTTCGTCAGTGCAATAGAGAAGTCATATATTAGGTCATAGTTTTCATCTTCGCTAAAGTGTTTCATGGCTATTTAATCCCTGATGAGTGGAATAAATTGATGAAAACTTCTTGTTCCTGGGACTGTGGATGCATTTTTGGCTGGGATTAGTACGGACTTAGCCTTTGCCTTGTCTGCCATCTGCAATGAAATTGGCTTCAAACCACTTTTAATTTGCTTTTTATGATTTTTAAATGGAATACAACATCTCTTTTAGTCAACAAGGTCTGCTTGTGATGGCAACAGATAGTCTGTATTTTATCCTCATCACAATCCTGTTCTATAGGTAATAAGCTTTATATACATCGCATCAACTGAAATCACTCCAACCTGTCTATCATGGAATAAACATGACATTTTTCAAGTTAGCTCAGTACAAATTGAAAAATAATGTTTGCCTATTCCAGTGACGAGGAAGTGAAATCTGTAGTGAAGAAGTGGCTCAAAGAACAGTCAACAGAATAGGGATACATGCTCTCATTTGAAAGTGGAACATTGCTATTGAGAGAAACAGTGACTGTGGGAAAGTAGAGTGGTGACCACAGAGGACCAGCTTCATTTTGATGTATGATACATGTTCCTGTGTTGGTAATTATACTTGTCCTAAACAAAATGGCATTACTTTTTGACACGCTCTCAATATTATGAAAATTGAAGAGGACACATTTTCTATAGACTGGCTGTAAGCTACATAGGTATAGGGTTAAAATAATTGGATATTTGGATTCTACAATCCTTATTTGCCTTAAATACCAAATTTCAGAAATATTGACTGTATGGAAGTTTTTTTTTTAAATCTTAAAAAACACTGAGATTCTGCGACACCGACATTTAGAGGCAAAATAGGAAAATTTTAACCCCTCTCAAATCGGAACGGTAAGGTTTAACACTAAATAATTTGGCACACTTTCCTAACTCATGAAGGAGAACATTTGTGCCAAATTTCAAGTAATTCGGTGTCGGTGGGTGCAGATTTCAACTTTTAACAGGGCCCCAAGAATTTTTGTTTTTTAAGTAAAAAAAATATAAGCTTTTATTTCTTTTATTTTTAAATTTTAAATTAAAATAACTTCATTCTGAAAAAAAAAAATTGAAATATATTTCAGATAAATACAAAACTGCGAGGTTACTAAATAAATACAGTTCACTGAAATGGATTTTTTTATTCAAATAACTCCTTTTTACAATCTGAATTGATAAAATATTTTTTTTTTTCAAAGTGCTGAAAATTTCATTAAAATCAGACAATTCCCTGATTGTTGGTAAAAAAAATTAAATTTTAAAAATTAAAAAAAAAAAATTATTACTTTCCTGATCAAAAGTGCCCATGCCTATATAAATGTAAACATTAAAACAAAAACAGCACTTTCGCTTCGATGAGATTTTTTTATAAGTACAATATACTTAAAATTCTTTAGAGAAAGCAATTTGCAACGGAATGAAAGTCATTTGAATCCCTTCCTAAATAGAAGCATCAATATCATTATTATATGGGCCGGTGTTACAACAGGTACCCCACAGTCTCACGGATCGTCTGGAATAATTACCCATTTTTCAACAGACACTACGCATAATGTCGGATAGAGAGAGACAGAGTTGGAAAAAAAGCTTTCGTTAGTTTTTGTACATTTTAAAAATTGCTGGAAAACGGATTTTTTAAAGTTTAGGTTGAAATTAAAATCTTAGAAATTATCACTCTGCCAAAAATCAAAAACAAAAACAATGAGGTAATAATGTTATTGTTATGTATACAAAGTTGTTGTGAAATCTCGTTTTGGGCGTGATTATGCGTAAGGTCTCGTTTCGGTCAGTCGCTACAGTTAAGCAGCAGAAGTAGAAAAACAAAACAAGTCATTGTTTTATTATTATTAGAAAGAAAATAAAAGATATAATAAAAAGGGGAATGTGAAACAATGAGCCTGTTGAAGACATGAATAAACAAGGAAGGACTGAACCCTAGTTCCTAACATTAAAAAATATATAAGACGGAGAAAATCGGAGAATAATCCAACGAACGAACGAACGAACGAACGAACGAAATTACTTTGGAACATTAATGGAAAAAAGGTGCTGTAACGATTTTTTTTCTTCTATTGAAGAACTAATGATTGTTTTATTTTTGGTTAAATTAATTGCTATTTCTAGTTTCTGGTTTCGATCTTGTACACGATCCCCACTGTGTGTGTGTGTGTGTGTGTGTGTGTGTGTGTGTGTGTGATTGTTATTGTTGTTATCTTGTCCTGTTAGTGTTTAGATCAGTCCCATCCTTCCACTCTACAAAGCTGAGTTGGAAAAAATGGAAAAGGAGGACATCATAGGGAAAGTCACTGTCCCAACAGATGGAGTAAATTCCGGCTGAACTTGCACAATGGTCGGAAAATTAAAACGGAAAGTTTTTTGGGGTCCCCCATGACAGTTTAACTACAGTTTATGAATGATATTTTGCGAATTGGGTTACGGTTTAGGGGTTTGGGGATTAAGGGTTTTTTTTTATTACGTATTACTAAAAAAAAAAAAAAAAAAATTACTATACATTTAATGTTGAAAAATTTGTTTTTAAAACCAAGTTTAATTGAAATTATACATTGCAATATTAACACAAACAACTGAGACTAATGTGTCTACCGTTGGATTCAATAATTAATGTCAATGGTTGTAATGATAATAGTAATTTTGGTTGTTTTTTTTTTATAAGCAATACGTAATAAAAAAACAACCCTTAATCCTCAAACCCCTAAATCGTAACCCAATTTGCAAAAACTTCATTCATAGACTGTAGTTAAACTGTCATGGGGTACCTCCCAAAAACTTTCCATTTTAATTTTCCGACCGTTGTGCAAGTTCAGTCTAAACTCCTGGAACTCCAAAATCGAGTTGTTTGGACCCCAGGGACCTGAACAAAAACATAAAACGAGAACACTACGCTACTAAAAATCATTAGATGAGCTTGTCTCTTCTTTAGATGGGGTGGCCTAAAGCAAGACCGGCTAGATACTATATCGGTGGCCTCGCCTAAAGTCGGTATCAGCCAGGTAGCGAGGTAGCCTATCCCCTTTTCACTAGTGCTAGACCAAGGAGATCGTTTTTTAGCCCCTGGCATGGAGTGCTATACATACAATTAACTGCTCATTTTACCGCACAGATCCATTTGCCACTCATACGCTGAATTGGTGAGGGCCGGTATCGAACTAGGTTCCCAGACGAACGCTCTACCGACTAAGCTAAACCGGCCCTACCCCTACTACACGGGAAGAAATACTTCAGCGTCATCGATGTGTGTGTATGGGGGGGGGTACTGGCAACAAGAGCTAAGAATCATTTCGGTCAATGGTTAAACTTGCAAATCGTCGTCAAAATTAAAACGGAAACTCATTTGGTGGTGATCCATTACAGTTTAACTACAGTGTATGCATGAACTTTTTGCTAATTGGGTTACAGTTTAGGGGTTTGGGGATTAAGGTTGTTTTTAATTACGTATTGCTAAAAAAAAAAAACAACAACAACAACAACAAAACTCCAAATTACTACTGGTGGTTCCTAAGCGTGCGGACGTTCTACCAACTGAAAGGCGCCCTGTCTTACTGGTTAAAACTGGCGTCCTGATTTACGGGACAGTTAAATCTATTAATAACGGAGATTCGCTTCCGGTGTTTGTCTGTAACAAAAACTACGTCACTGCTTACGTCACATTACCCCAAATCGTCATAACATAGAATAAATACACTCAAAATTTGAACATGCAACATTAGACAGTCGTCATTGTTTTTTAAAACAAGTTTTAATAGATACATCCCCAGTATCATATATTTATATATAGTTTGTTTTATTTTAATACATATTTAAAGTTTACATTTCAAATTGTTTTATTTTTTAATCCTTTAATGAATTTGATGATTTTACTTACTTAGGGCTCAAACTCGCTGACATTGAATTTTTAACTCCCACCCCTCAGGCAATATGTTTCAAAAATCTATTTTTACATCGCCCAGGGTGTTTTTTTTATTTTGCTAGTAAAAATTATGTACAAAGTAAGACATGGTGTCAGAAATGGGATTTCTCTTGGTTTGTATTTGCTTTTTATTCAACTGTCCTGTAAGCCAGGACGCCAATTTTGACCAGTAAGCCAGGGTGGGGATATTATCCTCGTACCCCACTTGTACTAGGTTAGGCACAAGGCCCTATTAACGTGGGACCACCTACAAGCCGAGACTCATTGGTGGCGGGTTTAAAAATTGCGTCTATCACCTCGGCATTCCCCCTCAAATGGGGCGCCTCAGGCACTGGGCAATAAACCCAGCCCTGCCTCTTTAAATCAAGGGGGCAGGTGTTGCCTGGGGGGATGGCCCCCTGGGATCGACGCTCGTGATTTTAACCCGGGGTAGGCGCGTACACCCGGCCCCGTGGGGTCTCTGCCGCCTATTTTCTCTGTTTATGTTTTTTTTTTTTTTCGAAAAAAGGCGTTGATTTAGAGTGGGTTATTTCCATTGGCTCTTCACTTCTTCATGTTATGACAAAAACACAATTGCAAATATATCCGGTTCTAATGGACTCCATTTTGGTAATTTATGAGAAAGACCGTCCCAGTCTCCTGCCTCAAAACTTGCTACCGGTGACTGCTGAAAAACAAACCCAGCTATGATTGAAGTCCATAGCCGAAGCAGTGTCACTTGAAAGAAAACAACCAACTTAGGGTGTTTTTTTTTTTGTTTTTTTTCGACATTCAATTAGGTATAAAAAATCCAAAATGTTTGGTTTTTTTCGGTATTTTCATTTTATTTTAATATATTTATTTTCCAAGTTAAAAAAGGTCATAAGGTCTATGCAAAATCCCAGAAGCGGCTTACCAAAACGAAATTTTAGTTTCTTTTACGGGGCTGAATGCTAGAAGAAGAAGAAGAAGAATACAATGGTTTATTTTCCCACATTATACAATATAAATAATGTCACATAAAACAAAACAGGAACAAAAAAACAAAACAAAATGTAATGTTGGTTGTTATAGTAATGTGTGGAGGTTGATCACTAATTTTGGCTGAGCCTATTCTAGTAGTGACCACCTCAGTTGTTGTGTTGTTTTGTTTTTGCTTTTGTTTTGTTTTTTTACATAGTTTGAAAGATAATACTTTTTCACCCCCCCCCCCCGATCTCAAGATCATTCTTACATCATGTAGTCACATGACCAGTAAGGTGAATGTACCTCTCTTCCCAATGTACGAACTGGAACAACTCTGTTACTCTCATTTTGTCTCACAGCACTTGACTGTCATCTGGGGATCCAATCAATTGTCGAACATCAAGGATATGCTGAGGAGTTCCATTCTGTGATTGCACTTCAGATACTATTCCCCGCTTCCAGTGTGTTGTACAACAAGCATCAGGTGGCTTTATCCAATTTTACTCTCCAATCTGAATTGAATCAGGTAGCCTCATCTCTGCCTCCCTTTTAGGGATAACCAGTGAATGTCTCCACTCATACAAAATATCACTTGTTGAGGTACAGAAGCCTCTTCTTAGCCTACTCGAGGGGACATGTTATACCAGTAAACTGCCTCAGTTGGCCCCTTTCGGCTATTGCCTTCACAGTCCTGTGGTGTCACTCTACAATGCCGTTCCCACTCGTCTGTATGCAGCTCTGTAGTATGCTTGCACATTCCACTCTTTCAGCACTGCCTTGATTGGTGCTGACTTGAAGACCATGCCATTGTCCATCAGCAAAAATAGCATCCTCTCCACACACATGTGGTGCCTTTCATGCAGTGTTTTAACATACTCATCTTCAACACTGCTTATCATTTCTTTGATAATATCCCTTATCATCTTGAGCATTCTGTCACTTACTTGGTCATCCCATCTTATCTCCTCTGCTTGTTTTTTTACATAACTGCATGTGACCCTCAACCATCCAGCCACAGGATAGTGACCCACCAGTTTCCTGCAGATTGAGAATAACTCTCGCTTACTCATCTTATCTGCCACTGGAGGAATCTTATTACCACTCTGGAATACCAACTCTCTAGTCTCTACATTCTTCTGCAACTTGAGCTCAAGTGCTGGTCCCCTGTCAAGTGACTCCAAAGGCTTAGCTATTAATGTTTTTCCAGGTGGTATCTTACTTCTTCCACTTTCACAACCATCTAATCCACCAGGATGTCATCAATGTAGGAATTTAAGGCTTTCCCTATTGTCTCTTCCTGATTTAGTACAGTTATGCCTTCCTTAATCCACCAGTAGAAAACAATCACATCATAAAACAGTCACAATTGTCTTCCTATTAATATGCTAAGAAAAAGATTTTTTTGAAAAAATCAAAATATTGCAGTATTGGCAATGTAAAGTTGAAATAAATTCAGTTAAACAAAATCTGTGTCTTTTTATATTATCTTATCCATATATATATATATATATATATATATATATATATGCCAATTGAAATATGTGTTGTATTATTATTATATTGAATTCCTTATTTTGCTTTTTATTTTATTTTACAGATTGTCCAACGTGATAAAAATAGTGAAAGGATATATTTTCATCACAACAAACTGAAGACATATGACTAATTTTCGTTTATTTTACTTTGGTAAGCCAATTTGTTCCTATACAAGTGAGGAAAAAGAACCATTTTTCAGTTAGAGTTCCTGCTTCACTGATGGAAAAACGTACTAAAGAAAAATCATACTCTTGCGAAGTGTGCAAATCCATATTTTCAGACAGTTCAACTCTGAAAAGGCATTTGCAAACACACACTGGAGAAAAACCTTATTCTTGTGAAATTTGTGGATCTGCATTTTCAAGAAGTTCATCACTGAAAAGACACTTACCTACACACACAGGAGAGAAATCATTTTCTTGTGAAGTGTGTGGATCAGCTTTTTCACTGAAATACCATTTAAAATCACATATGAGGACACACACAGGAGAAAAACCATATTCTTGTGAAGTATGTGGATTTTTATGTTCAAACAGCTCAAATTTGAAAAAGCACATGCAAACACACACTGGACTAAAGCCATATTCTTGTGAACTATGTGGATCTGCATTTGTAAGCACTTCTGCTTTGAAAAGGCACTTCATTGTACATACTGGAGAAAAACCATATTCTTGCGAAGTATGTGGATGTGCATTTTCCTACAGTTCCATTTTGAAGTTACACATACGAACACACACTGGTGAAAAACCATACTCTTGTAAAATTTGCGGAGTTGCATTCTCACGTAATTCTAACTTAAAAAGACATATGCCTGTGCATGCTGGAAAGCAACCCTATTCTTGCAAAATATGCGGCTGTTCATTTTCAAACAGTGCTGCTTTAAAAAGACACTGTGAAACACATGCGGACGAGAAATCATTTCCTTGCGGAATCTGTGGGTCTATATTCTTTAGTATTTCAAGTTTAAAGCAGCACATGGATACACACACAGAAGAAAACATTCAGAATTATGTGACTTAGAAAATGATGAGCAAATTAAAAACGAACAGAAAATATTTTCTTTTGAATCTGTGTAAATATTTTATCCCAGACTCTGTGAATATATGTTAATGTACAGTTTTGTATCTTTGTTATCTGAATAAAATTATTTGAAATGATATTGTTTAGTTTGTTTTAACTACAATGTTCTCACTCACTGATTGGCAGTGCTTAGAATATGCTGTCTGTATCCCCTACAGAGAGATAACCTCTCCCTGACAAAAAATAAAGGTGTCCTGGATATGACAATAAACTGCATCTGATGGTGAGTCTTCAGTTCTGGAGATTCTTCATTGCCATTTATCCCAATTCTACTCTGACCTGGAGTGTTAGTACTTGTTAGAGTCTTATATATGGTCAAATAGATCTCTTTAAAATGTATCTGTATTCAGTAGGAATACTTGATAAAACTAAATTATTTATTTTAAGAATAGTTACTTGAAGCTATAATTGTTTACTAAGGATTATTAGGTTATAATTATGATAGTTATTATTATTATAAGGTTACTTGAGACTGTGTGCAATAAAATGACTGTTATTAGATAGAAATAATTACTTGAAACCATATAATTATTAATATTAGATAGGAATACTTGAAATCACACAATTGTGTTCAAATTCTTTTTTTTTTTAGATAGGAATACTTGCTAACATATAACTGATAAAAAATCTATTAAGAAACAATTACACAAAAATATAAATATACAATGCACACAATTCCCTAACCTCTAAGCATAAATTAACCCTATACGGGTTGACATACCATTAAAATCAATCAATCTGTAAATCTGAGTAAACATCTTTTGAAGAAGAAATATCAATTAATGATATTGCAAACATTAATTTTTTTTTTTTTTGTAAAGGATATGGAGATTTTTTGAGAAAAGAATTTTTGTTTGAGAATAATTTTTTTAATAGTCACATGGTGCATGTAGAATATTGATGCAAAATATCTAACTTGTAGGAAGGCCACATGAAAACTTCAGTTTATCTGATGGCATATCAACTCCTGTGTTATTTAATGCTAAATTTGAATAATTTGTAAATGATTGATTGCAATCATAATTTTATTTTTAATTTGTCATTCATTGCACTTTTTTTGTCTATAATCATTTGTTTGAATGCAGTCTTATCAAGTATTCCTTTCTAATACAAATAATTTGTACACACTTATACGGTTTAAAGCAATTATTCCTGTTTAATAATAATCATCTGTTTGAAAAGTTCTAATATTAAGTGTTCCTTTCTAACACCAATAACTTGCAAGCAATTATATGGTTACAAGTAACTACTACTTATAATAATCCTTAATAAACTGTTATATTGTTAAATAACTATTGATACAAATAATTTCAACAGTTATATGGTATTGAGTATTCCTATCCAATACAAATAATTTTTAAACAGATCTATTTGATCCATACATGCTTTCATGTTGTAATCGGGAGCCTTCATATAAGAATAGGTGAACAAAGTGTTAGATTTGAATTTCTGTGAAGGCTTTCGAGTTTGACAAGAAGGTTGCCGAGTTTGAAGAAAAGGTTCCATGTTCAAGAAGGAGGTTCCCAAATTTGAGAAGGTTCTCGTGTCCAACAAGAAATACCTATAGAAGGCCAGAGGGTCCATCAGCCAAAACATTGTGCAGATAACAATAAGGATGAGCATTCTACCTTTACTTGGCTGAGAAGCTTTGACTGTTTAGCCAGACTGAATATGAGATCAATAAACAATTAAACAAAACAAGGAAAACTGAAGACAATATTCAACAAGAACGTAATACATAATGAAGAACATGTAATACAAACAAACAAACAATATTACATTGTGAGGAAAACGGTTGAAAGTTCTCAAGAGACCATTACAAAAGAGGTAAAAAAAAGAGTATTGCGTTTAGTAGAGATTTGGAGTTGGGTCTGTTTGCTTCGGTGCTGTAGAAAGAACTGCCCAATTGTCCCAAAGGTGCAGGAAAAGGTCCAAAGAGCCCTCGTGATCCTTGTCATGTCAGCCAGGTGTGGGAAGGTATGTGCATGGATCTGATCATGTATCCAACCCAGATCATGCAGGGTTGCACAGAGTTCAAAGAGGATGAAATAGGTGAACAGAAAGGGATCAGCAGAATGGTGTCAGTGTAATGGTATCAGAGTATGTATGTGAATTCAAGTAAGTATATGGTATGAAGTTGTGAAGGTGAGCGCATAAGTAAGAGTATGAATGTGTGAATTTAAATGACAGAACAATGAGGACAGTAGTCCGAATAATCCAAAAGACAGGGAGGTTTCTTTCTTTCTTTTTTTAAATTTTATTTATGTGGTATCTGTGTTATTTTTATTGTTGTTGTTTATTGTTGCTCTTAATTTTGCCTGCCTGGTTTTAGATACAAAATTCAACCTGACTTGGAAAATTATTGGCATCCACTATTCATACAGAGCTGATCAATGTAAGGTTATGCTGGTCGGTCTAAACTGGTGTGTCCATGTGTAGGTGTCCACAGGAGAACATCACTAATAAGTTTGTCATTTCCTCTTCAGGTATCTCCAGCATGTCTTGTTCATCTTAGAGGGTTTGTGAGATTAGAGGTAAGTGGTTGGACAATTGCTTTTTTGCGAGATGCTGCTTCCAGGGTTTCAGTTTCTCTTCTTTTACATTGTGGGGATTAATGAATTAATAATGTTCTGAACCAAGTAATACTTTTACCCTAAAAAGGAGTGATATTATTATTATTATTATTATTAATGAATTTATCCAAATTTACATACATCTTATTATAATGGATTATTGGATAATCTAATAATCATACAGGACAAAAAAGCTGCTAAATAGAAGAATTGGGTTATATATTAACTTTCTTCAATTCTTCCTTTTAATATAGGAGGAGGCATAACAGGTTAATCACCATCTAGAATATGTTAGCAAATTGTACTACATATATACATATAACACCCTACACACACACACACATATATATATAACATACATATATATATATATATGTGTGTGTGTGTGTGTGTGTAGTGTTATATATATATATATATATGTGTGTGTAGTGTATATATATATATTATATATATATATATGTGTGTGTGTGTGTGTGTGTGTGTGTGTGTAGTGTTATATATATATATATATAACACTACACACCACATATATATATATATATATATAACACTACACATATGCACACAATATATATATATATATATATATATATATATATATATATATATATAACACCCTACACACACACACGCACACACACACTGTAATCTCTATGGATTTCTTCTTCATCTTCATTGGACATATTCTGTTTCCAAAATGACAGCCTTGAATATATCCGCAATGTTGGATTCTCTTCTCCTGGATAGATTGTCATCTTTTAATTTTCTAATTACTACTCTCATTGTTTAACATATGAAATTTTCTCTTAAATTCTTCATATAAACTGAGATTATAATAGAGATTTATATATTGTAAATTATTTATAATGTTTTCTTTTCTTTGATTAGCCAATCATAAAGCAGAAGCATGTTTACAGGCTGAAAATGTGGGAGATTGCACAGCAGACTCACAGTGGAATTTGAGTGATTCAAGGTTTTCCAAGCGGCTTTCTTTTAATCAATGGTCCTGGGGTTCTGAAATTTTCAACCCATAACAGTATTATTCCGACATACCATGAAATGAGCACAACAATCTCAGTGTAGCAATTACAGATTCACTAGTCTTTAAAAAAATTTTCAACAGCAAATTCACAGTATGCACCAGTCCAAGCCATGATTGTAACTGATTGTTTCTGAAATAAAAATGATACAACATCAACTAAATGTAGCTACCATTACCGCTTGTTTAATTTCATTTATACCATTTAGGTGACAGTTTAAAATGTGGCACATATTTCTATTGCACACACACACACATTTATATATATATATATTATATATATATATATATATATATGTGTGAAGAAAGGAAGTGAATCTAATGGTATGTAGTATATTAAGAAAAATGAAAAAAACACAGGTTTAAATGGGTTAAGTGGTGAGTTTATTGGCCGACGCTGCAGTTTTTCGATCTATTAATAAGATCATCTTCAGAGCATTTGTTGGTATATGGAAGGTGATAAGAAAATATTTACCACAGAATAACGAGAAAAGCGAGTGGTAGTCATTGTTATTCATCTGTTTAAAAATTTTGAGGTTTGAAAAAAGGGGACGGTTTGAAAATTTTTAAACAGATGAATAACAATAAACTCACCACTTAACCCATTTAAACCTGTGTTTTTTCATTTTTCTTAATATATATATATATATATATATATGAGAAGTAAATAAACAATGTGTTTGATATGGCCTTAGC
Source organism: Doryteuthis pealeii (assembly GCA_023376005.1). Classification (NCBI taxonomy): domain Eukaryota; kingdom Metazoa; phylum Mollusca; class Cephalopoda; order Myopsida; family Loliginidae; genus Doryteuthis; species Doryteuthis pealeii. The sequence continues at coordinate 79,947,960 of CM042151.1, read as the reverse complement.
CAACAATTTTTGGGAAAATATGTGCTTAATTGAAGTCATACCTAATTTTGAAAATCAATTAATTGATAATTAATAAATTAGATGTTCAAATGTAAGGCTAAACAAATCGAGAAAAAGTCAATCTCTGTATGTACATTTCAGCCTATTATGCCTCATCAGCAGAGTTATAGACAGGAAGACTGCTCTGTGTGTGACTCACTTGTACTTCTCATTTGATTTTAAAGGAGACAATCTAATAGGCATAGTTTTATATTTTTTATAGTAAAATACAATGTGACACATGTAAATAATCTTGCAGCAGCAAAGAAATGTGTTGTGTCGTGGATTCAGGGAAGGATGACATACATGTATAATAACAAGAGGGTTTATATCTGGGAAGAAATATGAGACAGGATTGAATACACTGACTAAGGTAAAAATACAGTTAGTCATAAGTTGCTTATATATATTTACCAACACTCCGCACGAGCAAGATGTGACACAAGGTCAATTTCTTAAGTGGAGTTTAACAGGTTTGAATTCAGAGTTTTCCTTCTCCTAGACTGGTTACCTAGCCATGGTTGAAGAGTCCAGTCTGCCCTGCTATTTACCCATAGCTGGAGGGAGAATTGGATTCATACCTTTCCCAAGGGTATTAGCGCCATGTGAAATTCCAACAGCTTCGTCCAGGAATTGAACTCGCGTTGACGACTCTAACCGTTAGACCACGCGCCTCCATCGTAAGTTGCTTATAAGCTGCTCTCCCAGCACAGAGAGCTCTCCACTAGTCCTTGGGTCAGTCCATCTTGTGGGGTAGTATGTCTAATCCACAATAAAATGTATGCAATCTATCAAGAAGGAAAACTATTAAAAAAATATGAGCCTGGTTTGTTTTTTGCTACTTTTTAAAAATTAATTCTTTATATATTGAGCTGCTGAATAAAAGTGTTATAGATTTTTCATACACCCTTACTTTGATACCTGCAGATACTTTCATCTGTATGTGCATCATTTACAATAATCCAGTGATATTACTTAGACATTTAATATTTAATGAATTAAAAAATATTCAGTGTGTTGAAAATCTTATATTCTTTCAGTGTGTTTACAATCTTGCTTTTTTTAAAGAGTTGTTAGGTATTAAATTAGCTTCTAATGATTGAAAAGAGAAAACTATCTTTAAGTGCTAAACCTAAAATTCAATAAAAACTAAAAAACTAAAAAAAACTTTGTAATATTTGTTACATAATTTTAAGCAGCTTATAAATTATGTACATACCTGTAGTTAAAATATTTTGAATAGGGTCTGTTAGATTTAAAAATAACAGGGTCCTATGGAAAGTTACCTGACAGTTATTGGCAGTTAGTAACCTTTTCACTTGTCCCCTTGAAAAGGCGCCATGACAGATGTGTGAAAATTAATTGCAGATGTGACCAAACTTTCGAGAAGTGTGAAAATTGTTGTCAGTTCTCGGGATCCATCTCCCCCCACAGCAGAATAAATATGGGCAGGGTCATGAAATAAAAGCTTTATCATAAAAGACATAAGTCTTGTCAATTGATTAACTCTTAATGTCCTATACCCGTCTCATTCCACCCAGCCAGAAGTCACATTTCCTAATCTGCCCCAAATGATAGCCTTTGTTTAAATGCAATATCAAACAAATTTAGAAATCTTTGATTTAAGGGAAATATCTCAGGTAAGTTTAAATGAAAAGGCCATTTTTAGCCATTTATTGATAAATTCTTATAGGAATGGGGCTCTGGACTTTGAAAAATTCTCAACAGGATGTTAAGAGTTAATTTAAACAAGAATTACCAGCCCAACATATAAAAAACAATACCAGAAAAATCAGCCCGAGATTTATAAGAGTTTAATAATAAGAGATTTATAAATATGGGCAGGGTTGTGAAATAAAAGCTTTATCATAAAAGACCCAATCTTGTCAATTGATTAATTTAAACAAGAATGACCAGCCCAACATATAAAAAACAATCCCAGAAGAATCAGCCTGAGAAAACAGATAAACTGAAGAACATGTCGGCTGAGTTAGAACCAATAAGCAGAACATAACAAGTAAGACCATCATCTCCATCATCTATCCGCTATCTGTCTCTCTGTCCCTTTTTATATACCCAATGTTGAATGAGTATATAACATATTCAAGTTATGTAATCATTTAATCTGCATTATTTTGTAGTGTCATTCAAACATCATTGGTCTGGTGAGATGTTTGCACACCTCAGTGCAGAGTATCGATTTTAGGTGTCGATTTTATTGGCTTTTCTGATAGATTTCGATGCTTAGATTAAAGTGGTACTAAAGAAATTGCTTTATGTGAGAACTGATGGAGATATGAGGTTTCAAAAAATCACCTAATAATGCCTTAGAAAAACACCTATTTTCGTGAAAATTAAGGTGTCAATTTTATTGGCTTTTCTGTTAGATTTCAATGCCTAGATTAAAATGGTACCAATAAATTGCTGAGAATTGACAGAGATATGAGGCTTCAAAAAATCACCTAATAATGCCTTAGAAAACACCTATTTTCGTGAAAATTTAAGTGTCAATTTTATTGGCTTTTCTGTTAGATTTCAATGCCTAGATTAAAATGGTACAAATAAATTGCTTTGTATTGAGAATTGACGGAGATATGAGGCTTCAAAAATCACCTAATAATGCCTTAGAAAACACCTATTTTCATGAAAATTTAAGGTGTCAATTTTATTGGCTTTTCTGATAGATTTCAATGCATAGAATTCATTGGTGCCAAAGAAAGCACTCAATTTGAGATATGTCCTTTAATCCACCCTTATAGTGCCTCAAAATCACCAATTTCATGAAAATTTTAGGTGTCAATTTTATTGGCTTTTCTGATAGATTTCGATGCATAGAATTCATTGATGCCAAAGAAAGCACTCAATTTGAGATATGAGTCCTTTAATCCACCCTTATAGTGCCTCAAAATCACCAATTTCATGAAAATATTAGGTGTCAATTTTATTGGCTTTTCTGATAGATTTCGATGCATAGAATTCTTTGATGCCAAAGAAAGCACTCAATTTGAGATATGTCCTTTAATCCACCCTTATAGTGCCTCAAAATCACCAATTTCATGAAAATTTTAGGTGTCAATTTTATTGGCTTTTCTGATAGATTTCGATGCTTAGATTAAAATGGTACTAAAGAAATTGCTTTATGTTGAGAACTGATGGAGATATGAGGTTTCAAAAAATCACCTAATAATGCCTTAGAAAAACACTATTTTTGTGAAAATTCAAGGTGTCAATTTTATTGGCTTTTCTGATAGATTTCGATGTGTAGAATTATGTACAAGGGTAATCCCAAAGGTAAAATCTCAAAAATATCAAGAAATCCCAGAAACATTTATTGTTTATTACCAATGATGTTTACATCATTTTAAAATTTGAACATGTATCTATTTTTCTACATAATCACCTTTTCAGTTGATGCATTTTTGTAGGCATTGTGGCAGTTTTTGTATACCCATGTTATACCAGCTCACTGCCATGTTGTTGAGGAAGTATTCAACTTTATCCTCAATGCAAACTTCCTGCACACACGCAGACGTTTTTGACATCCATGCACTGTTAATTGGTAATGAATTTCAATTGATTTAATGCCTTTTGTATTCAAAAATCAAATATCTGTGCAAACTTCACACTTGCTGTAGCGTTAATTGGGAGCTTGATCAAAAGCAACTGTGAAGCCATGGTAGCAAGGCATGCACAAGAACAGGCACATGCATAATACAAAAGTGTTGCCAATAGATACATGAACAGTTTTCCAGTATCCCCAGAATTTTGGAGACCTTACTTTTGGGATTACTTTTGTAAAATATAATCATACTCATTCAGAATATCTCTGCAGTCACTGATGAACCGATTAATTGGCTGTTGCTGTTGTTATTCATCTAAGAGAAAACAACATTATAAATATATAATGTTGAGGGAAAAATAAAATTTAAGTTAAACAAAAAAGTTTTTGTGTTGCACAGGGGCCAAAGTCGAGTAGTGGTAGTAGTAGTAGCCGTCATTAGTTCAGAGTAAACAACATATAAAAGTCATATAGTCAAAAAGGGGTTGTTTATCTATTTCTAGGCTCATGGGTTCTTTTTCAGAGAGAAGGAGAAAGTGAAGGTAAGGTCAAGCTGTTCTATCTTAAATCATGTTCATGCATGCTGTTTGTTGCTACCCTAGATATGTCACAACGGACCCCTAACAAATGCGTCCGACCCTTCTCAGGTCTGGCAAAAAAGAGGCTGAATTTTCTTTACTTCCATTTGTGGTCTGAGGGATGGGGGGGGGTCACATCCACATCTGCTCCTCTGGAGAAACTGGGACTTCTGTTTTTATTTTTAAATCTAATTCCAGGGTCATTGGTCGGTCAATGGCTGGCCCCCCTGTTGAGTGTTTACCCTTCCAAACTTTAACCTTTTTTGTTCTTTTTTTTTCTCTTTCTCCAGAAATCCGATTACCGTTTTCTTTTTAATCCCCAAATTCCCCATAGACCATAATAATTATGCTACTGGGGTCAAACTATCGAGTCCAATGCTTACTGGTAGACTAATCTTTCCTTTTCCTTTTCTTCTCCACTTCCTGTCTCGTCGCAGTCGAAAAAACTACTTGTTGTTGTTTCTTCTTCTTCAAAGCCTCTCGATGCTACTGTCTCTCAGATCATGTCACACAAGGTTTTTTCTCATCTCTACCTTGGCTTCTGCTGGTCTATTTATACACATGCTTGTTTTAACATACGGGAACTTGGGTCGACTCAATCTTCAGCACTATGCTCAAGTACCACCTTTTTGTATTCAGAAGGACACAGGTTCAATCTTAGATCAAAGTCCTACATGCCAGACAAAGCCTAACTGGCTTCCTTTGAGAATACAGTAAATCCTCATTTCCACCACTCGACTTGTGTTCTCTATCACATATACAAAATATAAGAAATTAAAAAAATTAAAAAATTGATTCTGATAACATTTATTTGGAAAATACCCACAGGATACTCCATTACATGATTTTTTATATGTATGATGATAATATGAAAAAATAACATAAGATACAATCTCTGTTACAATATGATACAAATCAATACTTGAACTAAAGCTATAAGAAATGATAATTACTATAAATTTGTTACATAACCCTTTTGTTTACATTTGTTTGGTATATGGTTTTTCAAAGTAGGACAGGATATCAGAAAAATGGAAATGAATCCAATGGTATATGAGCATATAAAATAATAATAATAAAAACTCAACAAGATGGATGATATTTTAATGTAGGAGCCTACACTATAATGTTTTGGTTTGTTTAGAAAACCATTGTCAGGGCAAATAAGTAAAACATCATCTAATGGTTTCCTTGCATGCCTTTTCCTTGAATTCTTAGAATCCTGTACCTTTAAATATGGAGTGGTAGTACCTGTTAGAAAAATATGTTTATAAAAAAAATTGAGTATCCATTAAGAATGAATTTATTTCAAAACTTTATCGGAATTAAATGACCCACTGAGGTTGATATGCCATAAAACAAAACAAACCAAACAAGCCCTTTAAATACATTTTACCCATCTAATTATTTCTATTATATAGATGATGTTTTGCTTATATGCCCTGACGATGGTTTTCTAAACAAACTGAAATGTTATAGCATCGGCTACCATATTAAAATATCTTCCCCCTGAACATGTTTTTTCATTTTTTTATATACTTATATAAACGTGTTGCATATGTTATATAATGCACACCAAAAGAAAGAATAATGCTATCGTTGCAAAATACCTACAACACTTGTGGATGTTTGTGATATCCATGCACGACTTGCCATTCACTTCCGTTAATGTGTGATGAATTTCAATTGGTTTAATGCCTTTTGCATTAAAAAAACGAATAACTGTGCAAACTTCACAGTTGGCAGTAGAGTCAATTAGGATTTATAATGTAAATCAATAATAAACTAAAGCTATAATTAGTAATTGAAATTATAATTACTATAAATGTGTTACATAAACCTGTTGTATATGATATGTAATACACACCAAAAGAAGGAAAGAATAATGTCTATATTTCACTGCAGAACTCTGCCACTCAATGTTCTCAATGGTCTCACTTAATCAAGAGATTACTAGGAAGGAGAGAAATAATAAAGTTGTCACCTCAGAATTATGAGCATTTGAAAAAAACAAAAACATCTCAAGTTAAATGCAAAGTTAAATTCTAACAATCTTCATGAATAGAAAATGGTCCATGTTCCTTCATTCAAACCAGAAGAGGTTTTTTCTCTGAATTTTTTAGATGAGGCTTGATAATTAGTATTATTTGAACTATTGTCCACATCTCCATTGCCGTCTGTACAACGTTTTGGCTGATGTGCCCTCCAATCGGACACATAGCATAGTGGATAAAAGAAGTTAGGTTAAGACAGTTCTAAGTGACAGTTATCTCTAGACTGCAGGTTCAATCCTGGTCAGGAGCAGCAGTAACATAGAATGATAATTGACACAGCTTAACACCAGTACCTCAGCTATGGTTAGTGGAATGAGAACAGGATACTCCCCTAGACTGAATAAAAGGTTAGGTTCAAAGTTTTGTGATGGTGCCCGATTATGACAAGAAGGTTCCCAAGTCTGAAAAAGTTCCAGAGTCCAAGAAATACCTGAAGAAGGCCAGAGGGTACATCAGCTGAAACGTTGTACAGATAACAATGAAGATGAGGACAATAGTCCGAATAATCCAAATAATAAAGAAGAGTTTTTTTTTTTTCTTTCTGACAGTCCAAATTTGTTTAAATTTCATGAGGTGTTTCATTATATACAATATCATCAGAAACAAAACCATCTCAGATATATTTGCTCTTCACACTCTTTAAAGCTTTAGTACTGGATCTCCACAACTAGATGCAGTTTAGTGTCATAAATAGGACACCCTTTGTGGTAATCTTGAACTTTAAGTGACTAAATTCCTACCAGAAAATTGTACTTGCGCATTATTTGAAATGAACTTGATGCTGATGCATTATAAAATTCATTCATTGATAAATCAATGAATGAATTTTATAATGCATCAGTTATTTTATTTCATAACGTTCTGATTTCTTTCAGTTCACTTAAATTTCATTAAAATTTGATAAATCCCTGATTTTTGGTAATTTTTTTTCAATGAAGGAAGGGGTAGATTTATATTGTAAAATATAGATTTTACGGCAACTTTGGCAGTGCCTATATAAAATGAATTAACTGTTAAAGCAATAAGAGTGAAGTCCCTTTGTTCTTTTTTTTTTAGAAGAAGCTTGTAAACAATGGCAGCCATCTTTGATTCAATATAATTTTTATGGAGAAATGAAATCCATTTTAGTGCATGTTTTTAACTCCAAAATATCATAAAATGTTTTTTTAGTAACAATTAAATTCATTTCAAATAATGCGTAAATACAATTTTATGGTAGGAATTTAGTCACTCAAAGTTCAAGATTACTCCCTTTGTCAGGGGAAGGTTTACTCCACTGCAGTAGACACAGTAAGCATATGCTATAATTTGCAGCCAGAGCAATTTTTATATGAAATATCATGTTTCATCTGCAATTCTGGAGGAAATTTTATCAAGTTCTTATGGAGGTACATGCTATAATGGCTACTGTCATTGGATGAGGCTGTTTGCAATTTACATATCGCTCATACTCTTGGGAAAGGTACAAATCCAACTATTCTCCCTCCAGTTATAGGTAAATAGTAGGGAAGACTCGACTGTTTACTCTTTGTATAGCAACTAATCTTGGAGAAGGAAAACTTTGAATTCAAACCAAAGAGGCTGTCTTCTCGTTAGTAAAACAAAAACATACTTTGAGAGTCCCACCTCTTGATTCACTAGTTACTTTCACTTTCTAAGTTTGTCTAAGTTTGCAGATTTAGATTCTTTATGAGAACATGGTTAAAAAAACATGTGGAAAAGAAACATTCACCCATGAACTAAGAATAGTTCTCTACATATTTTCTCTGCTGTTGTCTTTTGAAATTTTAGAAAATGCATTCACTTGTTTTCGAATTGACTTCTCCCTAGTGTGTGTTCGCATGTGTTGCTTCAGATGTGACCTCCTTAAGAAACAAGTTGCGCACACTTCACAAGCAAATGGTTTCTCTCCCGAATGTGTCCGTTTGTGTCGATCCAAATCAGACTTTTTTACAAAGGAAAACCTACATTCTCCACAGGAATATGGTTTCTCTCCAGTGTGTATTAGCATATGACTTTTTAATGTTGAATTGATTGCAAATGCACGCTTACATATTTGACAAGAATACGGTTTCTCACCAGTATGTGTACGTGTATGTCGAACTAAATCAGTTTTGCTTGAGAAACATGACCTACACACTTCACAAAAAAATGGTTTCTCTCCAGTGTGTGTTTGTATATGTTTTACCAAAATTTCTTTTCGTGAGAATGATGATTCACACACTTTACAAGAATATGGTTTCTCCCCAGTATGTGTTCGCATGTGTCGCACTAAAACTGACTTTCTTGAAAAGGAAGAGCCACAAATATTGCAAATATTTTGTTTGACTCCAGTGTCTTTCTGGGTGTATGGTGCAATATGTGATTTCTTTGATGACGATTGTTCACATACTTGAGTGGAATTTGACTTCTCTCCAGCGTGTTTCAGCATATGGTTTTGTAATGTGGAACTGCTTAAAAACGTACATCCACAAAGTTCACAAGGAAAGGATATATCTTCAGTGTGTGTTCGCACATGTTGAATTAAATGTGATTTTGTTGAAAAGGAAGCATCACACACTTGGCAAGAATATGCTTTCTCTCCAAATGTTGTCTTCATATTTTGTGCTGGAAACACTTATACAAATGTATATGCTTTATGTTTAATGGGTGAGTGTCTGTAATTACAAACTTTTAAAAATGCAGATTTGTGAATATCAAAAATTTCTTAAATGTAGTTTTCCAAGTTTCTTGAGATGAACTTTCAACCTGTGCACCTGTTGGATCAGCCTTGAGGAGCTCTCTCTCTCTCGACGTCTTGGACAGCCCTTTCCGCAACAGGGTTGCTGTTGGGGTTTTTTGGGTTACCTATCTCGACTAAGATATGGTGGCTCAGCAGGAATTTGTCATTTTCAAGGGATCTGAAGCCAGGAGCCAAATCTGTCTTATGACAGCAGGTGGATAACTGATGGGCCTGATGGGCAAACAGGTCTTGAGAATGGCTTCTCGCAATGTTTCTTTCTGCTCGTCTGGTACAAGGAGTGCGGCAGTATAGGAGCTGACACACTCCCTCAAGACAAAGATTAGCTGCCGGTTTCGTTTGATGACGTCGGCAGTGAACCCGAATTAACAATGTCGTGAAGTAACATGAATGTTTTTTATGATAGAAAACCTGTAAAGAAAATAAAAATGAAAAAGTTTTTAAAAAATCTAACAACTGAAAAAGGTTATATTAACTAAGTTCACAACTTAATAAATTCATACACATCTTTTTTTTTTCCTCATAATTTGGAAGCACTTATGGTGTAATGGTTATTGTTGTAGAAAATGGACATGATGAACAGAGTTCAAATCCTAGATGAGGCATTTCACATAGCACTATTCTCCCTCCAGCTATGGATAAACTGTAAGGTAGACTAGGTTCTTTAACCTTGGTATGGTAACCACTTTAGGAGAAGGAAAGCTAAATCCAAAACCTGTTAAACTCTGTTTAAAAATTGACCTTGTGTCACATCCTGCTTGTGTGGAGAGGTTGGGTAAATACATGATTTTTTACATGGCGTTTTTTTTTTTCTTAAGTGTTGAAAAATATTCATAAACTTCTGATTATGTTATTATTATCTCTAGCACCCTATTTCACATAAGTACTAACTTTTGATTTTAATAGAAAAAATTATTTGGTATGACCGATAAATTAATATTGTTATTTTTTTTAATCAATATATACTTTAATTTTAATTTTAATTTGATTTTTATTTTTATTTTTTTTTAATTTTTAATTTTTGAAAATGTTAATTTTGGTCCTATGGTTGGTACATATAATCAAATTGAAATTCAATAGCAAAATATTTTTTTTAAATAAATACTTTTTAATCAGAAGTTTATGAATATTTGTATTTAATGGTTTAATAGTTCTGCCATTATGGCTGGTATCTGTGCAAAATTTGCATAACCCAAGTTGTCTACAACACTTCAGGCTGTCATTGTAAGAGGGACATGTTTTACAATTAAGGCTTGAGCATGTCCATTCCTAATGCAAAAATTGCTGAAACAGCCATTATCTATGTCAATTATTATGTCAAGGTCTGTATGGAAACTCTCTAAGGAGCATTTTTTTATCCAGACATCTTAGGCCTAAAACGTAGAATCACCTCCATTCTTAGGAGCCAGAGTTGTTTGAAATATTAGTGCCTTTATTCATATTTAGTGTACAGGCCATGTTACCCACCCTCTTCAATTTTTCTGAGATTTCGTCCAAGTGTGGATTATGATAAAGTTTTTAGCTTCGGTTCTGAGCAAAAATCAAACTATCTTTTTGGTAAAAATAATGTTCAATATATGTGAAATAATAATAGAAAAAGAATGTTCGTCATAGATGCAGTGCTAGATCTTGCCATTAAAAAATCCGAAATCATCAATAACTTAAAATTGGTTGATTTTTAAACATTTTTGATAGCAATTCCGGATTTTATGGGCAAAAATACATTTATAAATCAATTTTTAGTAGTAGGGAAGCTCTAGAACTCATTTTACAGACAAAAATAGATTACAAAAAGTTGCCATTTTTCACCAAACCCACCAAATTTGTAAAGCTAAAAATCTGCCAATTTTTGGAATTGGAAGCTCAAATTTTGGGGATTGTCTAATGTTAACATAGTCCACACCTGGAAAAGAATTCAGAAAACTGAAACGGGTGGGTGACAATTTTACTTGGAATCACCCACAACTCAAACTTGGACTTCTTGATCCTCTAATGAGTTCAGCTTTTATTTCATCCAGGATTCATTAAATAAGATATGAGCCACCAGGAATCCACTTCCAGATCCTTCTAAATTGCATCCATAATCAGAATCCAACTCATGAAGCTCATTCTGAACTTGAGAGAGAATCCTTTACTTGATAGTAAGATTTGTCAAATTTGGGAGTATACTGCATTATTTAAAAAAAAAACTCTGAATGACCTCTTTGTACCAGTACTCTTACTTCATTATGTTTATAGCAACACTGTAGTTTTGGTCATTTTCTGATGGATGGTGAAATAGAATGACCAGCTCATTACATAGGCCTTAAAGCATATTAGTTGTTTCTTGTCAGTGCTCAATCCAGATATGTAAATTCAAAATGGGTTAAAAAATTCTACACAGCAAACATATTGATCTTATTGAAACTATAAGAATATAAATGTGGTTCTTATAATACATTAGATGGCTCAGAGTAACCTTCCAACGTAGGCAAATACATGTACATAAAATAATCCAGACAAAGATGTAAAACATAATAACAAATACAGACTTTATTGTCTGAGCACATGGATGAATGAACAAATACAATGACATACATAAGAAGATACAATATAGATACAGAAACAGATACAAGAAGATAGGACTAAAGTCCTAAGGAAGTAAGAAAGAGTTCATGAAGAATTCCCTTACTGATAGTTCAGGGGCAAAGCCCCCCACTTAAGGGACTAAGACACCACATGTCTAGCCCATGTTTAGTGGTGGCTAGACCAAGAGAAAAAGAGTCAGAATTTCTCGGGCTGCTGTTTAAATACCCAGCCACCTATAGGTAAAAACCAGGCGGCAAGGGAAGATAACCCTTTTGGACCCAAGTCTATCACCTCAGGGGTAGACAATTACTACAAAACCATTAAAGCTGGGACAAATTATCCTCAGTTTATCCAATTCAATTCCAGCTTGTCGTAGGGATGGTCAAGTTGGAGATGGAGTTGAGGTTATTAAAAGAGAGGCATCCAGTTCAGATAGGACTCTACTTACACCGGTTTTGTAAGAAAAAAACATTCAGTTGAGTGGTCTCTCACATCTTCTGGTGGGGTACTGCTGTTTATATCCTTATCCAAACGTAGTAGTTTCTGTAACCATTGGATAATATCACATTTGTGAAATTCAAGTACATCTCTTTCAAAGGGTCTACGATTCTCTAGTGTTTGATCTATCTTTGTACGCGTTACCCTATGATCTTCCAGCAAAGATGTCTGTTGAATTGATTCCATCAGGTACAGTTAAGCCATTCAAATTCAAGGGACAATTAAACTAATCAATTAATAAAAAAGAAGAAGCGTGTAGTGAAGAGAAAATCTGTTACGAAATGTAACAAGACAATAAATTTGACACCTAAAATTTGCATGAAAATAGGTGTTTCTTTTAAGCATAATTAAGGGACACTTGAACCCCCATATTTCAGTTAATTCACACAATTGGGAAATTTCTTTGGTATCATTTTAATCTATGCATAGAAATCTATCAGAAATGACAATAAAATCAACACCTAAAATTTGCACGGAAATAGGTGATTTTAAGGCACTGTTGGGTAAAGCTCATCTCCGCCAATTCTTCGCATTGAGCACTTTCTTTGGTATCAATGCAATCTACGCATCAAAATCTATCAGAAAAGATAGTAACGAATTCCATCATAAAGTAAGGCTACAGGTGAGGTGGGAATAAGGGAAGAAGAAAAAATTACTCCTAAACAGATTACTGGTGTTATGAACTTGGTTTGGAAAGCCCAGCATCAAGGTAGGTCTATAAGAACAACCAACTATGCTGTAGGTAGAGTTTTAAAAAAAAGAAGAAAAAACTCCCCAAAAAGAGAATGAATCTTTGCTTCAAAACGAGTCCCTTATAATTATTTACTAAGCGTAGCTTAGATGTGGCACAAGGCCATAAATATGTAGGCACCCAGTGAGAATAGCACTCACTAACGATGGTCTGCTAATCTAGCTTGCTAATCATCAAACCACGTGAGGTGCCCAAACGAACCCCTTATATCATAGAGCCAAATGTGACACGTGATTTATGCAGTCAACATGTGACCATTTAATACAGATAACGTGTAAATAAAAAATAATCACAAACAAGGCAGGCGTTTCTCAGTCTTCACTCATTCTGTCCGAAACAGCTGACAACCCCTAGCTTAAAAAAACAAACAAAACCGGTGACGGATTGACATGCCATTAAAATCAATCGAGCATATTTTTTTAAAAAATTTTAACAGACAATTTACAAACTATTAAAATAATAAAATCTTCCAAGCACAAAACAATAATAATTCTTTTCCACTCTATATTTTTAATGAAAAAGAGTAGACATATCATTTTTTTAATATTCAACAATATGTTATTTTTTTTACTTACCCTTTTTTTATGGAGTCGTCCGAAAGACAGTAAAAATGCCAATCATTGTTTTCGGAAAGCTGTCCGAAAATGGTCACTACTTAATTGCTGTATTGTTAGGACGATAATTTAATTTAAAAAAAGAATGACACAAAGAAAACAGTATTTCAAAACCACACACAAAAGAAAAATTTAAAAAAAAAAACACGATTTATCGTTTGCCTTGTGATAAAGAAAGAACAAGCGGAAACCGCCAAAACGGTGTGAAACAAAAACTAGTTCCTTGTATAAAAAAAAGATACCTAATGTTAGATAGATGCAAAATAGTTTAAACTAATTTAAGATCGTACGTAACCTTTTAGCAATAATTGAAAGTACAGCCAAAAACCAACGTAGGAAAATAAATAGCCAGCTTATTGTTAAAATTATTAAGATACAAGTACAAAAAACCAACTTCGGAATTAAATAACTCAACTGGTACTCAGTGGACTGGAATGGATGGATATGATGATTGTATTATTAAAGTTAATCGTCCATTTTGCTTATTATTTCGGACTAAGTAACCAATAAGCACATTATTTTTTATTAAAACTTGCCCGAGTGCAGCCAAAGATTACGAGTGTATAACCTTCAGTGAGGACTGAACTCAAGAAGAGTATGAGACACACGACTTAGCCAATTCACTACGTCGGGTTATTCACGGACTGTTTTTATTCAAGTTTCAACAGCTTATTTTATTGATGAAATTAAAAATTAAAGTTTCAGTATAGAAAATCAATGAATTTTAACGGCTTTTAAAATAAAAAAAAAAAATAGGTATGTTTCATCCAACTCGTTTGCCCCGGGTAGGATGTAACACAAGATCCTAAGTATGGAGCACCCAGCCAGGATCGAACTCATTATTCAGTAGAGCTGGATCTGCGAGAATAATGAGTAAGGTTATTAAAATGGAACCAATGTTTAAATAAATATGTAACAAATAAATAAATGAATGACAAATAAATAGAATAATAGAATAAATAAAAATAAATAATAATAATGATAATAACAATAAATAATAATGGTAAGAATAAATAAATGACTAATAAAAATGAATAATAATAATTAGTATATAAATAAATATTTGTTTATTTTACCCAACAAGATAATATGAATTATCTCCCTTATCTCATTGACATTTTTTTTTAATTTGCCGTTTGACATGCAACAAAAGAATTGTGGCTTTAAAAGAAATGATTAATTGCGGCTTTTAGGACTATAAAACTTTAGTTGGAGTAATATTTTGTTTTGTTTGGGGTTTTTTTTGTTATTTTTTTTTACTGGAATCAGACGAAAGACAAACAAAGGTTAGTGCGACGATTATTGTATATTAACGTAAGGCGTAATAATGAATAAATAACAACATTTTTTAAAAATTGATTTGTTTTAAAATTATTTTATCATGAATTGTAAGTTTCATAATTATTTGTAATTAATTGACTTGTTCTTTTTAAATTGTCGATTTCTTAAATAAATAAATTTATACAATGCTATTTATCGCATACTTTCAGTATTTTGCGTCATAAAAATCTGTTTATTTACCTTACCTCATATTCAATTGCTTTACAGTTATTAACTAAAAGAAATATTTGATAAATAATCAGAACGAAATATAAAAAAGGAAATTTTTTTAAATCGATGAAAATTTTTATGATACAAATTTGTACTTCTCTCTCAAATAAATTATCCCTACCCACTTAATATTGTTTCGTACTGGTTTAATGAGGAAAGTTTATTTTTTGTGGGTGGTGGTGTATTTTTTTCGTTTTCGTTTTGTTTTTTGTTGTTTTTGTACTTGTCCAGAATATCCCAACATATCCAATTAAACATAGATAGAAATGTAATAATTTTCAGTCATTATCTTAATTTTTTTTCTCTGACCATTTAAAAACCGCGCCTAGTGTAACTGTTATATCTGAAATCAGTGACCTACGTTCAAATCTGGACGAGGCTATTTGCATTTCACCTCTCGCTGATCTTGGAGAAGGCATGAACCCATCTCGGTAGACTGTGGATTTTTACTATAGTCTCGTAGTCCAATCTGACGTGTAAGACTCTCCTATATTTAACACAATGAAACTTGAATAAAGGTGAATATTATCTTTAAAATTGTGTACCATTCAATAGAACAAACAGTAAAAAAAAAAAAAAAAAAAACTCCTGGTGATTTTTTTTAAAAATTCAGCTTACGGAAATAATGAAAATTATGAACGAAAACAATGGTTACATTTTGGCACCATTAAATCAATTTAAATTTAACATAGCAAAAAACAAGTTACGACTAGAGGCTTTTTTTTTTTAATTATGAAAAATCAAATATGAGTCAAATTTTCACGAAAATTTCGATATTTATTCACCAGTTGATGAAATTAGGTTTAAATTAGGTTTTTCCTAAAATATATTAGGGGAAATATTTTTTTGCAATGTCTACCCACACCATTTCATTTTATGAAATCTGAAAAAATGAAGCAATAAAAAACGATTTTTTTCTATAAAGATAAGAGTCTGAATAATTATATCAAAAGATTTTTATAAGTTTCTATATGTGATTTATTTTAGTAAAAAAAATGAATTCTGAATTCTGCTAAAAAAAAATGTCATAATATTATTCTTTATCAAATTTTTATTTGCTTTTTTTAATTGAATTGCCAAGAAGAACTTTTTTTTTTCAAAGAAATCTTCTGTGGTTATTTATGCTGAAGTTAGTTTAACACTTATGGTCTCTAATTAAGTACAGTATAAAAATGTATATTCGGTCATTTTAAACAGGTAAACACTACCTACTTAGGATATCAATGTATTTCAAAATTATTTTGGACCATATGACCTTTAGGTACCTCTTTTGCTTTGCTGATTTATAAGTACATTTTTTCATTTACACCGTCAACACCCGGTTGTTTGTTAACAGATGATTTTTAGAGTTTTTTTTTTTTAATTATAAAACTAACCCCTAACAAACAACCGGATGTTGACGGTGTAAATGAACAAAAATGAATCAGCAATGCAAAAGGGGTGCCTAAAGGTCATATGGTCCATTATTTTAAACATTATTTCAAACAGATATATTTGACTTTATAGGTGGGACTAATAGGTACTCCCAAACTCTGTTAGAGTTGACCT
This sequence comes from Doryteuthis pealeii, assembly GCA_023376005.1. NCBI lineage: Eukaryota > Metazoa > Mollusca > Cephalopoda > Myopsida > Loliginidae > Doryteuthis > Doryteuthis pealeii. Next base: position 79,931,460 of record CM042151.1, on the reverse strand, counting down.
GGGAGTAATGATAATGAAAGGGTGACTCCACTCTCCTCAGAGATCCAGAACTGGAACTTTCAATATAGTTTAGTGTCATATCCATGATGTTTTGGGGTTGGGATCTTACCAGTAGAGATGCAGTTGGTACATTCTAAGCCCTGCCAACAAAGTGTGGGGATTTCATTTGCCAATAGGTGTATGCAACAGTTTTTGTTTTTTTTTAGTTTTTTTTTTTTTAATCATATGCATGATGCTATGTACGATACCCAATCCTCATTAGCTACCAACAACGTGTGGTAATCCAGTTTCGGTGGCTAAGGTGGTACTGCCACCCCTGGCACTACCAACAGCTTTGGCAGAGTATTTAAAAAATAAATAGTGTCAGTTTTATTATAAATGTAGTTTGGGATTTTTTTAACAAGTGAATCTATAAGACTTTACATTTCTTCTTTGAATCTCTGGATCTTGTTAGGTTATTATCAAGTTTTATCTATTTTATTTACTTTACATATTTATCAGGTTTCATTATTTTCTCTAGTAATCTTAGTTATTTTTCCTGTAACTTTTATAAGCATTTTGTTTATTTACTCAATAAATTGTTTTTCTTTTTGTGACATTATCTCATTGTAGTAGATTAGGAAAATCTTTGAAAATCCCCAGAATAGAAAATTGAATACTTAAAAAGAAAAGTCTACAAACGTATTAAATTTTCATAATTTATTTGCTTATATTCTTCCTGCAAGCTGGGTTTATAATACGCTGTCAGTATCCACTACAGAGGGATAATACCCTTCCAAAAGGATGTACCTGGGATTCGTAATATAATTGTTTTATTGCAGACAATTGTTGATGAGATTATGCGCTCGTAATAATTGTTATTAACAATCCTTGATATTACATAATCACTTTTGTAGGGAAGTAGTAATTTTGTGCACATTGTATATTTTCTTAAGATTTTTTGACCTTGAATTCTGGCTTGCTAGAATTTCTCCAGAGTTCTGTCACTCAGCAATGGGTGTCAATTCATTGGTTTACACAAGTGTGCATAAAGCCATACAGACTACAAAGTGATTTTAATAAGTCTTTTATTCTTCACACAATGCAGCCACGGTAACTACAAATTAAACAAAAGACTCTGTATAAGTAAAAAAATATACAAAAAGGACAACAAATTTACAAAACAATTTACTAACACATACTGGAGAAAAGCCAATATAACATAAGAATTTTTTATTTTGCGGACGTAATTTGGAAAATTTCAGAACACTCTGCTGTACAGTTAGGGTTAATTCATTCAAGCAGATATGCTACATTTATATATTTATGAATTCTTGTGGTGAGAGAACAAAGATAGTAGCACTTTCAATCAAATTCTTAATGATATTGTTGATTCACAATAAAGCATTTTTCAAACTCACCTTTCGCTTAATGGACTTATAAGAATTAAATGTGATTTTGACTTTAGTGGCCAAAATTGCTTATATTAGAAGGCTTCAGTGAAGTCTCTGGTATAGATGGACATTTATGTAATAAAATCCAACAAAGAGGTACATATAACAACAAAACAGACTTTATTGTCTGACCACATGTAACATGAAATATATAACATAGATACAGTTAGGGTGAAGGTCTTTCGGATGAAAGAGTCTTGTAGAGTTAATCAGATGAAAGAGTTTTGTAGAATTAATCTACAATGTAGAATAGGAGTGTCACTTACTGTATAAGACCCATATAGTCAGGGTGTAAAAGGGCTATGTACACATATGGTTACAAGCCTATAAGTGGGAGGCAGGGCCCCCCACCTTAATCAACAAAGACACCATTCGTCTAGTGCATCTTTGTGGAGAGGGAGACAGCTTCGCAGGCTGAGTTTAAATAGCTAGGTATTAATGCCACCTAGTAGCAAAACCTGGCGACAAAGGAAGATAACTCTTTTTCACTTAAGTCCATCCCAGCAAGGGCAGACAATTGCTACAGTCTTATTTTCTTTTAAGTATAAGAATTTACTGAACACTGTTTCCATGGTTCAGAAAGTTCAAGATTGCCGAATATTCTAAGCTCTACCGACAGGGTGATAAAGCTTAATTAATATTGTTTTGAAAAGTTTATTTAACTCAGTATAACAATGTTACTAAAATTATTTGAAACCTTTTTAAATATTTTTCTTTTCTTCTCAGGGAAGACAGCATAAATACAGCTATTTGGTCGGTGAGACCAAATATTACCTTAATAAAGTATGGCCGCTCAGGTTAAATCGGATGATATAAAAAAGAAAGTAAGCCAACCATCAAAGGAAAAACCACATCATTGTGAAGTCTGTGGACTTGCATTCTCAATAAAGTCCAAGTTAAAAATACACATGAGGAAACACACAGGGGAGAAACCTTATTGTTGTGAAGTTTGTGGATCTGCATTCTCGGTAAGTTTTACTTTGAAAAAACATTTACTAACACACACTGGAGAAAAGCCATATACTTGTGAAGTATGTACGTCTGCATTTACAAGCAGTTCAGCTCTCAAGGACCATGTTCGAAAGCACACAGGAGAGAAACCCTATTCTTGTGAAGTTTGTGGATATGCATTTTCCAGGATTTCAAATTTGAAACTTCATAAACAAAGACACAGCGGATATAGACCCTTTTCTTGTGATCTCTGTAAATTGACATTTTGTCAGAATGCTCTGTTAAAACAACACATGCTGACACACACTGGAGAGAAACCATTTTCTTGTGACATCTGCAAGTCTTCTTTTGCAAGAAGATATCATTTAAAACTACATACGCGCATCCACACTGGAGAGAAACCTTATGCCTGTGAAGTTTGTGGGTATGCATTTTACAGCAGTTCAAATTTAAAAGAACACATGCGAAAACACACTGGAGAGAAACCGTATTCCTGCAAAATTTGTGGATCTGCATTTTCGGTCAGTTCAACTTTGAAACGGCATATGCGAACACATAAAGAAGTGAAGGAATTCTCTTGTGAAATTTGTTGCTCTACATTTAAAGACTATCCACTTTTAAAAAAACACATGCAAACACATAATAGAGAAAAAGCATTCTCATGTGAGATGTGTGGATCTGTCTATTCAGACAGTTCTGCTTTAAAAATACACACAAGATTATTGACTGGTGAAAAGCCATTTCTTTGTGAAGTTTGTGGATTTGCCTTTTCAAAGAACTCAGATTAAAAGAAATATACAGGGTGTGTCAGAAATACCAGCCCAGATTTTAAACTGTCACCTGTGTGTTGATGGAATGATGCTGTTCTGGATAGAATTTTCGCAAGACAATGTCTTGTTCTTTTTCCAAATGAGTACAGCAGCACTCGCTCTCTGTCACAGATAAAAGATATTTTATCATGATTTTTTTTTCATATGCTGACTCAAGAATTCTGATTGATTTTAATGGCATGCAAATCCATCTGATAGGTTAGGGAATTGCATTCATTATATGTTCATACTTATGTTTTTTGTGTAGTTGTCTAAGAGATTTTTTGCACACAGTCCTAACAAATACAAATAATTTTTAAACATATGTATTTAATCCATACATAGAACTCTAAAATATACTAAAACTCCTGATCAGAGTGTTCTTGAGAGTAATGATAATGAAGGGGTACTCCACATTCCCCAGATTTCCAGAACTGGAGCCTCACCATTAGATCCAATTTAGTATCATTCATAGGACATCCCTTTTTTGAGGAGGGATCATTACCCATCTGAATGGGATACATTCAACATATTCTAAACCCCACCAACAGATCAATGAAGAATTCTGAGAAGAAATCAAGATGTTTAATTCAATTTTTGTCCCCATATTTTGATTTAGGATGTTTAATTTTTTTAATTTGTGACTGTGATGGAGAACGAGTACTACCATACTCATTTAGAAAAAGTGCAAGACATTGTCTTGCCTGCCGGAGTCGAACCCGCACCCTCCCGAATGCAAAGAAATGTGATTTGGGTGCTGGATGGACGCGAGGTTCGACTGATGTGCCCAGATGATAAGGGGAAACAGCAGTATAAGTAGAAGTGGGGTGACGGCAGTAACAGTGTTGCGACTTCAGCTACTGGTAGACGACAGTGTTGTAGCCTGCAAATAAGGCGTTTGACTCGCTTCTTTCCACCCCCCACCCCCCTCAACAAAGAACATTTACTTGAAACCCCATAATTGTGCAAAAAAAAAAACAATCTTAAACAGACTGGAGATCGAAAGACTGATCATAAGCAGAACAAACAAATATTTATTTCCCCCTCTATTTTTTTTCTTCTATAGTGACTATCATTACAAAAGTTTTTTTGTTATCTAATTTTAGAAAATGTATTTTTTTCTCAATAGTTCATACTCCAATAATGACCTATCACCTTAGGAAGTACATGAAAGAATTATTAGCTTAGTTTATCCTAGTCTAAAAGGAGTAAGAGCTGAGTTTATTGCTCAATTCCTGAGGCATCCCTGAGAGGGAATGCAAATGGAATCTAAGCAATTTTAAAAATCTGCAAGACTTTTAAATATCAAACTAACCTGGAGTCACATTCTGGCCTCATGAAGAGTCAGATAAAAAAAGCTATAAATGCTTATATAATTATCTCCTGTATTTAAAAAAAAAAAATTTTTTACAATTGATTTTATATCAATTTATGCCTTTGAAAACTCCATAGAAAATTCTCTCTCCTTATTTATTGATGTATTTAAAGCAAAAACATTTTAAAATTTGCCTAACAAGCAATCGTTTCTATCTGAAAGTTTTTGCTTCTGGAACATATGAAACTGTACAAATTTTCATTGAAATAAAAATATGGATTAAATTTTTTGCCTGGACAATTTTTCTTTCTTACAAAATATATTTTTGTTTTATATTTTCATTTTTGATTTTTAGCTGTGTATATAAAAATCCTGTTTGAGATATGCCTGTACTATTAAATACCACTGGGTGGCATCGTCAGTTATGTTATTACTGGTTCATTGAGGGGTTTCAGGTCTTTCAACTTAAGATTCTCCCCCACACACACACACCAGTTAATCTCCACTCGAGACAATCAAGCCCTAGTGTGCCGCCCATCTTGTTCAATGCTAGCAGATAAATTGGCTTTAAATGTTAATCCAAAGAAATAATCATCAGCAATGACAGAAGACTATATGTATTTACCCAACCCCTCTGCATGAATAGGATGTGACACAAGGTCAATTTCTAAGCAGAGTTTAACAGGTTTTAAATTAGTTTTACTTCTCCTAGACGAGTTGTAATACCAAGGGTAAAGAGCCCAGTCTGCCCTACTATTTACCCATAGCTGGAGGGAGAATAGTTGGATGCATACTTTTCCCCAAGTATATTAGTGCTATGGGAAATGCTAAAAACCCCATCATGGATTTGAGCTAAGTTTGCCAGGCTCATTTCCTATGACGATAACCATTTTACTACAAATCCCTGAAGGAATATATATATATATATATATATATATATATATATATATATATGAACTAAACAATAATAATCATATATATTTTACATATGAATTAAACAGTAATAATCAACTCCTGTCCCTTGATGTATTGATCGACACAAACAATAACACTTTTACAACATATCCATATAAAAAGCCTATAACTGTTGACTCCACTACTCTTTATTTTGATAGTGAGTGCCCTGATAGGTACAAAAAAGCTATAATAAAAAAAAAACTAAAATATCGCGCAAAACTCATTTCTTCCTCAAAGCCGATATTCTACTCTAAACTTTAAAATATCAAAGAGATGCTGGTCAATAACAGATTTCCTAATCATGTCATTGATTAACAAATCAAACAAATCATCCAAAAAATAGACGCTAACCACAAGGAAAAACAGACTACAGCAAATACTTTTTCATTTATTATAGCAACCAGATGCACAGGCACTACAAACATAAAATAGCACTAAAAAATTAATTAGGAACAACATTACTGCAACCACGGCCGAAAATAAGGTAAAATTGATTATTTATTATACAAAATTTAAAACAACTAACCTCTTTACCTACAACAACTCCTCTCCTCAGACAAGTCGGCTTAATGAGACCAATGTAGTATACAAATTTAAATATCCCTAAGGAGATTGCTGTCTCCCAAAAAATGAAAATACCTACATCAGTTTTACCTCAACAACTTTATGCCGTTTAACTCTTCATATGACAGATATTAGCTCCATTTCACATCTAAAATTACATGCATGCCCCCACTCTAATTACCGAAATATCCTAACAGAAAATACGCACATTCTGCACAAAGAAAAAAATAAACAAAAACCCCAAATACTAGAAACTTTATACATCAAACAACACAAATCATCCTTAAATAAAATTATGTCTTTAGAACACTTAGAGGATGTTGACCTTTTTTTTTTATTTAGCAGTAAATAATTTAATAACAGATAAGATGCAAACATTTTTCTTTAATAGCTGAATACCCTGGCTTCATCAAATGGATTATATTAATTAAATTAATCATATGATTTTTTTTCCAGGCCATGCAGAGGAAAATATGGAATTATGGTATTTGCCTCTCATCCCACTTATGGGGGCATGACACAAGGACATTTTTATGTGGGCCCACCTATGAGCCGAAGCTTATGTGTGGTAGGCACAAAAAATGTGTTGATCCCGTCGGCATTCCCCCTCAAAGGGGGCACCTCAGGCGCTGGTTAATAAACCAAGCCTTGTCCCTTTAAATCAAGAGGGCAGGTGTTGCCTGGGGGGATAGCCCCCTGGGATCAACGCTGTTATTTTATATTAACAAACACAGGCCCTGAAAGGCTCGTGTTATTAATGTTTAATTAAAATATGGAATTATTAATATTGTACAGATAACAATAAAGATGAGGAATAGTCCGAAGGAATAATAATGCAAATAATCCAAATTATCAAGCCTCATCACAAAAATTCAGAGAAACTTTAGAGGATGTTCACCATGTTTTTTTTTGTTTTGTTTTTATTTAGCAGTAAATAAACTAATAACAGATAAAATACAAAACATTTTTCTTCAATAGCTGAACATTCTGGCTTCATGAAATATACCTTAAATAAAATAGATTAAATTATTTAAATTAATAGTATATTTTTTCCCATCCATATAGAGGAAAATATTATGGAATAACACAATATTGAGGAAAAAATGATGGAATTCATTGACAAAAAAAAACAAACATTTAAATTAATAATTAGTTTTCCTCTTCTTGAGCTTTTATGACAACCTCAATTCTTTCAGGCTTGGATTTTATTAATTTAAAGAAATATTCTTTATCGAATTGTTTCCAACTTCCAAACTTTGTTGGATAGAGCCTTCTTATGGAGCATTCTTTAAAAAAAATTGGATCAAGTCACCAATAGGTACCCCTGTTGCAAGCAGTTTTCATTGGAACGGACCGGACATGAATCTAATGGGGTTATCATCCCCTGCGACAGTTGTTCACCGATAGGTGGTGAGAGTAATTAGGCAGTAGCTCGGGAATTCTAAATTCCTTCTCTCTTTTTCTCTTGGGCCAGCAATGACTTCACATGGTTTAGATAACTGTCGCCTCTGTCTCTTATATGGGAGCTTAGTCCCCCAACCAGCTTTCAGTAAGTGACATTCCTTACGATGCAAGTCCTACACCTACTTTCTTTATGCATGTTTATATATTTGTCCTGAATGTATTCCTGTGTGCTCACGGAATAAAGTCTCTTATTATCTTATAACTTTGTCGGAGTATTTCATGAACACACATGTACTCACGTCGGAAGGTTACTCTAAGCCTTCCAACTTTAATATAAGAACTTTACCTCTTATACTGTGATTGATATGGAAGACGTGTGTATTTCATGTACACACATGTACTCACGTCGGAAGGTTACTCTAAGCCTTCCAACTTTAATATAAGAACTTTACCTCTTATACTGTGATTGATATGGAAGACGTGTGTATTTCATGTACACACATGTACTCATGTCGGAAGGTTACTCTAAGCCTTCCAACTTTAATATAAGAACTTTACCTCTTATACTGTGATTGATATGGAAGACGTGTGTATTTCATGTACACACATGTACTCACGTCGGAAGGTTACTCTAAGCCTTCCAACTTTAATATAAGAACTTTACCTCTTATACTGTGATTGATATGGAAGACGTGTGTATTTCATGTACACACATGTACTCATGTCGGAAGGTTACTCTAAGCCTTCCAACTTTAATATAAGAACTTTACCTCTTATACTGTGATTGATATGGAAGACGTGTGTATTTCATGTACACACATGTACTCATGTCGGAAGGTTACTCTAAGCCTTCCAACTTTAATATAAGAACTTTACATCTTATATATGTTTTTTTTTTGGGGGGGGGATGTCATAGTTTAAAAAATATTTTTCTTTGAATTAATGCTACAAAAGTATTTTCTCTGATTCAATTGGCCTATTTTTATTCACTTAAAAAATTAACAGCGAATTTTAAATGTCTGGAATGTGGCATGTTGTACTCAATATTTTCAGCATAGATCAAGTTTATTTAATCTATTCAAAAATGTAAGTTTAAAAAACATATTTTCTGAGATTTTTATATATCTAAAAAATTATTACTAATGATTGTATTTTCGTCAATGATCACTAAACCTATTGAAAAAAATTCTCTCCCTTTGTGACTTGGACTTAAAATATGCTGTATAATTTTACTATAAGAGTTCCCATTTAGACACAAAAACCTAGTGCATTTGTGTTGATTTTTATGCATTTATCTCCCTTTATGACTGTACCTACTACTGTCTAGGTTGTTTCATTTCAACTAATAATGTTAGCAGTGAGTTGCGGTACTCAAATATGACAAACATACAAATAGAATTTATAGTCAATATTATTTATCGTCTACTACACAGATTCTTTAAGTTTATCATCTACTGCCCATTTTCTTTAAGTTTATTCAATTCAGTAATGAAGATGGATTATTTTGATATTTTTTCGAATAGGCTATTTAGCCAGTTCTAAATGCTAGCGTCCAGGCATTTCATGTTTAACACCTTTCCTTATAAAAGGTAATGTGAACAACTTTTTACACGCTTTGTGTTTGGAACGAAAAAAATTATATAAAATTTTCATAAATATCAACAAGAATTATGTTAGGGTTAGTGTTGGGGTTGGATTTAGGGTTAGAGTTACAATTTTATTTTTTAACAATTGATAGTGGAAAATGCCATTTTTCCACTTTGGAAAAAATTCATGATAGTCAAATTTACCTTTATCATTTCCTTTAATTAAAAAAAATTGTAAAAATTCCCATGTTTGATTGCAAAATTTTTTTGTATCTTTATCCTTCACAAAATACAAATATAAATGAATATTGATAAACTTTTGTGTTGAATTTGTGTTATTTTTAACATTACTTGCATTCATAATAAAAATATTTACAGCGACAGTAAAATAAGCCTGAAAGCAGGTTTGTCTATTTGACCGTAACCAGCTAAGTAGTTTCTTCCATATTTTTTCATTTGATAGTCATTATTAAGCTTAGCTCAGTTGTGGCACATGGCCGGAGGTATGGGGCGCCTAGTGAAAATCGAAATCACTAACAATGGTCTGTTAATCTAGCTTGCACATGAGGTAACACTTTTTTTTTTTGTTTGTTTGTTTTTTTTTGTTTTTTTTTAAATTTTATAACCAACAATTAGATAACAAACACTTTTTCTTCCGTGAATACTTCTGGAACTTTTATCACAAGGAACGAAAAGATTTTAATCACCGTTTTGTTGTTGATTTTTTTCTTCGTCAATATCAGATGAAACATTTCCTTTGAGATAATTTAACATTTGCATCTTAATTGTTTGTTTTACCATTTTCTTTGCGTCTATCGTTTAATATTTAACATTATAATTACAAATTCAACGTATAATAGAGAAATTGTGTTGAACTAAATTCGGAAAACAAAAAAAAAAATGATGAAATGGAAAGAGAATCTGTTTTTTCGGCATTTAGTATCTTTTGGTATTTCAGTTTCACATACGAAATGAAAGGTAAGTAGAAAATAAAACTTACTTAATTAACCTATCTATAAGTTTGTTACCTATTCATTTTTTAAGCACAATGTCATCGTGCGATGTCACGACTTCTGTTCAAGTTGCTTTATTATATCCACTTAACTACGGTGACATCTCAACAGGAGAATGATGTTTTTTTTTCTTTTTATTTATACATATATTTATTTATTTTTTAAATTCATAATAAAAATACAATGACTGAAACTTATTCTTGTCTGGGTCGTGAGGTATGTGCAGAAATCGGAAAGGGAGGTAATTTAAAAAAATAGATTTTTTAATTTTCAAACTCTTACCAAAAATCAGGGAATTGTCCGATTTTAATGAAATTTTCACTGAATTATTCATTAATGACTTGATTTTATAATGAATAGCTTATTTTATTAAAATTACTTCGAAAAAAGAGAAGTTTTTTTTATCAATTCAGAATGTGGGGGTGGGGTTGACTTTTGGTCATTTGAAGAAAAAAATTTCCACTCCGTAAATTTTCCATTTTTAGAAAGATCAAATCCTGATTTTTTTTTAATTTTCATATTAAGAATTCCTTTTTAAAATTATTATCTCCCTTTTGTTACTTTTCTCGTGGCTATGTAACTATGTCCAAAATAACTAAAGGGACGTAATAAAAAATCTTTTTGAAAAAAAAAATTATGAAAATGACTCAAACTTTCTCTTTTCTGTATGTATACAGACAGACAGACACACACACAGTTGTATATAACTGCAGACATTTTCTCAGCGGTATATTCTGGACAAGTTCCAAAAATAACACTGACAATTTTTATTTTTTTTAAATTAGAAACTTTCTAAAATGACATTTTAAAATGTATCCATTCACTAGAGCATTTCAAGCAGATTCAGTGCTGAGTAGTTGATACAGAATTTTCGGCTGAACTTGCACTAAGGTGTCAAAATTAGTGTGACCCAGAAAAATTTTTTTAACTATGGGAGTCTACTGTTAGGGTTGGGGTTTACTATTAGTTTAATGGGAAAATGAATAAATGATTTGGGTTCTGTTTTTTCTGGGTCACCCTGTATACCGGTGACCCAGAAAAAACAGAACCCACAAATTTTGTAATAAAACTGTTAATTTTAACTAGGGGGGTTAGGATTAGGCGTTATGCTTAGTTGTTAGGGTTGGGGTTTAAGGTTAGTTTGATGGGAAAATAAATAAATAATTTGGGTTCTGTTTTTTCTGGGTCACCTTAATTTTGACACCTTTGTGCAAGTTCAGCAGAATGTTCTTGTTTTGTTCATTTCTCTGTAACTTTAGAAAAAATACATGTAAATTTTCATTCATATATGGTTGTTTTGTTTGTTTTTGGGGGTTTTTGTTTTTTTTGTTTTTTGTTTTTTTGAACTTATATAAATATACAGATTGCCCATTTTTACATAGAAAATAGGTTAATTTCTAAATGTCATTATCCAGGACCTAACACAATTTTTACTTCTCCTATTTCTGAACCACAGACAAATGGCATTTTTAGCCATTTTATCAAGTTAAAACAATACTGGATCTGTTATTGAATTTAGTTATCACCTGATTGAATGTAAAAATAAATGACACCTCACCTTGCCTATTATTAAACTTGGATTCTAATTGCCTTGCTATTGTTACACTCAAAGTCAAATCTTGTTATGACTCATAAACTCTTCCTTGTAGTAAAAAAGAAAATAATAGGCTGTTTTGAAGTCCCTGGCTGATGTAGTAGTGAACAATCACATGATAAGAAACAAAGCCTTTTTTGGGGTGGAAGCCAGTTGGAAAGCACTGCAGACAGAAGCTGTTGACACTTTCTTGATCCCATTAAAAAACCTATAGATAATACCCCACATTCTATGATGAGCCAGTTCTTATTACTGCTGCCCCTGGATGATTTTTAAAAAACAGTAGTTTCTTCACTTGTGTTACAATTTTTGTGCCCATCCTTTGGCTTCAAGCAAGAGCTCTCCCCAGCAGAGATCCCTTATGTTAAGCAGAGCATGATCCTTAGTGAAGAAACCTTTGGTTGCTCCTTGGTGTCCCTTAATGTTGGATATGTTCCTTGGTGTTTCTTAATGTTGGGTATGAACCTTCAGTTGTAGGTCCGTTCGTCAATGTCAAATAATGTACAAATGAATGATTAAATAGTTAACTAACCCTGTATTCGAACTGTAAGGTTCAAAGTTATAATAAGTTGAACAAAACAACTGAGTGTTAAATACACAAAGGACTTTTATACAAGCACATGGAAATGATACATATAACAGAAATACAAAGAAGATATAAAAAAGGACACATTCAGGAATAGAGATACAATAAGGAGGTATACAAGAGATACCTAAATTTACATATAGAAGTAATGGATAGTTATGGAGAGTCCATAGGGCAATATCACTTACTAGTGTTGTGTTGGGAGCAGAAGCCCCCACACGAGAAGGGTGTGGACATAAAAGTCTAACCCATGTGCTGAGGTGCTGCAGAAGAAGAAGAGACTGAGGGTTCCAAAACAGGTGCTTAAATACAAAAAAAAAAACCTGGTGGTCAAAAACGGGACACCAGAGGGAAGATAACTCTTCCAGGCAAAGAGATGACAACCCAACAGAGTTATTGATTGGCTAGGGTTTAAACATCGCTTAGTCTATAAGTTTAAGTGATGAATTACAGAAAGCATTTCAACACTTGCCTCAATGGCCAGGCCTGGATAACACTCAGAAAATATCCTTTAGAGAGCAAGCTACCTTACTTTACATACACCAAAGGATAACCCAATACAAGTTATCCATGTATTTATCAAGAACTCAACAGCATAGAATGGAAATTCAATAACTTAGCTTCTTTGTAACTCTCTGAACTAATATAAGAAAAAGGAACCTTCTTGTAAATTTCTGAGTATAATTTTCACCTTATTTGTTGATTCTATTGTTCTTATAATTTTCTTCAATCCCTGCTATCTAGTAGTCAGTACAATATTCCTGGTCAACCAGTTGCCTCTCTTCCACTCTCTCTTCCCTCCATTACTATACACAAATATAACACTATTTACCCATAGTTATTGTACAAATTAATCTGTGTCCTTTCTAAGGAAATTATTGATATTATGATTTTGGTCAAGAAATACAATGATCTTTCAGATTTTACTTATTAAAAAAATTAGTTTTTCACTTTTTACCTTTGAGAAAAAAAGTAATAATATGATATTTTTCATGATATAGGGTGATTTAAAAAGAATGTTAAGCCTCTCATGGTAGTACCTTTATGATATAATTTCAAACAGTGTCCACATGTTCACTATCCCTTTAACACATTCTTGGAATCTTCAATCAAAAAAAATTTTAAATGTTAATATTTCTATGGGAGTATCTTTATTAGAAAAGCAGAACTGATATTACTTAGATTACCTGGGGAAGATTCCAATAATGTGTTGACAGGGATGTGGAATGGGTGGAAACTTTAAAATCACAATATCATAAAGGAACTCCTATTGGAATGTTAACATTTTTTGCACCCTATATTACTTATTAACTCTTAACATCTTATACCACCTCATTCCACCTGTTTGTAGTCACATTCATTTTCCTAATCTACTCCAAATGATAGCCTTTGTTTAAATGTAATATTAAACATATTTAGAAGTTTTTGATTTAAGGGAAATAACAGGTAACTTTAAATGAAAAGGCCATTTTTAGCCATTTTTTTAAATAAATGTTTATAGGAATTAGACTCTGGACTAAGAAAATTCTCAACAGGGTGTTAAGAGTTAAAAATATAAATTATTTTATTATTATGAATCAAATCAAAATATTTCTTATTTTCTCAATGACATTTTTCTATCCAAAAGCCAGACAGGTTTTCCAATGTCTTTCTCTTCATTGTTTATCTTAAACTACACTATGGGTTTTTACATTATTTTTTCCCATAAACTTTTTCAACACCCAAGATATATTCTTATTTACTGAATTGACACATTTTTTTCTTTCACAGATGTTCCAGCCTAACAAAGATTTTGCTCTGCATTTATAGAAAGATTATTTCTTAACATGGAGAATTTGAATGAATGAAATTTTGATGGTGATCTTAAATGAAAAAAGAAAAGATGGAAAATTACCCCCCAAAATGTTATTCCTGTAAAATCTGCGGAAGTAAATTATCTAATATTTCCAATTTGAAAAAGCACTTGAAAACCCATACTGGAGGGAAACCAAATTCTTGTGAATCATCTGAATCTTCTTTTAAACATACATCACATTTAGCAAAACATTTACAAATACATAGTGGAGAAAAACCATATCCTTGTGAAGTGTGTAGCTCTTCCTTCTTTCGAAAGTCAGAATTCGTGTTGCATATGCGAACACACACTGGGGAGAAACCACATTCTTGTGAAGTGTGTAAAGTTTCCTTTTCACAGAAGTCGGATTTGGTTAGACATGTGCAAACACACACTGGAGAAAAACCATATTCGTGTGAAGTGTGTGGCTATTCTTTTTCACGTAAGTCGAATTTGGTGATGCATATGCGTACTCACACTGGAGAGAAACCATATTCTTGTGAAGTCTGTGGGTCTTCCTTTTCACAAAAAGCTCACATGGTACAACATATGCAAATACACACAGGCGATAAACCATATTCTTGTGAAGTGTGCAGTTTTTCTTTTTCACAAAAGTCACATTTGGCGATACATATGCAAACTCACACTGGAGAAAAACCCTATTCTTGTGAAGTATGTGGCACAACTTTTTCACGGAAATCTGATTTGGTGAGACATACGCAAACACATACTGGAGAAAAACCATATTCTTGTGAAGTGTGTGGCTATTCATTTTCACGGAAGTCAAACTTAGTGATGCATATGCAAACCCATACAGGAGAGAAACCATATTCTTGTGATGTATGTGGAACTTCTTTTTCAAGAAAATCAAACTTTCTGCGACACATGAGAACACATAAAGGATAGAAACCAATTATCATCTGATGTGTTTAGGTCTTTTTTTTATGGAAGTCAACTTCAGTGAAAGATGTGTGAATATATATTTAACAGATATCAGTTTGATATCATATACCTGGATGCATAATCCAAATATTTTTTCATGAAATAAATGCAGTTCTTCATATTCAACAAATTTATAGCTTTTAATTAACATTGTTTGATAGCCTCTTTACTTCCTTTCTTATAATATTTTATACTTATCTTCTTTTTAGCTAGTCAGATATCTCTGATATGTTGTCTCTTCTGTTCTGCTACTGGGGTTTGTTTCTGTGACACATGCAAACTCATAAAGGATAGAAACCATGTTCATTGATGTGTTTAAGTCATTTTGTTTATGGAAGTCAAATTCAGTGAAAGATGTGTGAATATATATTTAAAAGATATCAGTGTGGTATCATGTACCTGGACACATAAGAAAGAGAAATAATCTGTATGTAAAATGTACATAGGTCCATTTTCATGGTAAATTACATCAACAAACACCAAAGAGATATAAACAAATAAGAAATGTGCAGACGCATTTTCAACACTCATCAAAAGATCAATGCAGATATTCCCTAGACATTTAAAATCAGTTTATGATGTTTCTTTTCATATTCATATAATTCAACTTTTAAAATCATTTAGACTGATGTTTTTGAATAATTCATAAGTTGCCTATATATTATGTATGGTATTGTAGACTTTACTGTAACTAGTAATTCTGAATCATGGAAAATACCCATAAGATGGCTGATCTTGGTAACTACTCTCTGATTGGTCCAGCCATTCATGAGAACAGAAAGTGAATTTAGAGATTTCCGTTTTAGATAGGTGTTTCAGAAGTAAGTAAAATCGCTTGGGTGGCCTAAAGTCAGTATCAGCCAGACAGCGAGGGAGTCTATCTCCTTTTCACAAGTGCTAAACCATGGAGATTGTTAAGGCATCTGCAGTGTAATGCCATACCAACCATCAGCTCCTCACTTAACCGCACAGATCCCTGTGCTACTCATACGCTGAGTTGGCGAAGACTGGTATTGAACCTGGAACCTTGCAGTTCCTAGTCGGACACTCTACCAACTGAACTAAACCGGCCTTAGACAAAAATAGCGTCACTCTGAAGATGACTATTTCTTGCACACATGTTGATTAACTTGGGAATAAAGACATCAAAAATATCCAAAGTCTTAATAAAACACAAAAAGGACACAGAGATGAAGAAGTCCCAAGAAGGAAGATCAGAAGACAGAAACAAGCCTCAGTAGCAGAATAGAAAAACAGCATAACAGAGATATCTGGTTAGCTAAGAAGATAAGTATAAGAGTATGATAAGAAACGATGTAAAGAGGATATCCAAAAATCAGTGATGCTGATAGCTTTTTGATTTAGTGCATCCTTGGATGCACATATTTTCTTTGAATGAGTCCCCGGGAAAATTTATGGGTCCCAACTAAAGCCATCTAACTCCTACCTTGTAACCTATCCTATGTAATTCATTTCTAAGAAACTATTGAAATGTATTCACAGTTAGCTTGAAATGGTGAGGGAAGGAAAAAAAAAAAACACTGGGTGGCATGGATATGATTTTACTGCATCCTTTAAAATTTTTGTGTGTCAGGGACACCCGATGCGAACCTATCAGCATCTCTAAATAATGTTAATAATGGAGATTTGCTTCCGGTTTTTGTCTGTAACAAAAACTACGTCACTGCTTACGCCACTATACCCGAAATTGTCATAACATAGAATAAATGCACTCAAAATTTGAGCATGCAACATTAGACAGTCCTCATTATTTTTTAAAACAAGTTTTAATAGATACATCCCCGGTATCATATATTTATATATAGTTTGTTTTATTTTAATAGATATTCAAAGTTAATAGAACTTAGTTTCAATTTCAAATTGTTTTATTTTTTTTTACTCCTTTAATAAATTTCATGATTTCATGATTTATGGTTCAAACTCTCTGACATTTAATTTTTAACTTCCACCTCCTCAAGCAATATCTTTCAAAAATTTATTTTTATATTGTCTGGAGGGCGTTTTTTTTATTTTGCTTGTAATGTTAATTAGAAGCTATAATTTTGTTGAATGTGAAGAACTGCCTTTTCTTTATGAAATGATATTCCCATTACTGTGGTGTGAAAATTAAGTTTTTGAAATTTTATTTTGTAAGAATAAAACTGGAAATCCATTCCTGTGATGAATATTATTTTATATATGTATGTTATGTCAAATGTACAGTTGTAATAATTACACTGGTTTACAAAAAAATATTTTTTGTCTGAGGCTAGAATGTGAATAGGTGTTTTTTTTACTAATTTGGGTGTGCTGAATTCAAATTTATAAACAGTTTTTCTGTCTTTTATATAGTCTCATTTTAGTATATGCAGAGTATATACGTGCTTATTTCAACAGTTGCAGCAGCTTATCACAGATAAAACAGGATAGATAAAGAACATTGACGGAATAAATATACTTGGATGACACAATGTACACAATTCAAAGTAATGTAGACAGTTAGAAATGTGTTTTCTTAGATGATCTGCTGACTGCCAGTGCACTACTGGCTGTTGATTGAGACGTGTTGGCTACGCTTAACTGCCAAAATCCGTCTTGATATATAGCTATATATATATAATGTAATGCTATCCCTTATATTCATTGCATAATAACTAAAAAAGAAGACATAAGTCACACAGTATTAGAAATTAACCCTGAATGCATATGTGTATAAAATGTACAGTATGCATATCTAAAAAACTAGAGGTGATGGGTAAAAACGGATTTCCAATCTTAATTCAGCACCCCTCAAATTAGGTTAAAACAGCTATTTTTGTGCTTGCCTCAATTTCTTTGTAAACCAGTGTTATAAAATAATCCACACTTTCACCATAACATATCTTTATTACAACCATCCATGTGCAGAATGCTGTGTGACAATAATAAAGGTATGTTATGGTGAAAATGCGGATAATTTTTTACTCACCTTGTAAATACAGAACCAATATAAAATCTATGATTTTATCTAACTGTAAAATTATCAAATCTATGAGGGTGTTCCTAAAGGTAAGGCTTTCAGGTTAAATCAAAACCTAACAGACCTAAATTCCACCATCATATGTCACTCCGCCGAAAGGCATAACACAAATGCTCAAAGATACGTGGTTCAAAGTTAACTAACCTGAAATAATATAATAATTTTTAAATAGAATAAGTGGTGCATTATATCTTTTATTCATTAATATATCAACACTGAAAATTTCATTAAATTCGGTTAATTTTCGGTATTTTTTTTCTTTCGGTGGGGTGACATACGATGGTGGAATTTAGGTCTGTTAAGTTCGATTTAACCAAAAACGTACCTTGTACATAAGACAAACTGACTTTGTAGAATTTGAAACAACTAAATTTAACATTTGGCACCAATTATCCAATAGGCACCCCAGCTAGGAGCTGTTTTGAAAAGAACGCCTTTTGCTTTTCACCCTACACTTCTGGTTATGGTATGAGAGGCACATGGAAAATAAACTTTATAAATTGTAACAAAAAGGCAGCAAGCTTGTGGCAAGAATAAGCTCAAACTAGAAAAAACAAAATTATAAACAAACACACATTCCTGTGACTATTTCTCTGTAGCACCATAAAACAGAAGTGTTTGTTACACATTAATTAGTTGGATCATAGATATAACTTACCTTTAGTCATACCATCCTGAATATAGTCATGCACATTGCTGGATAAAAAGTAGTCTTGTGTATAATATGTGCTACTAACTATTAGGCTTGGAAAAAAGTGCATATTTTACACAGATAATTATGGCAACATCATTACCTCTCCATGGCATATTCCCCTTTTTTTTTTTTCTTCTGGTTTCCTTTCTCTTCCCTGTTTTTTCTTTTCTCTTTTCTCTGCTTACTTCTTCTCTCACTGACACCTGTTAACTAAAGGATTAGTTCTTGCCTCTTCAAGTAAGCATTTGCACAATGCATTGCATTTCCCCATAAAATGTCTATTCCACCTCCTTTCTAGCTTCTTGTTATTTCTAGCAATCAGTTAGTACTTTTCAACTACAGATTGTTTTGTTTTTTATCTCCCCTAAAGTGTTTTAAAATCAGTTAGAAACAATTGTTTTAAAATTTGATGCCATTCACAAATTAATGGTCCAAAAAAAACGTGGGTGGGTATGGGAATTTTCAAGAATTCAAAATTTAAGCAGCTCTCACCCCATGACCGTATGTTTAAAGCATAAAAAATCCAACAAGTGTTGACATACCATAAAATCCAAACAACCAACCAATCCTTGTTCTTTCTTTTCTCTTCTTTCTACTTCCTTATCTCACTGACACTTGTTCACTAAATGAACAGTTCTCTCTTCTACAGGTAAGTGGTTACTTTTATCTCCACCTACTCAATGCATTGCATTTCTCTATCAGAAATCTCTTCTACTAGGTTCTTACTATTTCCAGCATGCCTTTAAGTACTTTGATCACCAATGTGAAGTAGGTGAGGTCAGGTTGTTCCAGTTGCCTCTGCTTCTTGTCTCTGCTTATTCGTAAATCTCCATGTCTCTCAGGACCTTTCACTTTTTAAATCTCTTATGCTAGCATGTTGCTACATCAATTTTGCCAAAACAGATGCCAGATTTTTGGCTAGCATCATAAACGATAAGAAGATTTGGTTTGTTTGTTTTACGGCAATCAACCTCTCATTTAATGCCGATAAAGTTTTGAAATAAAATAATTCTTAATGGATAATACAATTTTTTTATAAATACATTTTTTATTTCATAGAACCCTAACGGGTCAGAGTGGACCAGGAGCAATGGTGATGAAGGGGTGCTCCACATTCCCCAAACCTCCAAAACTGGAAACTCACCATCAGATAGAGTTTAATGTCATTCCCAGGACATGTAGACCCGCAGCCACCGCCTTCTAGCACCCATATGATAAAAAGGGGTTGGGGCTTGCCATAAAGGCAATAGGGTTGGGAAATCATATAGGTGCTAGGGCTTGACATGGCCGATTGATCGAGGGGGCCTCTCCGACCTCCTGTCTAGCCCAAGATAGGGCAAAGTGGAGTATTGCAAGTCATGAACTGCTCATCCACCTGGGCTCTATCCTTAAGCATCACGGGTTGGCCCCTGTGGGAATCTTACCCATCTGCAGAGGTGCAGTCAGTGCGTTCTTACAGGGTGGAGATCAGAGTAGAGTAGAGATGATAGATGAGGGTATGACTTGATTCTGCTAACTCGTCGAGTTGGGTGAGTTGCAAACCCTAAGAGACATCCTCCTTGACCGTGCGCCTTTAAGGGATCAAGGTTATTAACTGTCACAACTGTCGGATAACTTTCCAAGGACCCCATCATTTTAAGTCTAATGGATCTTATTTGCGGTACATTCATAAGGAGCTGATAAATATGTTCTAGCATGAGGTCAGCAGCATTTCATTTTTTCTACTTCCTATCTGTTGTATACTAAAAGAATGTTTCTGTATACTAGTGAATCCAAATAAGGTTCACGCTGTTATTGTCTTCCTTGGATCTGGAAGAGATCTTCCCTAAGGGGATTAGGTTGATTACATATTGCTTTAAAAAATAAACAACAACCCAAATTAACAAATTACTATACATTTAATGTTGAAAAATATTTTTTTAAACTAAGTTTAATTGAAATTATACATTGCAATACTAACACAATAACTGTCTCAATAATAGATTCAATAATTAATTTCAATGGTTAATTAAATGTATAGTAATTTGGGTTTTTTGTTGTTTTTTTTTTAAGCAATACATAATTAAAAACAACCTTAATCCCCTAAAACCGTAACCCAATTCGCAAAATGTTAATTCATAGACTGTAGTTAAACTGTTATTGGGGACCACCAAAATACTTTTCGTTTTAATTTTCCGACCTAAATCAGAAGTCAGCCAAAATGTGTATATAAAAGTTTGAAACCAAAATCAAATAAGATTTGTTTTATATTGTTATATTTGTATATAGCAATGCAAGTGAGCAAAGGAGAGAGAGAGAGAGGGAGGGGGAGAGAGAGTGGGGAGAGAGGTTCTCAAAGGAAAGACTGACTCTACCAGGAATACTGTACTGCCTGATGGAGTGGAAGAAATGTTAAGAAATAAAAATAGAATTAAGAAATGGTGTGAATCTTATATACAGAAATGTACAAGATACCCCCTCCCTTTCTAGGGAAAGAGGGATTACAATAAAGTTAAATTGTTGAATGTACATTCTATGATAGCTGATTTCTTTATAAGTGTTCAAAAATAAACTTACTTGTGGGCTGTCATTCATGTGTGTTTGGTTTGTTTTGTTTTATGGCATATCAACCTCAGTGGGTCATTTAATGCCAATAAAGTTTTGAAATAAATCAATTCTTAATGGATAATACAATTTTTTTATAAATACATTTTTCTATTTAACCCATAGATGGACCCTAACAGGTACTACCACTCCGGGTCAGAGTGGACCAGAGAGCAATGGTGATGAAGGGGTGCTCCACATTCCCCAAACCTCCAAAACTGGAACCTCACCATCAGATAGAGTTTAACGTCATTCCCAGGACATGTAGACCCGCAGCCACCGCCTTCTAGCACCCATATGATAAAAAGGGGTTGGGGCTTGCCATAAAGGCAATAGGGTTGGGAAAATCATATAGGTGCTAGGGCTTGACGTGACCAGCTGATTGATCGAGGGGGCCCTCTCCGACTCCGTCTAGCCCAAGATAGGGCAAAGTGGAGTATTGCATGTCATGAACTGCTCATCCACCTGGGCTCTATCCTTAAGCATCACGGGTCACCACCCACGGCCAACAGGTGGCTCCATTGGAGGAGTCTTACCCCTCTGCAGAGGTGCAGTCGGTGCATTCTAATGCCCCAGCCGACAGGGCAGATTCATGTGTGTGTCTGTGTGTGTGTGTGTGAGAGGTGAAGTAGCTCGATCCTAAAAGGATATGTGCTGACTGCTATCTATGCTTGGCTAGTGAGGACAAAACATAAATAAATAAAAAAACCTGTTATATTTGTGTATAATAATGCAAAAGTGGAGAGAAGAGAGAGTGGAAGAGAAAAGACTGAATTGACCAGAAATGTTGTGCTGCCTGCTAGATAGCAGGAGTGTGTAGAAGAAATGGTAAAAAAGAACAATAGAATTAACAAATGGGGTAAATTTTATATACATAAATATACAAAACATTTTTATTGGGGGGGGGTTGAATGTTTACAATGTGGTTTATGAATGTCCCAGAAAATTCAAGAATAAACTTACTTATTTTGAGCAGTGCTTTGTGTGTGAATGAAGTGTCCTGAAAAAATATGTCCAAACAATAGTCTGTTCTTGGCAATTGAGGTACACAAAGAAACTATTATTTACAGAAGACAAGTAAGAGACTGCAAGAATCAGAACTGACCAATTGTGGAATTCAGAGTATCATTATGTTTTTGATGGGATTACAGAACAATTTCTGATTGGCCTAAAAATTTTAATTCTTGGTCACATTACCTGCTCACCACTACATCTGCAGTACTCAGATGGTGAGCTTGGGTGACTTAATAAATTGTTCGATTTTTTTATTGCAATGAAGAATCCTAAATCATTATGAGAAATGACTGAAAGTGTAACAGCATAATAGCAAAGTGAAACCGATCTAAAAACATAAAATGTTGCAGCAAAACAGCTAGTTATTACATGTAAGGTTTTCATCTAATTTTTTTTTTCAAGTGTTGAAACACTGAAAGATCACTCAGCTCTTTAGAGGAGAAAGCCTTCTTACTTGGATCTGAATTTGAACCCCGATCTCTGACACCAGTGAAAAATCTGTCACAAAATTTACTGTAGAGTAACCACTGAGAAATAAATATTTTCTAATTTTTTCACTTACAAGATAACAATTATGGAACGCGTAAACATTGTACATGTATATGGTTTCTTGCCAGTGTAGGGTTGTCTTCTCTTTGCCTGGAAGAGTTATCTTCCCTCTGGATTCCCATTTTTTCCATCAGGTTTTTTTTTTGTGTTTAAGCGCCTGTTTTGAACTCTCGAGCTCTTCTCTTTTTCTGTGGCACCTCACGCACATGGGTTAGACTTTTATGTCTACACCCTTCTCGTGTGGGGGGCTTCTGCCCCCAACGCAATGCTAGTAAGTGATGTTGCTTTAAGGACTCTCCATTACTTCTATATGTACATTTAGGTATCTCTTGAATACCTCCTTGTTGTATCCCTATTCATGAATGTGTTCTTTATTATATCTTCTTTGTATTTCTGTTATATGTATCATTTCCATGTGCTTGTATTAAAGTCCTTTGTGTATTTATCACTCAGATCAGAGTTGTTTTGTGCACCAGTATATCAAGGAGATAATCATTTCAAATAAATCCTATAAGTTATGGAAAAAAATTTGGTTACTTTCTGGAATAAGTTTCTATAAATTTTTAAAAGTATGTAAAATGGAATTAAATCCAACAGTTTAAGGTAAAGATAAAGAAAAACAATTGTATAGATTGTGCTAAAAAGCACCTGTTTTGACTTTATGATGTTTGTAAAATGTAATCCAAATTAAATTATTTAAAAAAATAAACTAAAATAAAAACAATAGCAGAAGGCATTGTATAAACATTAATCTTCTTTAGAGCACATTATTGTTGAATAAAAAAAGGGAATTTGTTTTTGTTTTTCTTTACTATTAAAAGAGTAAACTGTAAAAGTTCCAAGGCATATGTTTTGTATAACTGAAGATTCTATTCATTGTGTCCACACTTAACCATACTGAAAATACTAATGACCACATCTCACATGACTTGAGGGTTCTCCATAGTACATATTACTATGTGCTTTGAAATTGAATACGGTGATGTCAAGTCACACACGTTCGTATAAGTTTGGATTCTACTTTGTTTGGTTTGGTTTTGTTTTACGGCATATAAACCTCAGTGGGTCATTTAATGCCAATAAAGTTTTGAAATAAATCAATTCTTAATGGATAATACAATTTTGTTTATCAACTCATAGTTTTCTATTTAACCCATAAATTGGACCCTAACAGGTACTACCACTCCGGGTCAGAGTGGAACAGGGAGCAATGGTGATGAAGGGGTGCTCCACATTCCCCAAACCTCCAAAACTGGAACCTCACCATCAGATAGAGTTTAACGTCATTCCCAGGATATGTAGACCCTCAGTCACCGCCTTCTAGTGCCCATATGATAAAATCTACTTTGTGGGTCCATATGTATACTGACACATGATGTGAGAAGGTCTTCCCCATAAATGTTTGCCTGGCCTATGTTTTTGTTCATACCTTTTTCTGTGAAAATACCAGTCCACATAATTTACATGTTTCTCTTAAGTATGTGCTTGCATGATTTTTAAAATCAGAAAAACATGTAAATGTAGATCCAAAACTTGGCACAAATATTGTTGTTTTTTTTTTTTTTTTTTTTTTTTTTTATTAGTATTCTTAAACTCAAATTCAATGAAATGCAGATTCACATATATCAGATGTGTATGCTTTCATTCCAGATTGAAATTTTGTGTCTTTTGAAAGTTGATATTGTGGAAAATGGCTAATCCATACACTTCACAAAAATAAACTTTTTCTCCACTGTGTGTTCAAAAGTGTTTTTTTATTATCTAAATTTGATGAAAACTCTGATCAACACAAATTGTAATCATAATGTTTCCTACCTAAGGCTAGGAAAGGGTCATAATACCAACATAACACATAAGCCTAGGAACAAGTCATAATAATTATAAAATTTAAAAATTAAAGTACTGAAAATTATGATCCAATCCACTTAGTAGGATTTAAGATATCTCTTGAGTATGTTTTTGCATGTGAATTTTCAATGTGGACATCTATAAAAATCCTTATCCACACACTTCATAAGTATAGGGCTCCACTCCACAATGTATTTTCGAGTGTGTTTTTAATTGTGAACTCGTAGAAAATGCTGATTCACACATTTCACAAGCGAAAGGTTTCTCTCCAGTGTGTGTTCGCATGTGTCTTTTTGATGATGAACTATCTGAAAATGCCACTCCACAGACTTCACATGAAAAAGGTTTCTCTCCAGTGTGTGTTCGCATGTGTATTTTTAATCCTGAAGTTAGTGAAAATGCCACTCCACACACTTCACAGGTGAAAGGTTTCTCTCCTGTGTGTGTCCGCAGGTGTATTCTTAAATTAGAACTCTGTGAAAATGTGGATCTACATACTTCACAAATGTAGGGCTTCTCTCCAGTGTGAATTAGCATGTGTCTTTTTAACGTTGATTTTTTGGAAAATCTTGATTCGCATGCTTTACAAGGGAAAGGTTTTTCTCCAGTGTGTGTTTGCATATGGTTTTTTAAAGCTGAAGAATATGAGAAAGTTAATCCACATACTTCACAAGAGTAGGGTTTCTCTCCAGTGTGTGTCCGCAAGTGTCTTTTCAAGGATGAACTCTGTGAAAATGTTGTCCCACAAAATTCACATGAACAAGGTTTCTCACCAGTGTGAATTCGTATGTGTGTTTTTAATTTTGACCTTACTGAAAATCCTGTTCCACACACTTCACAAGAAAAAGGTTTCTCTCCTGTGTGTAATTGCATGTGTGTTTTTAAATGACCATTTTGTGAAAATGCTGATCCACACACTTCACAAGTATAGGGTTTCTCTCCAGTGTGGATTCGCATATGTCTTTTCAGAGTTGATCTTTCTGAAAATGCTGATCCACACACTTCACAAGAGAAAGGTTTTTCTGCCATGTGTATTTGCACGTGGTTGTTTAAAGCTTGGTAATATGAAAAAGTTTATCATCACATTTCACAAATGTAGGGTTTCTTTACAGTGTGTCTCTGCATGTGTCTTTGCAAAGGTGAATTTGCAATAAATGCAACCTTTTTAATGCTCACTCACTAAACTCACTAACAATGATGTTCTGCACACTTCACAAATGTAGGGTTTCTTTTGAATGCTTGATTGTAAATATGTTTTCAAATTAGCAGCTGTAGTGTTTTTCACTCTTGAGTATTTGCATGTTTAATCTGACATTTGAAATCTTGAAAACCTATTATACATATAACTTTATAAAAATGATCATCTACCCCTTTCACTATTATGGAGTTTATATCTAGGCTTTGTTTGCCAAATTGACCTGATCTACACTTTTCACAAAAATACCATTTGTCTCCGATATGTATGAAAATGTTTTTAAATTTTAAATCTAGAGAAATGTAGAGCCATATCAACTATTACTTGTTACCAATTTGTTTAACTGTTCTCCATATATGATCATCGAATTGATTCATTTCTTCATTGTTGAAATTGACATCTGTAAGTAAAAAGAAATATTTTTAAAAATAGCAACTTCATGCATTTTTTACCATTATAAATCTATAACAATATATTTCTTTTGTGTTTAAAAAAAGGCATATCCACCCCATATATATATATATATATATATATAATATATATATATATATATATATATAATTTAGGGTAGCATATTATATAGAAAACAAAGTATTCAGAGGAGTATTTTATCATAGTATAAATTATTTGCCAATGTTAAACTTTTTTTGTTTTTTTATATTAAACCATCATCAGGAAATTGTCAATATGTGAAGTTGTATCTTTTGAATGATATTTAATGTAGATATGGAAAGAAAAATTATATATATTATATATATATATATATATATATATATATTATTGAAAGGATAAATAAATAAAGGAAAGAAATGTTGAATGGATAAAATTAATTTAATGAATTACCAACACATGTTTCAGCCAGGAGTTTGTTCATGTACACATTGTATTCTATTTATTATTATATTAAATATGAAATAAAATAATAATAGAAAATTATAAAACATACAAAAGTATACAAAGAAAAACAGCCTTCTTCAGGGTAAAATGTTTGATATTGTGGTGAGCCGGAAGTTAACGCTCTGAAAGCAGAAATGGAATTATGAACATGGAGGGTTTGCACATGGGATTGGCACAGGTATAGAAAGAAAAAAATAGAAATATCAAAAATGATAATTTTCAACCAATCAAAAGTGTTCACACCTAAAATAAAAAGTTTTAAAAAAGACCAATTTTGATCCTAAGATTTGGATATAAATAAGGGTTGTTTTCAAAAAAAGAGAGAAGACAAACTTAAGCCTAACCTATCCATATCACCTGACTCCTCAATATTTCCCTACTGCTGAAGGTATTACAAGCTATATCTTTCTCTCTAAGTTACTTCACTGCTGATTTGTATATTAAACATTACCCTTTCTTTCTCAGTTGGAGTTAACTCAACACTTTCTTTTTATTTTATTATATGAACTTTTAAAAAAACCTATTCTGCAAGACTTTGATCAGTATTCTTGATTATTGTAATCCTTTGTTTCAATAAACATATTACTTGTTGAATTTTTGAGTTCTTTGTTTTTCTGTCTTAATACATGTGGCCATATGTTGTATTTGTTGTAATTACCCATATATACATTCCATCAACACAATCACTATAATATTCTCTGTATTTTTACTTTTTTTAACTTCAAATATCTAACATATTACCCTGAAGAAGGCCGTTTTTCTTTACCATGAGTTAGATAGTACCACTAATGTTCTTATACAATGATGGCTTTAGAATTAAATAACCTGCAGGGGTTGATATGCCATTAAACAAAGAAAGCTAACCAAATCAAAACACTGTAAAGTGCTCGTTTGTTTTTAGAATTTTATTTACACACATTCAAATATCGTCGGCGGGGCGGCCTAAAGTCGGTATCAGCCAATCAACGAGGGAGTCTATCCCCTTTTCACTAGCGCTAGACCAAGGAGATTGTTTTTTGTATCTGAGGTGGAGCGCCACACCTACCATTCAAATATAATCATACGTATTACTAAGTAGTACTTAGATTTTTACTGTTTTCTATAAAGATAACAGTCTGAATAATTAAATCAGAAGATTTTTATAAGTTTACGAGATTTTTTTAGTAAAAAAACCATGAATACAGATTTCTGCTAAAAATATCAATAAAGAAATCGAACATGTAAAAAAACTTTTTTTAAAAACCGTACTGTTTTACTTATTTTTCAAGATAACAGTGAGTAATTTTTTCCCAATCGGATAATTTGATCTTTAAATTAACTGTTTTTCTTTGAAAGAACTATTTATGTTGGGGGGGGGGGGCGAGTTTTTTTTTTAATTCAGAAATATTTACGTTTCTTCCTCCAACATTCCTAAACTGATCACGTGACGTGAATTTGGTAGTACCTAGGGACTTCCTTATTTCTTTGTAATAGAATAATAACATTTAATAAAAATGGATTTTTATTTACTGATATCAACACCGTGAAATTTCGTGAGTGCTTATATGACTCAAAGAAAGAAAAAAAGCTTCAAACAAATAAATTAAGTGGGCGTTTTACTTACTTCTTACTTTTTCTTTCGTCTGATTTGTCTTACTTAAAGCAACACTGTTGTAGATGTCTAATAAACTAAAATGTTAAAAGTTAGATTTTCTTAAAAAACAAAACAAACGTCGTTTATGTTTCATAAACCACTCGTCTGTAGAGCGAAAATCAAGGGAGATAATTCATGAAATTAAAGTCATGAACTTTTTATTTATTTATTTTCGTCAGGAAAATTAAGATAACGTCAAAAGAACCTAGATAGCCCCAAAATTCGTCTGCTACATTTTTAAAAAAAAGGAATTAGAATTAATTAAATCTATTATTTAAGGTAAAACTTTTGTCTAAAACGATAATGACCATCATTTAAAAAAAAGAAAAATATCATTACATATGCAATTTATCTAATACATTTAAAACTATTTTTTTGGTCAATTTCAATCGCGTTCGGCCATTAACGCTCTTTATAAATGTTATAAATGGCCTGTTTACAAATTTAATGTAACATTCGCGAGTGAAAAAAAAATTACCAAAAATCAAGTAATAATCCGATTTTAATGAAATTTTCAGTATTGATTTATCAATTAATGAATTTTATAATGCATCAGTTATTTTATTTCAAAACTTTAATTAAGTATTTTTGCTATGAAAACTTAATATATAAAATTCATTTAAAATAAAAAATATTCTGATGTTAATTCTAAAATGTTATATTTTTAGATTCTAGAAATAAATAACTATTTAATGCAAACCTTATTTTAGTCAAACAAGGTATAAGTTTTGAAGAAAAACTCGATTGAAAATTTAGCCCCCCCCCCCTTTTAAGCAGAAAAAATATCGATGTATAATCTTTTCTTTTATAAAATAATAGCCAATTAAATAATTATCGAAATGAGTAAAAAAAGAAATCTCTTTCCCCAATTTAAAAAATTTTTTTTTATATATTTTATTTTCCGATTTTCGGTACTTATTTTCTCATAGAATATTCCCCTTAAAAACTTTTATATTTTTTTTTTATTCACAACTTTGGTTTTTTATCTTTTTATTTCTACTGTAATTAATATCAAACACTGACCAACTCGCCGAGATTTTACGCCCTCAAAATAAGGGGGGGGGGGTCAAAATAAAGTGACCTGAAAAAAATCAGAAAGTTTTGAAATAAAATACATAAATCAACACTGACAATTTCGTTAAAATCTGATAATTCCCTGATTTTTGGTAAATTATTTTCTGTAGTTCTAAATTCATTTTGTCAAAAACGCATTTTAGGCCAATTTTGGGTATACCTAATACTACCCCTGGTAAAAATGATGGAATTAACAGACTGTTATATTTTAGAAAACAACAAAAATATTTTTACTAAAGTATCCTCTAAGGCTCCAAATTAAAACTGGTTATTTTTTAGGTATGTCCAAAGAAGCGGAGATTTTTATTTAAATTTTAAAACAATTATGAAAAATCAGGGAATTGTCCGATTTTAATGAAATTTTTAGCACTTTATTTATTAATGACTTAGTTTTATAATGAATTGCTTATTTTATTATATTTTTTAAAATTGAAACGAGTTCTTTCATCAATTCAGATTATAGGAGCAGTTAACCTTTGGTCATTTGAAGAAAAAACAAATAAAAAACAAAACAAAACAAAAAGCTTCAGTCCTTAATCAACCAGCATGCCTACAAAGAGATACTGTGGCGTTTGCTTCTTTCAGAGCGCTAGAAGAGGCAAGAGATGTGGCAGGACAACTCGTGGGTGCTTCATCATGACAACGCACCTGCCTACACTGCCCTGAGTATCCGAGAGTTCCTGGCCCAGATGAACATTATTGAGGTCAGTTAGCCTACTGTTGGTTTGAATAACAGCAGCTAAGTACCACTCCAGCAGTGTCCAAGACAGTTGGTATAAATAGGACTCAAGAATGATCCATCCATGAATCTGGGTGACTTGGGTGATTCCATTCCTTGAGTTCTGATTGGCTGCTTGACTGCTTGATTTGAATGACATTGCTCAAGGGAACCCATTTTGAGGATGTGCACGAACTCAAAAAGGCTGTGATGACAGAGTTATGGAGAAACCTAAAAGAATCCTTCCAGGAATGCATGCAAGTGTAGCAGAGAAGGATGGTAAAGTGTATTAGACTCCAGGGGGATTTGTGGGGATTAAAATAAAATTGAGATAAGTTGGAATAGGGAATAAAAAAAAACTAACAGGCTCCCATGGGTCTTCACTGGAGGATCCCTCCGCACTTCTGACCCACAAGAGAATATCTCGGCTATTCAAGTTTAGGCCTTAACTGGGTCTGGTCGCTCCTACTAGTCAGGGAGATGTTCCCTTGCCACAGGTGACTATGACCAGTCAATAAAGCCTAAGTCATAAAACCACCTTCCATCTTTGTCTCTTTCTTTTTTGTTCCTTGAATTTCTTCCTTTTCAGCGCAACCACCAAATTATATGGGGTTAAAGCAAAAACCCTAAGACTATCCAGCTACCTTTAAACATTTAAAACACCCAAACCTCCACCCCCAAGGGGTTATACTGTAGTTTGTAGTTTAGATTTTGAAATAAATTTTTTTTTTTGGCTGAACATTTGTTTTCCTGAATCTGAATCTAAATAAGGAACTTCCTGATCTCTCTCATCTCCTGCTTATTTGCAAATCTTTTTTTTTTCATCTATGTCTCTCATACCCTTTCTCTTACATCCCTTTTTAAATATCTGTTAGCATGTTTCTATATCAAGTTCAACAAAAAAAATGGACTTCTGTATTTGATTGGATTTTATCTTTTCTTTCTCCATTCCCACAGTGTTTCTTATTTCTGATTTGCTGTGATATCTCTCTATAAAAGAAATCACTTAGTGCCATGAGGTAAGCAGCATTTGGTTATTTCCTAGTTGAGTAACATGATATTACAGCGTGACCTAGAAAAAACAGAACCCAAATTATTACAGGGTGACCTAGAAAAAACAGAACCCAAATTATTTATTTTCCCATTAAACTAACCATAAACTCCAACCCTAAACCTACCCCCCCCCTAGTTGAGCAACATAATATTACAGGGTGACCCAGAAAAAACAGAACCCACAATTTTTTTAATTTTTTTTTTTTAAGTTTAAGTCCAACAATGGTTAGGGTTAGAGTTTAGGGTTAGGGTTAGGGTTTAGGGTTAGTTTAATGAGAAAATAAATAAATAATTTGGATTCTGTTTCTTCTGGGTCACTCATGTTACTCAACTAGGAAATAACCCAACATTACATTTTCAAAAGCAGTTGTACAGCCACTTACCTCCTATCACATAATTCATTCAACTAAAATAAACAAGTCATGCTTGATACTGCTGGAGAAGCAAGAACAAACTCATAAGTGACATTCTCCGACCAATAAAAAAAATATTGAGGACTTGCCAGGAGCAATGACTGATAGGTTGGTTGGTTGGGTTTTATGGCATTTATGCCGAATACTTCTATTGGTAATCAAAAATGTTTAATGCTAACAAAGTTTTTAAATAATTTCATTTTTAATGGATAATACAATTTTGTTTATAAACTCATATTTTCTATTTAACCCATAGATGGGACCCTAACAGGTACTACCACTTCGGGTCAGAGTGGACCAGGGAGCAATGGTGATGATGGGGTGCTCCACATTCCCCAAACCTCCAGAGCTGGAACCTCACCATCAGATAGAGTTTAATGTCATTCCTAGGACATGTAGACCCGCAACCACCGCCTTCTAGCACCCATATGATAAAAAGGGGTTGGGGCTTGTCATAAGGGCAATAGGATTGGGGCAATCATATAGGTGCTAGGGAGAAGTAGCGAGAGTCATGGGAATCCATGCTGTCAGCATCACTTGATGATTCTCCACTTACACTACTTTTTTTTTTCCGGTTTGCTGTGATATATCTCTATAAAAGAAATCCTTAATCAGTGCCATTTTTTCTACCACCATGAGGTAAGCAACATTCCATTTTTTCTTCTTATTTTAAACTCCTGTTGTATCAAGTATTTTAAGTGGCAACAATGTTTTAGAAATTATATAAATCCTCTTAATTGGCTATTTGGCTTGTAGTTTATTTTGTTGATAAACTGTACAGAAACAAGCATTCAAAAATCAAAAGTGTTTTAGAAATTGTGAGGTATATAAACTGTTCCATTAGTCTTTATAATTGTCTGGTTTGGGGATCACCAAACTACAGTCCGCGCGCTGCATCTGGCCCATGGGCTGGATCCAACCTATGGATCAGATCCAGCCCACAAAAGCATTTTATCAGGCCTGCCGGTATGTTTAGAACAACTTATGCATGCGAGCAAGCCTTTTCAAAATTGAAATATGTATAATCAACCCATCGAATGAAATTGACTGATAAACATTTGAAAGCAATTCTCTTGATTGGATGTAGCAATTCCAAACCAAAACATTGACAATATCTTGAAAGGCAAACTTCACAAATCTCACAGAGCTTTCGTTCTGGCTAGCAAGCTTTTGACACTCATTATTTTTTCAATTATATGGCCCAGCATGAAAAAAGTTTGGGGATCCCTGGTCTAGTTGATAAATTATGCTTTCATTGGAAAACATTAAAAAATAGATGAAAAATAGAAAAATAAAATGGATAAAATCAATTAAATTTATAGGAGGGGGGGGACTTACCGCAAACAGAATCCGTGAAGAGTAAATTAGACTGAAACGTGGATGAACAGAGGATTCCATTATATAGTTGTGGTAGGGGTGGTGGACTTTTTCATTGGCTCACACTGACTGTGGTTTCCCTATTTAAGAGTTTGAATTCTTGTGTAGTTTATTTGAAGCAAAATGTCAATGCTAGCAGCATGTAGTTTACAGGGTGGCAGCTTGAAGATACCAGATTGAAGCTGGGGTTGCTATTGGAGCTGATATGATGCACAAGAACCCGTAATCGGCGATGAAGATAGTGCATCACTGACGCCCACCCTGTACGCATCCACAAGATGTTTTGTACGACTGCTGCATCAAGGATTCAAAAAGCAACAATGTTCTATTTGGCTTGAAGTTTATTTTGTTCAAAAAGTACAAGAAACTATAAAATCATAGTAACAGTTAAGGCCTTCCAAAAAAGAAAATAAATATATTTATTTAAGGAAATAAATATATTTATCTAAGGAAGTACATATGAAAGAAATACATTCACAACATGAGATTTTGTATAAGTTCAGTAGAAAAACTGTAAAACACAGCAAAAATTAGTTAATGATGTTATGGATATTTGTAATTTTCAAAAGAAATTCATATCTTGAATTTTATTATCATAAGATGACACATTGTCGACCATTATTCATTTGGGTTTGGTTCATTATACTGAATATCACTTGCCAGAAAATTGACTTCACAGAAACATCATTACACAGAAATAATTGCTTCAACGATGGGTCATTTCTCTGAAAAATCAGCAAGCTGAATTCAAAGAAAGATAACTTTTATATATGAATCAGATTTTTTTTTAAATTCTGTGTAATTTCAAAATTACACCATGTGGTAAATAGTATTTTTTTTATCTATACATATATAAAGGGCTGTTGTGTGTAAATGTATGACCGGAGGAAACTTCGAAAATAAAACAATTAACGACAAAGTAAATATATATATACATTAAATATCACTAGGGCTTGGTTTTTGAGCAAAAATAATAGAGATTTGATTTATATTCGTGAAGATAATTGAAAAATAAAGTTTAAATGATAACAGCATGAATTTTTTTTTTCATTTAATATTTTAGATAGTAGACATTAACATTTCTTTTCAGTGCAGCTAGATCAATGTAAGGTCTATTTTTTAGATAGGGATTTAAATGGGGCATTCCACAAGGATTCAACTCACGATTCAGTAATAACGGATCTGCGGGACTAACTTAAAAAATCCTCCTCTACCCAGGCAACGCATATTATCTGTTTGTTCAAATACTTATGAGTAGTACTTTATGAAGTTGTTATTTTTGCATACATTAAAGTATTAAAATTATACATTAAAATTATATTTCATGAATGTTACAATATATCAAATTACAACAAATCGAAAGTAATAAATTTACTATCAATTTTTACATTAAAATATCAAAATTAAAACAAGTAATGATGAAATTACATTTTTTTTTTAAACTGTTAAAAAATAGGTTAGAAAAATCCGTTTTACAGAGCTTCTAAAAACCTGAGATGGGCTGGCCACTTAAACAGACTTGGGGATGACAGACTACCAAAGCAGATTCTGTACTCTCAACTGAGCGTGGGATCACATAGAATTGGTAGACCAAAACTCAGGTACAAAGACAACATCAAAAGAAACCTGAAGGACTTTAACATCCCCATAGGCAGTTGGCAAGACACAACCAGAGACCGATTAAATTGGAGGAAAATGATTTGCGTGATGTCATCATCAGATACGATGGACAGCAAGTAGTAGTAGTAGTAGTAGTAGTAGTAGTAGTAGTATTTCTGCATAATGATGTTCTGTATATTCAGTTTTCCTGCAAGCAACATTTGGTGTTATGATTGCCTCCCTTTCATTTTTTTCTTAGTATATTTTTCATCTTAACAAGGACTTTTTTTTTATTCCCAATCTGCACTATTTACTAAAAGCCATGAAAGTACTAAGTATAATGAAAAGGAATAGAAATAAAAAAAATTAAAATTTTGAAATTAATAACAGTAAAAAAAAACTTGTCATTTTTTTAAAGCTTATATTCAATACAAAAGTCACAAACTGGGAATTTATCTATGACTTAAGGTGAATGTCATACTGAAAGCATTGGAGTTAAGCAACAATGAAACTGTTCATTTCTGAGATGAGTGACCACTTAAGAACAGTATGTATTTATTTATTCATTTGTTATGCCTCCTTGGGCATCTTCCCTCGCTGAATTTCAAAGCGATTTCTGATTAGATATAATGTAGAAAATTTAGAATTTTACAAAGGCAGATAAGAAAATCAAACATTCTTGTATAGGAAAATAAAAATCTCAATATTTGATATATATATATATATATATTATATATATATATATATATATATATATATATAATATATATATATACCAACCCTCTGCACAAGCAGGATGTAACCACAAGGTCAATTTCTTAGGTGGAGTTTAACAAGTTTGAATTCAAAGTTTTCCTTCTCCTAGACCGGTTGCCCAACCAAGGTTAAAGAGCCCAGTCTGCCCAACTATTTATCCAGGGAGTATTTCCCAAGGGTATTAGCGCTAAATGAAATGCAATTTCCACTTCCAGCATTTGAACTCGGTGGGACAAGTCCATGTGTGTGTGTCTATGAATTATCTACAAAAATGCATATCCACATACTCGACAAAACAGGGACATCTTAATGTATATGTAATGCCATGAATTTGTGTAAGTAGTTATCAATATGTACATCACATATTGCCAATAAATGAGAAACAAGTGTTTATTTTATTACTTTTCTAAATGTATTGGGTAATTATGAACTTTTGTTTAGTAAATTAGGGTGTCCCAGAAAAAAAAGAACCTACAAATTTTGTAATAAAACTGTTAATTTTCCCATTAAACAAATTAATTAGGGTTTAGGGTTAGGGTTAGGGTTGGGGTTTAGGGTTAGTTTAATTGGAAAATAAATAAATAATTTGGGTTCTGTTTTTTCTGGATCAGCTTGTACAGGGGGATCCAGAAAAAACAGAACCAAATTATTTATTTTCCAATTAAACTAACCCTAAACCCTAAACCCCAACCCTAACCCTAATTTATTTGTTCAATGGGAAAATTAATAGTTTTATTATAAAATGTGTGGGTTCTGTTTTTTCTGGGACACCCTAATTTACTAAACAAAAGTTCATAATTACCATGTATTGAATGAAACACATTAATAAATAATAATAATAATAATAAAATGCAACTGGATTAGCTTTTTCATAAATCTCATCACACTATTTATACATCTCAACATTTCTAAGTAGTTAAAAAGTAGTAACCCAGAATATATTTTCCCAAAAATGTAATTTCTCAAAAGAGTTAATAAAAGTTCTGAAAAAAATGTCTTTGATTGATTTCATATGTTAATTTTTATTATTATAACCATTTACTGATTAGCAGCCAATATAACATTATTTTGGGTGAATCTTAATATTAAAAAAAAGTAATTTGGATGAAAATTGACAGAAAATTTATATTGTTAATTTGTATATTTAGACAAAATATTTGGGGTTATACAGTTGTGCCTTAATGTATGCTAAAGTATAAATAGTTGATCACTATCAATCCAACTACTCTCCCCCAGTTATGGGTAAATAGTAGGGCAGACTGGGCTCTTTAACCTTGGTTAGGCAACCAGTCTAGGAGAAGGAGAAAGAAAAGGAAAACTCTGAATTCAAACCTATTAAATCCACTTGGGGTGATCATTACAAGAATAGGCTCAGTCCTAATTAGTGATCTATTTCATTAATTTAATTAATTGATTTCTTTTGCTAAAATACTAAAAAAAATCAATTTGGATTAGAGAGAGAGAGAGAGAGAGAGAGAGAGAGAGAGAGAGAGGGAGAGAGACTGATATACAGAGATTGCAACATTGTGCACTTTAAAAAGTAATCTATGATTCTAAGTGTTTGGATAGAGAGAGAGAGAGAGAGAGAGAGAGAGAGACTGATATACAGAGATTGCAACATTGTGCACTTTAAAAAGTAATCTATGATTCTAAGTGTTTGGCTCCTATCATCAGAATAAGATAAACAACAAAAAAATACTTTTTGAAATTGGCCTGATATTGTCATATGTTTGAGTTTTTGTTCTATAATTTATACAAAAATTATTTTCTTTTGGATTGAGATATATTTTTTATGTTTACAACTGAGTTTAGTTTCCAGTTTTGTTTAATCATAAAATCTGAATGCTTTGAAAATGGGGGATTACATATTACACAACAATATATCTTGTCTTCAGTGTGTGAATTTGAAGTTTTACTCTTGAATACCCAAAAACAGCTTGCATGGTAAATGATGATTCCCTTAATAAAAAAGGAGAGGTTAGGGTGGAGGAAAAAAACATTGTAGAGTCTGGTTTAAAGGATCGGACCAAGTAAGCACCCCTAATCATCAACTTAATGAAAGGTTCATATTTTAACTCATCACTGGTAACTTCCGCTTCCAAATTTTTGTAAACAAATGATTATAATCAGAAGTTTATGGAAATGTTAAACTCACAATAAATTAAATAAATAGGTGGTTGGTACATGTAATTAAATTAAAATTCAATAGCAAAATCTTTTTTTAAATACATACTTTTTAATCAGAAGTTTATGAGTATTTTTCAACAAAAAGACGAAAGACGTTTTTATACTAAAATAGTTTTAACTTAATCAGAAGAGAAATGCAATTATGTTTATTTAAATAAAAATACAGTTTTTATTTACAAAATATTTTTATGCTTATTTAAATAAAAAGATGTTGTTCAGAAATAGTATCACACAATTTGTGAAATTTATTTTTCTCAGATACAATATAATTACAAAAATCCTCTGTTCATTAATTTTCAAACATTTGAAAACAAAACTTATCGGTGATGAGTTAAAATATGAACCTTTCATTAAGTTGATGATTTGGGGTGCCTATTAGTTACTTGGTCCAAAAGATCAACTTTTGATGTTGCCTTTTTACTTTTTATGACCCTTTTAATAATGACACATTGTAACACCAGAGCCAGTTTAGCTCAGTCAGTAGAGTGTCCGGCAAGGAATCACAAAGTTCCTAGTTTGATACCGGCCCTCACCAACTCAGCGTATGAGTAGCACAAGGATCTGTATGATAAAGTGAGAAGCTGATAGGTGTGGCACTCAACCTCTGACACTAAAATAATCTCCTTGGTCTAGTGCTAGTGAAAAGGGGATAGACTCCCTTGCTGTATGGCTCATACTGACCAAGGTTTTTACCACCAAGGAGAAGTATGTTGTTGTTGTTTTTTAATACTAACTCTTCCACCATGGGAAAAAAACATTGCCAAAGTTTAAAACCTCCAGATTGCGACTAAAAAAAAAAAAAAGAAGAGGGGAAAAATGCACTTTGTGTATGTTAAATAAATTTCATATGTAGGCTTTTATATACGAGTTGTACAAAAACAGTTGCTCATATTACAAGAATATACCCTCTTTAAAAAGTCTATCTCTATATATATTTTCCAGTTTGAGTTTCACAAAAATGCATATCCACAAATTTAATGGAAATATATTAATCCAATTGATGTGTTTTATGATAGGTCAAAATTGGGTTATCTGAAAACAAAGATTTACACACTTCACAAAAGTACGAGGGTGAGTCAAAAAGTAATGCCATTTTCTTTATTTCATGTAAAGTTTTATTTTATTATAAAACTAAGGCCCACGAGGCTCAGAGCAAGAATCCGACGAGTAAGACCCAACTTGCCAGTCGACAATGTCCTCAACAAAAGACAAGGGAGAAAATTGCCTCATTCAGGTAGACAACTTTACCGCATCCTCCATACTCACCAAATTTAGTGCCTTCAGACTATCATCATGAAAGAGGGTCTGAGCAACAAACATTATTCTAGTGATGAGGAAATAAAATCTGTAGTGAAGTGGCTCAAAAAACAGTCAACAGAATTTTATGGGGCAGGGATACATGCCCTCATCCGAAGGTGGAACATCGCTATTGAGAGAAACAGTGACTATGTGGAGAAGTAGGGATGTGATCCACTGAGGACCAGCTTCATTTTGATGTATGATACATGTTCCTGTGTTGGTAATTATACCTGTTCTTAACAAAATGGCATTACTTTTTGACTCACCCTCATATGGTTCTTCTGAATGAACTCTCTTCAGCCTTTAAAGTTTAGTTCTTTTTTTTTCCAAATGTTGCTCCTTTGCAAGTGTTAGAACTTTCTCCATTCTGTGTTTGTATGTCTTTAATTCATTTCATAGAAATACTAATCCACACACTTTGTAAAGATATATTTTTAACATGTATTTGCACAAGGCTTTTTAAATGTTAACTTAAAACGAATACATATCCACATAAGTTATATAAATACTGTTCCACAATACTACGAGTTTTCATTCAAACTTAATTGTGAACTATGGACAACTGCAGATTCACACACATCAGGAGAGGATGCCTTTTCATTGGTGTGTGTTTTCATATGATTTCTTATATCTGACTTCTGTGAAAAAGCAGACCCACACACATGGCAACAATATATTTTCTCTCCAGCATGTGTTTGTTCATGTCTCTTTAAAGCTGAGCTATCTGCAAATGAATAATCACACACTTCACAAATGTACGGTTTTTCTCCAGAATGAATTCTCAAGTGTCTTTTTAAGCTCCCCTGTTGTAAAAATGCTGCATCACACACTTGGCATGTGAATGGTTTTTCTCCTGTGTGAGTTAGCATATGTTTTTTCAAACTGCTACTTTGTAGAAATGCGTAGCCACAGATTTTGCACATGTATCCTTTCTCTTTGTGTGCAATTGTAAGTGTTTTTTTAGCTGTGAATTTGAAGCAAACAAGCATTCACATATGATACATGAATATAGTTTCTCTGCACTATGAGTCTTCATGTGCTCCTCTAAACATGAACTATCCGCAAAAGCCGATCGGCACAAATCACAAAAATATAGCTCGTCACTGTCATGTTTTCGCATGTGTGTTTTTAAATATGTCTTTCGCGAAAATGTAGACTCACACACATTGCAAGAAAATGGTTTCTCTCCAGTGTGTATGCCTATGTGTCTTTTTAAAGTTGAACTGTCCGCGAATGAAGATCCACACACCTCACATGAATAGGGTTTTTCTCCACTATGAATCCGCCGGTGCTTTTGTAGACTTGCTTTGTGTAGAAATACTGATCCACATTCTGAGCAGGAGAATGTTGTTTTTTCTGTTTGAGTTTGCATGTTTATGTTCGAGTTTGGATTCTTCAAGTGCTGAGATCAACACACTTCACAAGAAAATGTCTTTTTCAACAACGTTTGCATATGTTTTTTGTTAATATTAATGTAAAGGCATCAGATGATGTTCTTCAAATCATTGTTTCTCACAGGAAATTTAAAAAATTAAGATATGAAAATTATCATCATTATCTTCATCATAAACAGCATATATTTCAACAATGTGAGTTTGCATATGTTAATTCATAGACTGTTTAGTGCTCCCAATGTCCATGTGTCAAACTAAACTAACATTAGTGAATAGCTATTATAAGATCAGATTCCCATGCTTGGATGAGGAAGGTTAATATGCTATTAAATAAATAAACTAAACCAAACCATCAACCACTGGAAATATAGTTGATTTATAGACAGCGTTTAGTGCTTGTATATGCACAGATGATGCTTTCAAATCATTTTTTCTCACAGGCAATTTAAAAAATTAAAATAGGAAAATTATCCTCATCATCACCATAAAAGCGTGTCAACAGTATATATTTCTTTAATTCTCTCTCTCTCTCTCTCTCTCTCTCTCTCTCTCTCTCTCTCTTATGTCATCTGTCCCTATCGGCAATTGCACTTGGTAAGTCCTCTAGATGGTACCCAATATCTGCACAGAGATAATGAATGCAATTTTTCACTTGTCAGACAACACTGGTGTGTCCATGTGTAGGAGTCCATAGGAGAATGTCACTTATAAGTTTGTGCTTACTTCACCAGCAGTGCCCACATAAGTAAATCATTTTAAAATTCATTATCTTTGAGAAAAAAATGAAATTATTTAGAAATACATGCAAAATTGGACAATAATATCATTTAAGTTACATTCGTATGGTAAACCAATACATTGTCATTCATAAGCTAATCATTCTTTAAATGTAATGAGTCATGAGACACATTATATTAAAATGTAGTCCTATAAACTTTGGAGATTTTCTTCTGCATTGTAGGTTTCTGTATAATTCTTGAATTTGTATCCAGGGAAAATTTTGAAGCACAGATTTTACAAGATTATTGTTTATCTTGTGTATCTTTGGAAAATCTCCTCACTAATCTAAATTGACTCAATAATTTCTTTTAGTTGTTGTCCTTCATATCACAGGTCAGGTCAATCTGTGAATAAATAAGAAAAATATTTTGAATGATATCTTATGCATATTTTTAATGAAATATAAGTCAATTTTTAATACACAAAAAATATCTCCTATGAGATGGATTGGAGGAGGAGCTCTCAAACTAATTTGACTAATGAAAAGAGAGACC
Source organism: Doryteuthis pealeii (assembly GCA_023376005.1). NCBI lineage: Eukaryota > Metazoa > Mollusca > Cephalopoda > Myopsida > Loliginidae > Doryteuthis > Doryteuthis pealeii. The sequence goes on along the minus strand of CM042151.1, from coordinate 79,889,896 downwards.
TCACTTGTTTGAATTCAGAATTTTCCTTCTCCTAGATCTTGTTATTATAAGGTTAAAATACTGAATGCTACTATAGGATGTTCCAAATTATTACAACAACAGAATACAATAAATCAGGGATCACCAAACGTTTTTCACAGTGGGCCAGATAATTGAAAAAATAACAAGTGTGGGGAACATTATTATTGTGTTCAATACTTACTAGCCAGAACAAAAGCTCTGAGAAAAAGATGTAAAACAAAATTTATCTTTCCATGTTATATTCATGGATGAGTGGCGTAAGTTGCACAAAAACAAATTTAACCAACATACTCATTTTCAAAATATTATCAAAGAATGCAACATTAGCAGAAAGGTTTAGTGCGATTTGTGAAACTGAAGTTTGCTTTTCAAGATATCATCAATGTTTGGTTTGGAATTGCTACATCCAATCAAGAGAACTGCTTTTAAATGTTTATCAGTCAATTTCATTTGATGGGTTGATTCTGTAGTCAAATCTATGAGGATTTAGTAAGCTTAACCTGATATTTGAATTTAAATGGTATCAGGACATATCATGTTCTGTATGATTTAACATACAAATTCAAGTACTGTCGGTGGGCCTGATAAAATGCCTTCACAGGCCGGATTTGGCCCATGGGCTGTAATTTGGTGAAATAATTATCATCATCATCATCATCATCATCATTCAAGAGTCTTGCAATAAATAAAGTGAAGTAAGAAGTTGGCTATAGAAAATACACTTGCATCTTTTTCAAGGAAATTAACAGTGGACGAGTCCTGTCATGTCCCAAAAGGCAGTCAGCATGACCTTCTTTACTGACCACTGCACCCAGAACTTTTTCTTTACCAGAGAGTCAGTGTATTTCCACTACATGCTCATAGAGGTAAACCCATGTCTAGCCCATTTGTAAACATTTTTTATCTAACTAAAACAATCTTCTTTGCACACACCACACATTTTTTTCATAAATCAGTGCTCAAATACTGGAGAGTAGAGCAGGATAAAACCTAAAATGTCTGTTACTCTTTTTATAAAAGGGAGGATCGAAGTGTAGTATCTGTTCCAGATTCTATGCTTTGAGACTTACCTTTTATACCCGGCCTCGGTTGGGGGTCCAGTGTGGACCGGTAGAGTACAATTATTAGCATTGATCGCGGGGGGCATCCCCCCAGGCAATACCTGCCCCCTTGGGGTCAGGGCTGGGTTTATTACCCAGCACCTGAGGCGCCCCCCTTGAGGGGGAATACCGAAGGGATCGACGCAATTTTTGTTCTTTCCCACCCATGAGCTTCGGCTTGTGGGTGGGCCCACGTTAAAACGAGGCCTGGTGCCCAGCCCATACAAGTGGGGTATGAGGCAAATACCCTTTTTATAAGTTTTGTGCCACAATTAATCCCTCTCTCTTTATATATATATATATATGTATATATATACCTGTGTGATGATTTCCTATTGAAAGTGATTGCTGACACTCTAACTCACACCCTAGTTGATTACCGCAATCAGTGTGCCTGAAATTTTGCCAAGATTTTAATTGAAGTCTACTTAGAAAAATTAAAACGAACAAAAACATAACCACTAAAATAAAACACAAAATATATTAATGTGAAACTTTTTAACACTAAATATCATAATAAAAAAATATTCTCTGGTTTCAACCGGAGGGTCCGGTAACTTCGGCCCTGGACCATATAAGTTAAGATCGCTGATCCCAGGGGACCATCCCACCAGGCAACACCTGTCCCCTCGATTTAAAGGGGTGGGGCTGGGTTTATTGCCCGGTGCCTGAGGATCAACGCATTTTTTGCACCCGCCTCCCATGATCGTGGGTGGTCCCACATTAATAGGGCCTTGTGCCTAACCCATACACGTGGGGTACGTGGTAAATAAATATCATAAAACACACATACACAGTATATTGAAAAAATAAAACAAACGAAATAGTTGATTTCTTTAAAAATAGTATTTCTTTAAAAATGAAATATCCAAATTTTAACTCGACTTGTAATATTAACGTGTATATTCAACAGAAATAATACACAGAAAAAGGAAATATTAATGTCAATTTAAATAATATTATGAATATTGAATTGAAATATAAATAATAATACCAGCTCTATTTTCTACTTACCTTGTCTTAAACAGTATTGACACACTGAGAAAATCAAAACAATGACGAAAATAGAGAAAGTAGTGCTCTTTTTATTTATTTATTTAATTTTTTTTTAATGATTATTCTATCGATCTGCAAAAATATTCGTTCAATCATAATAATGTTTAAGTTGTAAAAAAAGACACAAAAAAGAAACCAATGTTTGGTAAGAAATACAAAAAACGACGTAAATATAAAATCATCTGTGAAATATATTTAATTCAATGAACGAGGGACATAGAGCGGTGACTGAAATTTGTCTCGTGTCAAACGAAAAAAGATTATATTCTTCAAATTAATTGCTAAAAATTGTACTTTATTATTTGTTAATATTAAGTAAAAAAAAAATTAATTAACTAATATTTTCAACTCATTAACTACAATTTTAAATACATTGAATAAAATTGATTCGTTTCGGGATTTTTAAAAAAATCAATTTTCTGTGCAAACTTAGCGACAACGACTTGCCCTATAAATTCAAATTTTAATGATTTTTCATTTCAAAACATAAAAAAAAACTATTTTGAATATATATAAACGAAAACCGTTTCAATAAAATGCGTTGGTTTTTTTATAATGAAATTATTGTATTTTTTTTAATTGAAAAGATTAAAAAATTGAATAAAAATATATTTTGCTTACTTTCTTTTGGCCTCTGTTTACTTTGAGCCTTTTAAAGTAAACAAAAACAAAAGAAAAGTTTAAGGCATTAAAACTAATGAAACATTAATGATTTTTTTTCTTTATTTCTTTAGAAGAATTTTTCAAAATTACTTTAAAATTTGACTACTACATAATAACATCTAATCACGGTCAACTTTTTAACTTTAAGGCATACTGCATTTTTCTCTAGAATAAAGTCAATCAATTTTTAAAAGGAACACAAGTAGTTCTAAGAATTACATCAATGAAATGGATAAATTAAATTCAATTTACGATTTTTAAACAAATTTCGGGATAAGGATTTTTTTTAAAATATGGGTGAGGTTGAGGTGGGGTAAAGATTGTTTGTTGTTTTAGCAATTTGTGTAATTTTTCGGTTGTAATCCAATGTTTTTGGGGTTTTTTTTTTCCTTTTTTTAGAAAAAGCTTTTTTTTTATTCTTGAGAATTTTTTTCTAATTTCGAGAAAAATTAAGTTTTAAAAAAAAGTAGAGGGCAGTTAAATGGGGGTTCGATTTATTGATAATATATACGTAAAAAATGAACCTTGACTTTATGTCCACATTCATGGCACCTGATGTTTTACTTACATTTTTATTTGTTTTAAATAAAACTACTGATCTAAGACTTTTTTTATTCCAATAAAATTTAGTTATTTCATTCTTCTAATTTTAATATTTGCTAAAATAAAAAATAAAAAAAAAACATCCAGATATTTTATGTTTTGTTTGTACATTTTTTTTTTATTATTATTAATTATATCTTTGAAAAAAATAAAAAACCTATAATAAAACATAACACGTCGTCGTATGACCACAAGAGGTTTAAAAAAAATAATTGTTTACGATAAAAAAATCATATTTTAAGTAAAAAAAATTAATTGAAAATAACAATACCTTAGTATTTTAAAAAATTATATATACATTTTGTTGTCTTCCTAATATGATCAAAAATACTTGAAGGAAAGAAAAAACTACGACATTAAAACTAAAAATTATGGCTTAAAATTTTCTGGAATTAAAGAAACGAATTACTACATTCATTGCAAATCATAATTCATAATTCAATGACAAGGGAAAGATAACTGATATCAACTCTAAAAACTAACTTAAAAAAATAAAAATCAATATATTTGAAGGTTAAACAAATAAACAAAATAAAGATTTAACTAAAATTTAATGATAAAGAATTAAGATATATTGCTGTTTTAAAATATATTTGTTTACTCATTGGATATAACAAATGATCAACAAGATATTTCTTTTAATAGTTCTTACTCAATATTTACATGTAATCTACTAAGCTTTGATATGCACACACTTGCTTACAGTACCTGCTGGTGCTTAAGTGGTCACCCATCTATGCGGGTAGCGAGAGGTTTAATGTTTTAGTTAAAGTTGTTTAAAATGCTTTATTCCTTAGTGCACGACCACCAAATAAGATGGGTTAAAAGCAAACCTAGAACATGCCACTAGGAATAACAAGATTAAACAATTTTAACTAAACATTAAAACCTCCGCTACCCCATAGATGGGTGACCACTTAAGCACCAGCAGGTACTGTAAGCATGTGTGTGCCATATCCAAAGCTTAGTAGTTACATGTAAATAGCATTGATAAAACTATTTACAAAGAAATATCTTGTGATCAATTGTTATATCCAGATGAGTTAAAACAAATATATTTTAAAAACAAAGCAATATATCTTAATTCCTTTATTATTTACAATTTAGTTAAATCTTTATTTTGTTTATTTGTTTTAACCTTCACAATATATTGATTTTTATTTTTAAGTTTAGTTTTTCAGAAGTGATATCAGTTATCTCCCATTGTTCATTGATTATAATTATGATTTGCAATGAATGTAGTAATTCGTTTTCTTAATTCAGAAAATTTTACGCATAAATTTTTAGTTTAATGTCGTAGTTTTTCTTTCCTTCAAGTATTTTGATCATATTAGAAGACAACACCAATGTATATATAATTTTTTAAATACTAAGGTATGTGTTATTTTCAATTAATTTTTTTTACTTAAAATATGATTTTTTTTATCGTAACAATTATTTTTTAATCTTGTTGTCATACGACGACGTGTATGTTTATTATAGGTTTATTATTTTTTTTCAAAGAATAATTAATAATAAATAAAAAAAAAATGTACAAACAAAACAAAAAATATCTGGATGTTTTTTTTAAATTTTTATTTTAGCAATATTAAAATTAGAAGAATGAAATAACTAAATTTTATTGAATAAAAAAAAAGTCTTAGATCATCAGTTTTTATTTAAAACAATAAAAATGTAAGTAAAACATCAGGTGCATGAATGTGGACATAAAGTCAAGGTTCATTTTTACGTATATATTATCAATAAATCGAACCCCACTTAACTCGCCTCTACTTTTTTAAAACTTAATTTTTCGAAATTAGAAAAAAAATTCCAAGAATAAAAAAAAGCTATTTTCTAAAAAAAGGAAAAAAAAAAAACAAACATTGGATTACAACCGAAAAATTACACAAATTTGCTAAACAAAACAATCTTTACCCCCACCTCACCTCACCCATATTTAAAAAAAAAAAAACCTTATCCCGAAATTGTTTAAAAATCGTAAATGAATTTAATTTATCCATTCATTGATGTAAATCTCTTAGAACTACTTGTGTCCTTTTAAAAATTGATTGACTTTATTCTAGAGAAAATGCAAGTATGCTTAAACGTAAAAAGTTGACCAGTGATTAGATGTTAATTATGTAGTTAGTCAAATTTTAAGTAATTTTGAAAAATTGCTTCTAAAGAAATAAAGAAAAAAAATCATTAATGTTTCATTAGTTTTAATGCCTTTGAACTGTTTCTTTTGTTTTTGTTTACTTTAAAAGGCTCAAAGTAACAGAGGCAAAAGAAAGTAAGCAAAATATATTTTTATTCAATTTTTTAATCTTTTCAATTTAAAAAAATACAATAATTTCATTATAAAAAAACCAACGCCATTTTATTGAAACGGTTTTCGTTTATATATATTCAAATAGTTTTTTATGTTTTGAAATGAAAAATCATTAAAATTTGAATTTTAGGGCAAGTCGTTGTCGCTAAGTTTTGCACAGAAAATTGATTTTTTTAAAAATCCCGAAACGAATCAATTTATTCAATGTCATTTAAAATTGTAGTTAATGAGTTGAAAATATTAGTTAATAATTATTTTTTTTTTACTTAATATTAACAAATAATTAAAGTACAATTTTTAGCAATTAATTGAAGAATATAATCTTTTTCGTTTGACACGAGACAAAAATTTCAGTCACCGCTCTATGTCCCTCGTTCATTGAATTAAATATATTTCACCAGATGATTTATATTTACGTCGTATTTTTTGTATTTCTTACCAAACATGTTTTCTTTTGTGTCTTTTTTTACAACTTAAACATTATTATGGATTGAACGAATATTTTTGCAGATTGATAGAATAATCATTTAAAAAAATTAAAAAAAATAAATAAAAAGAGCACTACTTTCTCTATTTTCGTCATTGTTTTTGATTTTCAGTGTGTCAATACTGTTTAAGACAAAGGTAAGTAGAAATAGAAGCTGGTATTATTATTTATATTTCAATTCAATATTCATAATATTATTTAAATTGACATTAATATTTCCTTTTCTGTTGTATTATTTCTGTTGAATATACACGTTAATATTACAAGTCGAGTTTAAAATTTGGATATTTCATTTTTAAAGAAATACTATTTTTAAAGAAATCACTATTTCGTTTGTTTTATTTTTCATTATACTGTGTATGTGTGTTTTTATTGATATTTATTTACCACGTACCCCACGTGTATGGGTTAGGCACAAGGCCCTATTAATGTGGACCACCCACGAACATGGGAGGCGGGTGCAAAAAATGCGTTGATCCTCAGGCACCGGGCAATAAACCCAACCCCACCCTTTAAATCGAGGGGACAGGTGTTGCCTGGTGGGATGGTCCCCTGGATTCAGCGATCTTAACTTATATGGTCCAGGCCGAAGTTACCGGACCCTCCGGTTGAAACCAGAGAATATTTTTTTATTATGATATTTAGTGTTAAATCAAAAAGTTTCACATTAAATATATTTGTTTTATTTTAGTGGTTATGTTTTTTTCGTTTTAATTTTTTCTAAGTAGACTCAATTATAAATCTTGGCAAAATTTCAGGCACACTGATTGCGGTAATCAACTAGGGTGTGAGTTAGAGTGGTCAGCAATCACTTTCAATAGGAAATCATCACACAGGTATATTATATACATATATTATATATATATTATATATATATATATATATAAAGAGAGAGGGATTAACTGTGGCACAAAACTTATTAAAAAGGGTATTTGCCTCATACCCCACGTGTATGGGCTGGGCACCAGGCCTCGTTTTAACGTGGGCCCCACCACAAGCCGAAGCTCATGGGTGGGAAAGAAACAAAATTGCGTCGATCCCTTCGGTATTCCCCCTCAAGGGGGCGCCTCAGGTGCTGGGTAATAAAACCCAGCCCTGCCCCCAAGGGGGCAGGTATTGCCTGGGGGAATGCTCCCCGCGATCAATGCTAATAATTGTACTCTACCGGTCCACACTGGAACCCCAACCGAGGTATAAAAGGTAAGTTTCAAAGCATAGAATCTGGAACAGATACTACACTTCGATCCTCCCTTTTATAAAAAGGGTAACAGACATTTTAGGTTTTATCCTGCTCTACTCTCCAGTATTTGAGCACTGATTTATGAAAAAAATGTGTGGTGTGTGCAAAGAAGATTGTTTTAGTTAGATAAAAAATGTTTACAAATGGGCTAGACATGGGTTTACCTCTATGAGCATGTAGTGGAAATACACTGACTCTCTGGTAAAGAAAAAGTTCTGGGTGCAGTGGTCAGTAAAGAAGGTCATGCTGACTGCCTTTTGGGACATGACAGGACTCGTCCACTATTAATTTCCTTGAAAAAGATGCAAGTGTATTTTCTATAGCCAACTTCTTACTTCACTTTATTTATTGCAAGACTCTTGAATGATGATGATGATGATGATGATGATAATTATTTCACCAAACTACAGCCCATGGGCCAAATCCGGCCTGTGAAGGCATTTTATCAGGCCCACCGACAGTACTTGAATTTGTATGTTAAATCATACAGAACATGATATGTCCTGATACCATTTAAATTCAAATATCAGGTTAAGCTTACTAAATCCTCATAGATTTGACTACAGAATCAACTCATCGAATGAAATTGACTGATAAACATATAAAAGCAATTCTCTTGATTGTATGTAGCAATTCCAAACCAAACATTGATGATATCTTGAAAAGCAAACTTCAGTTTCACAAATCTCACTAAACCTTTCTGCTAATGTTGCATTCTTTGATAATATTTTGAAAATAAATATGTTGGTTAAATTTGTTTTTGTGCATCTTACGCCACTCATCCATGAATATAACATGGAAAGATAAATTTTGTTTTACATCTTTTTCTCAGAGCTTTTGTTCTGGCTAGCAAGTATTGAACACAATAATAATAATGTGGCCCACACTTGTTATTTTTTCAATTATCTGGCCCACTGTGAAAAAACGTTTGGTGATCCCTGATTTATTGTATTCTGTTGTTGTAATAATTTGGAACATCCTATAGTAGCATTCATTATTTTAACATTGTTATAGCAACAGATCTAGGAGAAGGAAAATTCTGAATTCAAATAAGTGAGGTCTCTCTTTTCATTTGTCAAATTACTTTGAGAGCTCCTCCTCCAATCCATCTCATGGGAGATATTTTTTTGTGTATTAAAAATTGACTTATATTTCATTAAAAATATGCATAAGATTTCATTCAAAGTATTTTTCTTATTTATTCACAGATTGTCCTGACCTGTGATATGAAGGACAACAACTAAAAGAAATTATTGAGTCAATTTAGATTAGTGAGGAGATTTTCCAAAGATACACAAGATAAACAATAATCTTGTAAAATCTGTGCTTCAAAATTTTCCCTGGATACAAATTCAAGAATTATACAGAAACCTACAATGCAGAAGAAAATCTCCAAAGTTTATAGGACTACATTTTAATGTAATGAGTCTCATGACTCGTTACATTTAAAGAATGATTAGCTTATGAATGACAATGTATTGGTTTACCATACGAATGTAACTTAAATGATATTATTGTCCAATTTTGCATGTATTTCTAAATAATTTCATTTTTTTCTCAAAGATAATAAATTTTAAAAGGATTTACTTATGTGGGCACTGCTGGTGAAGTAAGCACAAACTTATAAGTGACATTCTCCTATGGACTCCTACACACCAGTGTTGTCTGACAAGTGAAAAATTGCATTCATTATCTCTGTGCAGATATTGGGTACCATCTAGAGGACTTACCAAGTGCAATTGCCGATAGGGACAGATGACATAAGAGAGAGAGAGAGAGAGAGAGAGAGAGAGAGAGAATTAAAGAAATATATACTGTTGACATGCTTTTATGGTGATGATGAGGATAATTTTCCTATTTTAATTTTTTAAATTGCCTGTGAGAAAAAATGATTTGAAAGCATCATCTGTGCATATACAAGCACTAAACGCTATCTATAAATCAACTATATTTCCAGTGGTTGATGGTTTGGTTTAGTTTATTTATTTAATAGCATATTAACCTTCCTCATCATGGGAATCTGATCTTATAATAGCTATTCACTAATGTTAGTTTAGTTTGACACATGGGCATAGAGAGCACTAAACACTGTCTATAAATTAACATTTAAACTCACATTGTTGAAATATATGCTGTTTATGATGAAGATAATGATGATAATTTTCATATTTTAATTTTTTTAATTTCCTGTGAGAAACAATGATTTGAAGAACATCATCTGATGCCTTTACATTAATATTAACAAAAAACATATGCAAACGTTGTTGAAAAAGACATTTTCTTGTGAAGTGTGTTGATCTCAGCACTTGAAGAATCCAAACTCGCACATAAACATGCAAACTCAAACAGAAAAAACAACATTCTCCTGCTCAGAATGTGGATCAGTATTTCTACACAAAGCAAGTCTACAAAAGCACCGGCGGATTCATAGTGGAGAAAAAACCCTATTCATGTGAGGTGTGTGGATCTTCATTCGCGACAGTTCAACTTTAAAAAGACACATAGGCATACACACTGGAGAGAAACCATTTTCTTGCAATGTGTGTGAGTCTACATTTTCGCGAAAGACATATTTAAAAACACACATGCGAAAACATGACAGTGACGAGCTATATTTTTGTGATTGTGCCGATCGGCTTTTGCGGATAGTTCATGTTTAGAGGAGCACATGAAGACTCATAGTGCAGAGAAACTATATTCATGTATCATATGTGAATGCTTGTTTGCTTCAAATTCACAGCTAAAAAAAACACTTACAATTGCACACAAAAGAGAAAGGATACATGTGCAAAATCTGTGGCTACGCATTTCTACAAAGTAGCAGTTTTGAAAAACATATGCTAACTCACACTGGAGAAAAAACCATTCACATGCCAGTGTGTGATGCAGCATTTTTACAACAGGGGAGCTTAAAGAGACACTTGAGAATTCATTCTGGAGAAAAACCGTTACATTTGTGAAGTGTGTGATTATTCATTTGCAGATAGCTCAGCTTTAAAGAGACATGAACAAACACATGCTGGAGAGAAAATATATTGTTGCCATGTGTGTGGGTCTGCTTTTTTCACAGAAGTCAGATATAAGAAATCATATGAAAACACACACCAATGAGAAAGGCATCCTCTCCTGATGTGTGTGAATCTGCAGTTGTCCATAGTTCACAATTAAGTCTGAATGAAAACTCGTAGATTTGAACAGTATTTATATAACTTATGTGGATATGTATTCATTTTAAGTTAACATTTAAAAGCCTTGTGCAAATACATGTTTAAAAGATATCTTTACAAAGTGTGTGGATTAGTATTTCTATGAAATGAATTAAAGACATACAAACACAGAATGGAAAAAGTTCTAACACTTGCAAAGGAGCAACATTTGGAAAAAAAAGAACTAAACTTTAAAGGCTGAAGAGAGTTCATTCAGATGAACCATATGAGGGTGTGTCAAAAAGTAATGCCATTTTGTTAAGAACAGGTATAATTACCAACACAGGAACATGCATCATACATCAAAATAAAGCCGGTCCTCAGTGGATTACATCCCTACTTCTCCACATAGTCACTGTTTCTCTCAATAGCGATGTTCCACCTTCAGATGAGGGCATGTATCCCTGCCCCATAAAATTCTGTTGACTGTTTTTTTGAGCCACTTCACTACAGATTTTACTTTCTTGTTACTAGAATAATGTTTGCCGCCCAGACTCTCTTTCATGATGATAGTCTGAAGGCATTAAATTTGGTGAGTATGGAGGATGCGGTAAAGTTTGACAATGCTTGAACACACAAGACGAGGGAGAAAATTGCCACATTCGAGTAGAGAATGTGGCAATTTTCTCCCTCGTCTTGTGTGTTCAAGCATTGTCATGCAGAAGGAGGACACTGTCAACTGGCAAGTCGGGTCTTACTCGTCGGATTCTTGCTCTGAGCTTCATAGGCCTTAGTTTTATAAAAGAAAAACTTTACATGAAATAAAGAAAATGGCATTACTTTTTGACTCACTCTCCTACTTTTGTGAAGTGTGTAAATCTTTGTTTTCAGATATCTCAACTATCATGAAACACATCAACTAGGATTAATATATTTCCATTAAATTTGTGGATATGCATTTTTGTGAAACGCAAACTGGAAAATATATATAGAGATAGACTTTTTAAAGAGGACATATTCTTGTAATATGAGCAACTGTTTTTGTACAACTCGTATATAAAAGCCTACATGTGAAATTTATTTAACATACACTAAGTGCATTTTTTCCCCTCTTGTCTTTTCGGTTTTTAGACACAATCTGGAGGTTTTAAACTTTGGCAATGTTTTTCCCATGGCGGAAGAGTTAGTATTAAAAAACAACAACATACTTCTCCTTGGTGGTAAAAACCTTGGTCAGTATGAGCCATATAGCAAGGGAGTCTATCCCCTTTTCGCTAGCACTAGACCAAGGAGATTATTTTAGTGTCTGAGGTTGAGTGCCACACCTATCAGCTTCTCATTTTATCACACAGATCCTTGTGCTACTCATGTGCTGAGTTGGTGAGGGCCGGTATCAAACCAGGAACTTTGTGATTCCTTGCCGGACACTCTACTGACTGAGCTAAACTGGCTCTGGTGTTACAAAGTTGATCCTTTGGATCAAGTAACTAATAGGCACCCCAAATCATCAACAAGGTTCATATTTTAACTCATCACCGATAAGCTTCGTTTTCAAATATTTGAAAATAAACGAACAGATAATTTTTGCAATTATATTGCATCTGACAAAAACAAATTTTATAAATTATGTGATACTATTTCTGAACGACATACTTTTATTTAAATAAGCATAAAAATATTTTGTAAATAAAAACTGTATTCTTATTTAAATAAACATAATTACATTTCTCTTCTAATTAAGTAAAAACTATTTTAGTATAAAAACGTCTTTAGTCTTTTTTTTAAATCATTGTAAATTGTTGAAAAATACTCATAAACTTCTGATTAAAAAGTATTTATTTTAAAAAAGATTTTGCTATTGCATTTTAATTTGATTACGTGTACCAACCACCTATTTATTTAATTTATTGTGATTTCAACATCTCCATAAACTTCTGATTAAAATCATTTGTTTACAAAAATTTGGAAGCGGAAGTTACTGGTGGTGAGTTAGAATATGAACCTTTCATTAAGTTGATGATTTGGGGTGCTTATTGGTTACTTGGTCCAATCCTTTAAACCAGACTCTACAATGTTATTTTCCTCCACCCCAACCCCTCCTTTTTTTATTTTGAGGGAATCATCATTTACCATGCAAGTAGTTTTTGGGTATTCAAGAGTAAAACTTCAAATTCACACACTGAAGACAAGATATATTGTTGTGTAATATGTAAATCCCCATTTTCAAAGCATTCAGATTTTATGATTAAACAAAACTGGAAACTAAACTCAGTTGTAAACATAAAATATGCATCTCAATCCAAAAGAAAATAATTTTTGTATAAATTATAGAACAAAAACTCAGACATATGACAATATCAGGCCAATTTCAAAAAGTATTTTTTTGTTGTTTATCTTATTCTGATGATAGGAGCCAAACACTTAGAATCATAGATTACTTTTTAAAGTGCACAATGTTGCAATCTCTGCATATCAGTCTCTCTCTCTCTCTCTCTCTCTCTCTCTCTCTCTCTCTCTCTCTCTCTCTCTCTCTCTCTCTCTCTCTCTCCAAACACTTAGAATCATAGATTACTTTTTAAAGTGCACAATGTTGCAATCTCTGTATATCAGTCTCTCTCTCTCTTCTCTCTCTCTCTCTCTCTCTCTCTCTCTCTCTCTCTCTAATCCAAATTGATTTTTTTTTAGTATTTTAGCAAAAGAAATCAATTAAATTAATGAAATAGATCACTAATTAGACTGAGCCTATTCTTGTAATGATCACCCCAAGCGTATTAATAGTTTGAATTCAGAGTTTTCCTTTTCCTTCTCCTTCTCCTAGACTGGTTGCCTAACCAAAGTTAAAGAGCCCAGTCTGCCCTACTATTTACCCATAACTGGTGGGAGAGTAGTTGGATTAATAGTGATCAACTATTTATACTTAAGCATACATTAAGGCACAACTGTATAACCCCAAATATTTTGTCTAAATATACAAATTAACAATATAAATTTTCTGTCAATTTTCATCCAAATTCCTTTTTTTAATATTAAGATTCACCCAAAATAATGTTACATTGGCTGTTAATCAGTAAATGGTTATAATAATAAAAATTAACATATGAAATCAATCAAAGACATTTTTATTCAGAACTTTTATTAACTCTTTTGAGAAAATTACATTTAAAACTTGGGAAAATATATTCTGGGTTGCTACTTTTTAACTACTTAGAAATGTTGAGATGTATAAATAGTGTGATGAGGATTTATGAAAAAGCTAATCCAGTTGCATTTTATTATTATTATTATTATTATTATTATATTTATTAATGTGTTTCATTCAATACATGGTAATTATGAACTTTTGTTTAGTAAATTAGGGTGTCCCAGAAAAAACAGAACCCACAAAGTTTGTAATAAAACTGTTAATTTTCCCATTAAACAAATAAATTAGAGTTAGGTTTAGGGTTTAGGGTTAGTTTAATGGGAAAATAAATAAATAATTTGGTTCTGTTTTTTCTGGATCAACCTGTACAAGCTGATCCAGAAAAAACAGAACCCAAATTATTTATTTATTTCCAATTAAACTAACCCTAAACCCAACCCTAACCCTAACCCTAAACCCCTAATTAATTGTTTAATGGAAAATTAACAGTTTATTACAAAATTTGTAGGTTCTTTTTTTTTCGGACACCCTAATTTACTAAACAAAAGTTCATAATTACCCAATACATTTAGAAAAGTAATAAAATAAACACTTGTTTCTCATTTATTGGCAATATGTGATGTACATATTGATAACTACTTACACAAATTCATGGCATTACATATACATTAAGATGTCCCTGTTTTGTCGAGTATGTGGATATGCATTTTTGTAGATAATTCATAGACGCACACACATGGACTTGTCCCACCGAGTTCAAATGCTGGAAGTGGAAATTGCATTTCATTTAGCGCTAATACCCTTGGGAAATACTCCCTGGATAAATAGTTGGGCAGACTGGGCTCTTTAACCTTGGTTGGGCAACCGGTCTAGGAGAAGGAAAACTTTGAATTCAAACTTGTTAAACTCCACCTAAGAAATTGACCTTGTGTTACATCCTGCTTGTGCAGAGGGTTGGTATATATATATATATATATATATAAATATATATATATATATATATCAAATATTGAGATTTTTATTTTCCTATACAAGAATGTTTGATTTTCTTATCTGCCTTTGTAAAATTCTAAATTTTCTACATTATATCTAATCAGAAATCGCTTTGAAATTCAGCGAGGGGAGATGCCCAAGGAGGCATAACAAATAAATAAATAAATACATACTGTTCTTAAGTGGTCACTCATCTCAGAAATGAACAGTTTCATTGTTGCTTAACTCCAGCGCTTTCAGTATGACATTCACCTTAAGTCATAGATAAATTCCCAGTTTGTGACTTTGGTATTGAATATAAGCTTTAAAAAAATGACAAGTTTTTTTTTTACTGGTATTAATTTCAAAATTTTAATTTTTTTTATTTCTATTCCTTTTCATTATACTTAGTACTTTCATGGCTTTTAGTAAATAGTGCAGATTGGGAATAAAAAATAAGTCCTTGTTAAGATGAAAAATATACTAAGAAAAAAATGAAAGGGAGGCAATCATGACACCAAATGTTACTTACAGGAAAACTGAATATACAGAACATCATTATGCAGAAATACTACTACTACTACTACTACTTGCTGTCCATCATATCTGATGATGACATCACGCAAATCATTTTCCTCCAATTTAATCGGTCTCTGGTTCTGTCTTGCCAACTGCCTATGGGGATATTCAAGTCCTTCAGGTTTCTTTTGATGTTGTCTTTGTACCTGAGCTTTGGTCTACCGATTCTATGTGATCCCACGCTCAGTTGAGAGTACAGAATCTGCTTTGGTAATCTGTCATCCCCAAGTCTGTTTAGGTGGCCAGCCCATCTCAGGTTTTTAGAAGCTCTGTATAACGGATTTTTCTAACCTATTTTTTAACAGTTTTTTTTAAAGGTAATTTCATTGTTACTTGTTTTAATTTTGATATCTTAATGTAAAAATTGATAGTAAATATAATACTTTCGATTTGTTGTAATTTGATATATTGTAACATTCATGAAATATAATTTTAATATATAATTTTAATACTTTAATGTATGCAAAAATAAAAACTTCATAAAGTATTACTCATAAATATTTGAACAAACAGATAATATGCGTTGCCTGGGTAGAGGGGGATTTTTTAAGTTAGTCCCGCAGATCCATTATTACTGAATTGTGAGTTGAATCCTCGTGGAATGCCCCATTTAAATAAATCCCTATGTAAAAAATAGACCTTGCATTGATCCAGCTACTCCGAAAAGAAATTTTAATGTCTACTATCTAAAATATTAAATGAAAAGAAAATCTATGCTCTTATCATTTAAATTTTATTTTTCAATTATCTTCACAAATATAAATCAAATCTCTATTATTTTTGCTCAAAAACCAAGCCCTAGTGATATTTAATGTATATATATATTTACTTTGTCATTAATTTTTTTATTTTCGAAGTTTCCTCCAGACATACATATACACACAACTGCCCTTTATATATGTATAGATAAAAAAAAATACTATTTACCACATGGTGTAATTTTGAAATTACACAGAATTTAAAAAAAAATCTGATTCATATATAAAAGTTATCTTTCTTTGAATTCAGCTTGCTGATTTTTCAGAGAAATGACCCATCGTTGAAGCAATTATTTCTGTGTAATGATGTTTCTGTGAAGTCAATTTTCTGGCAAGTGATATTCAGTATAATGAACCAAACCCAAATGAATAATGGTTGACAATGTGTCATCTTATGATAATAAAATTCAAGATATGAATTTCTTTTGAAAATTACAAATATCCATAACATCATTAACTAATTTTTGCTGTATTTTACAGTTTTTCTACTGAACTTATACAAAATCTCATGTTGTGAATGTATTTCTTTCATATGTACTTCCTTAGATAAATATATTTATTTCCTTAAATAAATATATTTATTTTCTTTTTTGGAAGGCCTTAACTGTTACTATGATTTTATAGTTTCTTGTACTTTTTGAACAAAATAAACTTCAAGCCAAATAGAACATTGTTGCTTTTTGAATCCTTGATGCAGCAGTCGTACAAAACATCTTGTGGATGCATACAGGGTGGTCGTCAGTGATGCATTATCTTCATCGCCGATTATGTGTTCTTGTGCATCATATCAGCTCCGATAGCAACCCCAACTTGAATCTGGTATTTCCAAGCTGCCACCCTGTAAGCTACATGCTGCTAGCATTGACATTTTGCTTCAAATAAACTACACAAGAATTCAAACTCTTAAATAGGGAAACTACAGTCAGTGTGAGCCAATGAAAAAGTCCACCACCCCTACCACAACTATATAATGGAATCCTCTGTTCATCCACGTTTCAGTCTAATTTACTCTTCACGGATTCTGTTTGCGGTAAGTCCCCCCCTCCTATAAATTTAATTGATTTTATCCATTTTATTTTTCTATTTTTCATCTATTTTTTAATGTTTTCCAATGAAAGCATAATTTATCAACTAGACCAGGGATCCCCAAACTTTTTTCATGCTAGGCCATATAATTGAAAAAATAACGAGCGTGAAACCACATTATTTTTGTGTTCAAAGCTTGCTAGCCAGAATGAAAGCTCTGTGAGATTTGTGAAGTTTGCCTTTCAAGATATTGTCAATGTTTTGTTTTGGAATTGCTACATCCAATCAAGAGAATTGCTTTCAAATGTTTATCAGTCAATTTCATTCGATGGGTTGATTATACATATTTCAATTTTAAAAAGGCTTGCTTGCATGCATAAGTTGTTTCAAACATACAGGCAGGCCTGATAAAATGCTTTTGTGGGCTGGATCTGATCCATAGGCTGGATCCAGCCCATGGGCCAGATGCAGCGCTCGGACTGTAATTTGGTGATCCCCAAACCAGACAATCATAAAGACTAATGGAACAGTTTATATACCTCACAATTTCTAAAACATTTTTGATTTTTGAATGCTTGTTTCTGTACAGTTTATCAACAAAATAGACTACAAGCCAAGATGATTTATATAATTTCTAAAACATTGTTGCCGCTTAAAATAGTTGATACAACAGGAGTTTAAAATGAGAAGAAAAAAATGGAATGTTGCTTACCTCATGATGGGTAGAAAAAATAGCACTGATTAAGGATTTCTTTTATAGAGATATATCACAGCAAATCGGAAAAAAAGAAGTAGTGTAAGTGGAGAATCATCAAGTTATGTTGACAGCATGGATTCCCATGACTCTCACTACTTATTCCAATCAGTCATTCTTGGGCTAGACGGACAGTTGGAGAGGCCCCCTCCAATCAATTGGCTGGTCACATCAAGCCCTAGCACCTATATGATTGCCCTCAACGTTATTACCCTTATGGAAAGCCCCAGCCTTTTTTTCATATGGGTGCTAGAAGGTGGTGGTTGCGGGTTTACATGTCCTAGGAATGACGTTAAACTCTATCTGATGGTGAGGTTCCAGCTCTGGAGGTTTGGGGAATGTGGAGCACCCCATCATCACCATTGCTCCCTGGTCCACTCTGACCCGAAGTGGTAGTACCTGTTAGGGTCCCATCTATGGGTTAAATAGAAAATATGAGTTTATAAACAAAATTGTATTATCCATTAAAAATGAAATTATTTCAAAACTTTGTTAGCATTAAATATTTTTTTTTACCAATAGAAGTATTCGGCATAAAATAACCCAAGGGGTTGACATGCCATAAAACCCAACCAACCAACCAACCAACCTATCAGTCATTGCTCCTGGCAAGTCCTCAGTATGTTTTTATTGGTCGGAGAATGTCACTTATGAGTTTGTTCTTGCTTCTCCAGCAGTATCAAGCATGACATGTTTATCTTAGTTGAATGAATTATGTGATAGGAGGTACGTGGCTGTACAACTGCTTTTGAAAATGGAATGTTGGGCTATTTCCTAGTTGAGTAACATGAGTGACCCAGAAGAAACAAAACCCAAATTATTTATTTTCTCATTAAACTAACCCTAAACCCTAACCCTAACCCTAACCATAAACTCTAACCCTAACCATTGTTGGACTTAAACTTAATAAAAAAATTAAAATTAACA
This sequence comes from Doryteuthis pealeii, assembly GCA_023376005.1. NCBI lineage: Eukaryota > Metazoa > Mollusca > Cephalopoda > Myopsida > Loliginidae > Doryteuthis > Doryteuthis pealeii. Next base: position 79,871,108 of record CM042151.1, on the reverse strand, counting down.
GTTTTATTACAAGATGTGTGGGTTCTGTTTTTTCTGGATTGCCCTGTAATATTATGTTGCTCAACTAGGGAGGGGGTAGGTTTAGGGTTGGAGTTTAGGGTTAGTTTATTGGGAAAATAATTGATTTGGGTTCTGTTTTTTTTTGGGTCACCCTGTAATATCATGTTACTCAACTAGAAAATAACCAAATGCTGCTTACCTCATGGCTCTAAGTGATTTCTTTTATAGAGAGATATCACAGCAAATCAGAAATAAGAAGCATTGTGGGAATGGAGAAAGAAAAGATAAAATCCAATCAAATACAGAAGTCCATTGTTTTTGTTGAACTTGATATAGAAACATGCTAACAGGAGATAATTTAAAAAGGGATGTAAGAGAAAGGGCATGAGAGACATAAATGAAAAAAAAAGAAGATTTGTAAATAAGCAGGGATGAGGGAGATATTAGAAGTAGAGGTCCTTCAAAAAAACAGATCTCACCTACTTCACATTGGTACCCAACTTCAATACAGCTTGAATAAATTTTTGAATTATCTTATCAGAGAAATCAGATTTACATATTGAATAGTGACAGTTTATTTCTAATTTTAATAATCCTAGTCTATCACAATTATCCAACATTTCTCATTTTCTGGACATATTTCTTTTAAATGTACGAGGTATGTCAAAAAAGTTCCAGAACTTGTGTCACAAAAAATTTATTTCAAATCCAAACTACAAACTACAAGTTATCCCCTTTAAAGTAATGTATGGGGTGGTAAGAGGTTTGGGTGTTTTAAAGGTTTAAAGGTAGCTGGATAGTCTTGGTACATGTTTCTTATGGTTTTTGCTTTTAACCTCATATAATTTGGTGGTTGCGCTGAAAAGGAAGAAATTCAAGAACAAAAAAGAAAGGGACAAAGGTGGAAGGTGGTTTTTTGACTTAGGCTTTATTGACTGGTCATAGTCACCTGTGGCAAGGGAATATCTCCCTGACTAGTAGGAGTGACCAGACCCAGTTAAGGCCTAAACTTGAATAGCCGAGATATTCTCTTGGGGGTCGGAAGTCGGTGCCCCCTCCCGCACATGTGCGCAGGGCTCCTCCAGTGAAGACCCATGGGAGCCTGTTACTTTTTATTATTCCCTATTCCAACTTATCTCAATTTTATTTTAATCCCCACAAATCCCCCTGGAGTCTAATACACTTTACCATCCTTCTCTGCCACACTTGCATGCATTCCTGGAAGGATTCTTTTAGGTTTCTCCATAACTCTGTCATCACAACCTTTTTGAGTTCGTGCACATCCTCAAAATGGGTTCCCTTGAGCTTTGAGAAGAGGAAAAAATCACATGGAGCTCGGTCAGGTGAGTAGGGAGGTTGCTTCAGTGATGTTCATCTGGGCCAGGAACTCTCGGATACTCAGGGCAGTGTGGGCAGGTGCGTTGTCATGATGAAACACCCACGAGTTGTCCTACCACATCTCTTGCCTCTTCTAGCACACTGAAAGAAGCAAACGCCACATTATCTCTTTGTAGGCATGCTGGTTGATTAGGGACTGGAGTTTTTTGTTTTGTTTTTTTTATTTGTTTTTTTATTTGTTTTTTCTTCAAATGATCAAAGGTTAACTGCCCCTATAATCTGAATTGATGAAAGAACTCTTTTCAATTTAAAAAAATAAAATAAAATAAGCAATTCATTATAAAACTAAGTCATTAATAAATAAAGTGCTAAAAATTTCATTAAAATCGGGCAATTCGCTAATTTTTCATAATTGTTTTAAAATTTAAATAAAAATCTCCGCTTCTTTTGACATACCTAATAAATAACCAGTTTTAATTTGGAGCCTTAGAGGATACTTGTATAAAGTCTTTAGTAAAAATATTTTTGTTTTCTAAAATATAACAGTCTGTTAATTCCATAATTTTTACCTAAAATTGACCTAAAATGCGTTTTTGACAAAATGAATTTAGACCCCCTACAGAAAATAATTTACCAAAAATCAGGGAATTATCAGATTTTAACGAAATTTTCAGTGTTTTTTTTTATCAATGAATGAACTTTATAATGCATTATGTATTTTATTTAAAAACTTTTTGATTTTTTTCAGGTCACTTAATTTTGTATTTTAATTAATGAATTCTATATATTAATTTTTCATAGCAAAAATACTTAATTAAAGTTTTGAAATAAAATAACTGATGCATTATAAAATTCATTAATTGATAAATCAATACTGAAAATTTCATTAAAATCGGATAATTACTTGATTTTTGGTAATTTTTTTGCAATCGCGAATGTTACATTAAATTTGTAAACAGGCCATTTATACCATTTATAAAGAGCGTTAATGGCCGAACGCGATCGAAATTGACCAAAAAAATTGGTTTTAAATGTATTTGATAAATTGCATATGTAATGATATTTTTCTTTTTTTTTTTAATGATGGTCATTATCGTTTTAGACAAAAGTTTTACCTTAAATAATAGATTTAATTAATTCTAATTCCTTTTTAAAAAAATGTAGCAGACGAATTTTGGGGCTATCTAGGTTCTTTTGACGTTATCTTAATTTTCCTGACGAAAATAAATAAATAAAAAGTTCATGACTTTAATTTCATGAATTATCTCCCTTGATTTTCGCTCTACAGATGAGTGGTTTATGAAATATAAACGACGTTTGTTTTGTTTTTTAAGAAAATCTAACTTTTAAAATTTTAGTTTATTAGACATCTACAACAGTGTTGCTTTAAGTAAGACAAATCAGACGAAAGAAAAAGTAAGAAGTAAGTAAAACGCCCACTTAATTTATTTGTTTGAAGCTTTTTTTTTCTTTGAGTCATACACTCACGAAATTTCACGGTGTTGATATCAGTAATAAAAATCCATTTTTATTAAATGTTATTATTCTATTCTATTACAAAGAAATAAGGAAGTGCCTAGGTACTACCAAATCCACGTCACGTGATCAGTTTAGGCATTTTGAAGGAAGAAACGTAAATATTTCTGAATTAAAAAAAAAAATCTCGCAACCCCCCCAACATAAATAGTTGTTACAAAGAAAAACAGTTAATTTAAAGATCCGATTGGGAAAAAATTACTCACTGTTATCTTGAAAAATAAGTAAAACAGTACTGTTTAAAAAAAAAAATTTTTTTACAACAGGTTCAATTTCTTTATTGATATTTTTTAGCAGAAATCTGTATTCATGTTTTTTTTACTAAAAAAATCTCGTAAACTTATAAAAATCTTCTGATTTAATTATTCAGACTGTTATCCTTATAGAAAACAGTAAAAATCTAAGTACTACTTAGTAATACGTATGATTATATTTGAATGTGTGTAAATAAAATTCTAAAAACAAACGAGCACTTTACAGTGTTTTGATTTGGTTAGATTTCTTTGTTTAATGGCATATCAACCTCTGCTGGTTATTTAATGCCAAAGCCATCATTGTAGAAGAACATTAGTGGTACTATCTAACTCATGGTAAAGAAAAACGGCCTTCTTCAGGGTAATATGTTAGATATTTGAAGTTAAAAAAGTAAAAATACAGAGAATATTATAGTGATTGTGTTGATGGGATGTATAGATATATATAGGTAATTACAATAAACACATCATAAGATCACATGTATTAAGACAGAAAAACAAAGAACTCAAAAATTCAACAAGTAATATGTTTATTAAAACAAAATATTACAATAATCAAGAATATTGATCAAAGTCCTACAGAATAGGTTTTTTTTTTAAGTTCATATAATAAAATAAAAAGAAAGTGTTGAGTTAACTCCAACTGAGAAAGAAAGGGTAATGTTCAATATACAAATCAGCAGTGAAGTAACTGAGAGAGAGAGAGAGAGAGAGAGAGAGAGAGAGAGAGAGAGAGAGAGAGAGAGAGAGAGCTTGTAATACCTTCAGCAGTAGGGAAATATTGAGGAGTCAGGTGATATGGACAGGTTAGGCTTAAGTTTGTCTCCTCTCTTTTTAGGATCAAAATCAGTATTTTTTAAAACTCTTTATTTTAGGCGTGAACGCTTTTGATTGGTTGAAAATTGTCATTTTTAATATTTCTATTTTTTTCTTTCTATACCTTTGCCAATCCCATGTGCAAACCCTCCATGTTCATAATTCCATTTCTGCTTTCAGAGTGTTAATTTCCGGCTCACCACAATATCAAACATTTTACCCTGAAAAAAGCCGTTTTTCTTTGTATACTTTTGTATGTTTTATAATTTTCTATTATTATTTTATTTCATATTTAATATAATAATAGATAGAATACAATGTGTCCATGAACAAACTCCTGGCTGAAACATGTGTTGGTAATTAATTAAATTTAATTTTATCCATTCAACATTTTCTTTCCTTTATTTATTTATCCTTTCAATATATATATATATATATATATATATATATATATATATATATATATATATAATTTTTCTTTCCATATCTACATTAAATATCATTCAAAAGATACAACTTCACATATTGACAATTTCCTGATGATGGTTTAATATAAAAAAAAAACAAAACGTTTAACATTGGCAAATAATTTATACTATGATAAAATACTCCTCTGAATACTTTGTTTTCTATATAATATGCTACCCTAAATTATATATATATATATATATATATATATATATATATGGGGTGGATATGTTTTTTTTATTGAAACACAAAAGAAATATATTGTTATAGATTTATAATGGTAAAAAATGCATGAAGTTGCTATTTTTAAAAATATTTCTTTTTACTTACAGATGTCAATTTCAACAATGAAGAAATGAATCCATTCGATGATCATATATGGAGAACAGTTAAACAAATTGGTAACAAGTAATAGTTGATATGGCTCTACATTTCTCTAGATTTAAAATTTAAAAACATTTTCATACATATCGGAGACAAATGGTATTTTTGTGAAAAGTGTAGATCAGGTCAATTTGGCAAACAAAGCCTAGATATAAACTCCATAATAGTGAAAGGATTAGATGATCATTTTTATAAAGTTATATGTATAATAGGTTTTCAAGATTTCAAATGTCAGATTAAACATGCAAATACTTAAGAGTGAAAAACACTACAGCTGCTAATTTGAAAACATATTTACAATCAAGCATTCAAAAGAAACCCTACATTTGTGAAGTGTGCAGAACAGCATTGTTAGTGAGTTTAGTGAGTGAGCATTAAAAAGGTTGCATTTATTGCAAATTCACCTTTACAAAGACACATGCAGAGATACACTGTAAAGAAACCCTACACTTGAGAAATGTGATGATAAACTTTTTCATATTACCAAGCTTTAAACAACCACGTGCAAATACACATGGCAGAAAAATCTTTCTCTTGTGAAGTGTGTGGATCAGCATTTTCAGAAAGATCAACTCTGAAAAGACATATGCGAATCCACACTGGAGAGAAACCCTATACTTGTGAAGTGTGTGGATCAGCATTTTCACAAAATGGTCATTTAAAAACACACATGCAATTACACACAGGAGAGAAACCTTTTTCTTGTGAAGTGTGTGGAACAGGATTTTCAGTAAGGTCAAAATTAAAAACACACATACGAATTCACACTGGTGAGAAACCTTGTTCATGTGAATTTTGTGGGACAACATTTTCACAGAGTTCATCCTTGAAAAGACACTTGCGGACACACACTGGAGAGAAACCCTACTCTTGTGAAGTATGTGGATTAACTTTCTCATATTCTTCAGCTTTAAAAAACCATATGCAAACACACACTGGAGAAAAACCTTTCCCTTGTAAAGCATGTGAATCAAGATTTTCCAAAAAATCAACGTTAAAAAGACACATGCTAATTCACACTGGAGAGAAGCCCTACATTTGTGAAGTATGTAGATCCACATTTTCACAGAGTTCTAATTTAAGAATACACCTGCGGACACACACAGGAGAGAAATCTTTCATCTGTGAAGTGTGTGGAGTGGCATTTTCACTAACTTCAGGATTAAAAATACACATGCGAACACACACTGGAGAGAAACCTTTTTCATGTGAAGTCTGTGGAGTGGCATTTTCAGATAGTTCATCATCAAAAAGACACATGCGAACACACACTGGAGAGAAACCTTTCGCTTGTGAAATGTGTGAATCAGCATTTTCTACGAGTTCACAATTAAAAACACACTCGAAAATACATTGTGGAGTGGAGCCCTATACTTATGAAGTGTGTGGATAAGGATTTTCACAGATGTCCACATGCAAAAACATACTCAAGAGAAATCTTAAATCCTAGTGGATTGGATCATAATTTTCAGTACTTTAATTTTTAAATTTTACAATTATTATGACCCGTTTCTAGCCTTATGTGTTCTGATGGTATTATGACCCTGTCTTAGTTATGTGTTCTGATGGTATTATGACCCTTTCCCAGCCTTGTGTGTTCTGATGGTATTATGACCATGTCCTAGTTATGTGTTCTGATGGTATTATGACTCTGTCCTAGTCTTATGTGTTCTGATGGTATTATGACCCTTTCCTAGCCTTGTGTGTTCTGATGGTATTATGACCATGTCCTAGTTATGTGTTCTGATGGTATTATGACTCTGTCCTAGTCTTGTGTGTTCTGATGGTATTATGACCCTTTCCCAGCCTTGTGTGTTCTGATGTTATTATGACCATGTCCTAGTTATGTGTTCTGATGGTATTATGACTCTGTCCTAGTCTTGTGTTTCTGATGGTATTATGACCCTTTCCTTGCCTTGTGTGTTCTGATGGTATTATGACCCTTTCCCAGCCTTGTGTGTTCTGATGGTATTATGACCTTTCCCAGCCTTGTGTGTTCTGATGGTATTATGACCCTTTCCTAGCCTTGTGTGTTCTGATGGTATTATGACCCTTCCCAGCCTTGTGTGTTCTGATGGTATTATGACCCTTTCCCAGCCTTGTGTGTTCTGATGGTATTATGACCCTTTCCCAGCCTTGTGTGTTCTGATGGTATTATGACCCTGACCCTGTGTGTGTTCTGATGGTATTATGACCCTTATGACCCTTTCCCAGCCTTGTGTGTTCTGATGGTATTATATGACCCTGTCCCAGCCTTGTGTGTTCTGATGGTATTATGACCCTTTCCCAGCCTTGTGTGTTCTGATGGTATTATGACCCTTTCCCAGCCTTGTGTGTTCTGATGGTATTATGACCCTTTCCCAGCCTTGTGTTTCTGATGGTATTATGACCCTGTCCCAGCCTTGTGTGTTCTGATGGTATTATGACCCTTTCCCACTGATGGTATTATGACCCTGTCCCAGCCTTGTGTGTTTGATGGTATTATGACCCTTTCCCAGCCTTGTGTGTTCTGATGGTATTATGACCCTTTCCCAGCCTTGTGTGTTCTGATGGTATTATGACCCTTTCCCAGCCTTGTGTGTTCTGATGGTATTATGACCCTTCCTTGCCTTGTGTGTTCTGATGGTATATGACCCTGTCCCAGCCTTGTGTGTTCCGCCTTGTGTTCTGATGGTATTATGACCCTTTCCTAGCCTTGTGTGTTCTGATGGTATTATGACCCTGTCCCAGCCTTGTGTGTTCTGATGGTATTATGACCCTTTCCCAGCCTTGTGTGTTCTGATGGTATTATGACCCTTTCCCAGCCTTGTGTGTTCTGATGGTATTTATGACCCTGTCCCAGCCTTGTGTGTTCTGATGGTATTATGACCCTTTCCCAGCCTTAGGTAGGAAACATTATGATTATAATTTGTGTTGATCAGAGTTTTCATCAAATTCAGATAATAAAAAAAACACTTTTGAACACACAGTGGAGAGAAAGTCTATTTTTGTGAAGTGTATAGATTAGCCATTTTCCACAATATCAACTTTCAAAAGACACAAAATTTCAATCTGGAATGAAAGCATACACATCTGATATATGTGAATCTGCATTTTCATTGAATTTGAGTTTAAGAATACTAAAAAAAAAACAATATTTGTGCCAAGTTTGTGGATCTACATTTACATGTTTTTCTGACTTAAAAAATAATCATGCAAGCACATACATAAGAGAAACATGTAAATTATGTGGACTGGTATTTTCATAGAAAAAGGTATGAACAAAAACATAGGCCAGGCAAACATTTATGGGGAAGACTTTCTCACATCATGTGTCAGTATACATCTAAGTAGAATCCAAACTTATACATATTAGTAGAATCCAAACTTATGCATATAAGTAGAATCCAAACTTAGACATATAAATAGAATCCAAACTTATACGAACGTGTGTGACTTGACATTATCACCGTATTCAATTTCAAAGCACATAGTAATATGTACTATGGAGAACCCTCAAGTCATGTGAGATGTGGTCATTAGTATTTTCAATATGGTTAAGTGTGGACACAATGAACAGAATCTTCAGTTATACAAAACATATGCCTTGGAACTTTCACAGTTTACTCTTTTAATAGTAAAGATAAAGAAAAACAAATTCCCTTTCTTTATTCAAAAATAATGTGCTCTAAAGTAGATTAATGTTTATACAATGTCTTCTACTATTGTTTTTATTTTAGTTTATTTTTTTAAATAATTTAATTTGGATTATATTTTACAAACATCATAAAGTCAAAACAGGCGCTTGTTAGCACAATCTATACAATTGTTTTTCTTTATCTTTACCTTAAACTGTTGGATTTAATTCCATTTTACATACTTTTAAAAATTTATAGAAACTTATTCCAGAAAGTAACCACATTTTTTTCTCCATAACTTATAGGATTTATTTGAAATGATTATCTCCTTGATATACTGGTGAACAAAACAACTCTGACACGAGTGTAAAATACACAAAGGACTTTAATACAAGCACATGAAAATGATACATATAACAGAAATACAAAGAAGATATAATAAAGAACACATTCATGAATAGGGATACAACAAGGAGGTATTCAAGAGATACCTAAATGTACATATAGAAGTAATGGAGAGTCCTTAAAGCAACATTACTTACTAGCATTGCGTTGGGGGCAGAAGGGAAGGGTGTAGACATAAAAGTCTAACCCATGTGCGTGAGGTGCCGCAGAAAAAGAAGAAGAGCTCGAGAGTTCAAAACAGGCGCCTAAACACAAAAAAAAACCTGGTGGAAAAAATGGGAACCCAGAGGGAAGATAACTCTTCCAGGCAAAGAGAAGACAACCCAACACTGGTAAGAAACCATATACATGTACAATGTTTACACGTTCCATAACTGTTATCTTGTAAGTGAAAAAATTAGAAAATATTTGTTTCTCAGCGGTTACTCTACAGTAAATTTTGTGACAGATTTTTCACTGGTGTCAGAGATCAAGGTTCAAACTCAGGTCCAAGTAAGAAGGCTTTCTCCTCTAAAGAGCTGAGCCATTTTTCAGTGTTTCAACACTTGAAAAAATTAGATGAAAACCTAGAATTGACTTACATGTAATAACTAGCTGTTTTGCTGCAACATTTTATGTTTTTAGATAGGTTTCACTTTGCTATTATGCTGTTACACTTTCAGTCAAATCTCATAATGATTCAGGATTCTTCATTGCCATAAAAAATCGAACAATTTATTAAGTCACCCAAAGTCACCATACTGCAGATGTAGTGGTGAGCAAGTAATGTGACCAAGAATTAAAATTTTTAGGCCAATCATAAATCACCACAATGGATTGTTCGGTGATCCCATCAAAAACATGATGATACTCTGAATTCCACAATTGGTCAGTTCTGGTTCTTGCAGTCTCTTACTTGTCTTCTGCAAATAATAGTTTCTTTGTGTACCTCAATTGCCAAGAACAGACTATTGTTTGGACATATTTTTTCAGGACACTTCATTCACACACAAAGCACTGCTCAAAATAAGTAAGTTTATTCTTGAATATTTTCTGGGACATTCATAAACCACATTGTAAACATTCAACCCCCCCCCCAATAAAAATGTTTTGTATATTTATGTATATAAAATTTACCCCATTTGTTAATTCTATTGTTCTTTTTTTTACCATTTCTTCTACACACTCCTGCTATCTAGCAGGCAGCACAACATTTCTGGTCAATTCAGTCTTTTCTCTTCCACTCTCTCTTCTCTCCACTTTTGCATTATTATACACAAATATAACAGTTTTTAAAAATTTATTTATGTTTTTTCCTCTCTAGCCAAGCATAGATAATAGTCAGCACATATCCTTTTAGGATCAAGCTACTTCACCTCTCTCACACACACACACACACACACACACACACATGAATCCGCCCTGTTGGCTGGGACGTTAGAATGCACCAACTGCACCTCTGCAGAGGGGTAAGACTCCTCCAATGGGGCCACCTGTTGGCCGTGGATGGTGACCCGTGATGCTTAAGGATAGAGCCCAGTTGGATGAGCAGTTCATGACATGCAATACTCCACTTTAGCCTTATCTTGGGCTAGACAGGAAGTCGGAGAGGCCCCCTCCGATCAATCGGCTGGTCACGTCAAGCCCTAGCACCTATATGATTTTCCCAACCCTATTGCCTTTATGGCAAGCCCCAACCCCTTTTTATCATATGGGTGCTAGAAGGCGGTGGCTGCGGGTCTACACGTCCTGGGAATGACGTTAAACTCTATCTGATGGTGAGGTTCCAGTTTTGGAGGTTTGGGGAATGTGGAGCACCCCTTCATCACCATTGCTCTCTGGTCCACTCTGACCCGGAGTGGTAGTACCTGTTAGGGTCCCATCTATGGGTTAAATAGAAAAATGTATTTATAAAAAATTGTATTATCCATTAAGAATTGATTTATTTCAAAACTTTATTGGCATTAAATGACCCACTGAGGTTGATATGCCGTAAAACAAAACAAACCAAACACACATGAATGACAGCCCACAAGTAAGTTTATTTTTGAACACTTATAAAGAAATCAGCTATCATAGAATGTACATTCAACAATTTAACTTCATTGTAATCCCTCTTTCCCTAGAAAGTGTGTGTGTGTGTGTGGGGGGTATCTTGTACATTTCTGTATATAAGATTTACACCATTTCTTAATTCTATTCTTATTTCTTAACATTTCTTCCACTCCCTGCCATCCAGCAGGCAGTACAGTATTCCTGGTACAGTCTTTCCTTTGAGAACCTCTCTCCCCCCTCTCTCTTCCCCTCCCTCTCTCTCTCCTTTGCTCACTTGCATTACTCTATACAAATATAACAATATTAGAAACAAATCTTATTTGATTTTGGTTTCAAACTTTTGTATACACATTTTGGCTGACTTCTGATTTAGGTCGGAAAATTAAAACGAAAAGTATTTTGGTGGTCCCCAATAACAGTTTAACTACAGTCTATGAATTAACATTTTGCGAATTGGGTTACGGTTTTAGGGGATTAAGGTTGTTTTTAATTATGTATTGCTTAAAAAAAATAAACAACAAAAAACCCAAATTACTATACATTTAATTAACCATTGAAATTAATTATTGAATCTATTATTGAGACAGTTGCTTGTGTTAGTATTGCAATGTATAATTTAAATTAAACTTAGTTTAAAAAAATATTTTTCAACATTAAATGTATAGTAATTTGGGTTAATTTGGGTTTTTTGTTGTTTATTTTTTTAAAGCAATATGTAATTAAAAACAACCTTAATCCCCTAAAACCGTAGGGAAGATAACTCTTCCAGATCCAAGGGAAGACAATCCAACAGCGTGAACCTTTATTTGGATTCACTAGTATACAGAAACATTCTATATTCCAGTATACAACAGATAGGAAGTAGAAAAAATGAAATGCTGCTGACCTCATGCTAGGAGTGTTACATAATTTATGAGCAGCTCATAAATTATGAATGTACCTGTAGTTAGAATTTCAAATAAGAGTCCATTAGACTTAAAATGATGGGGTCCTTGGAAAGTTATCCGACAGTTGTGACAGTTAATAACCTTGATCCCTTAAAGGTGCACGGTCAAGGAGGATGTCTCTTAGGGTTTGCAACTCACCCAACCTCGACGAGTTAGCAGAATCAAGTAAGATTATCATACCCTCATCTATCATCTCTACTCTACTCTGATCTCCACCCTGTAGGGTGGGGCGTTAGAACGCACTGACTGCACCTCTGCAGATGGGTAAGATTCCCACAATGGGGCCACCTGTTGGCCGTGGGTGGCGACCCGTGATGCTTAAGGATAGAGCCCAGGTGGATGAGCAGTTCATGACTTGCAATACTCCACTTTAGCCCTATCTTGGGCTAGACAGGAGGTCGGAGAGGCCCCTTCGATCAATCGGCTGGTCATGTCAAGCCCTAGCACCTATATGATTTTCCCAACCCTATTGCCTTTATGGCAAGCCCCAACCCCTTTTTATCATATGGGTGCTAGAAGGCGGTGGCTGCGGGTCTACATGTCCTGGGAATGACATTAAACTCTATCTGATGGTGAGGTTCCAGTTTTGGAGGTTTGGGGAATGTGGAGCACCCCTTCATCACCATTGCTCCCTGGTCCACTCTGACCCGTTAGGGTCCCATCTATGGGTTAAATAGAAAAATGTATTTATAAAAAAATTGTATTATCCATTAAGAATTGATTTATTTCAAAACTTTATCGGCATTAAATGACCCACTGAGGTTGATATGCCGTAAAACAAAACCAAACCAAATCTCCCTCTTATCGTTTATATACCCGATGCTAGAAGAGTATATATAACAGGAGGAGGAGAAGAATAAGTTGATAAGTGATTTTTTTTTTATAAAGAGAAAATTGAAATTAAGAAAAATTAGAGAAAAAAGATTATGTCCAATCCTAAATCTGGGCATCTGTTTTGGCAAAATTGATGTAGCAACATGCTAGCATAAGAGATTTAAAAAGTGAAAGGTCCTGAGAGACATGGAGATTTACGAATAAGCAGAGACAAGAAGCAGAGGCAACTGGAACAACCTGACCTCACCTACTTCACATTGATACTCCCCTCTCATTTTTTCTTTTTTTTTTAACCTTGTGATCAAAGTACTTAAAGGCATGCTGGAAATAGTAAGAACCTAGAAGGGAGGTAGAAGAGATTTCTGATAGAGAAATGCAATGCATTGTGGGTGAGTAGGTGGAGATAAAAGTAACCACTTACCTGTAGAAGAGAGAACTGTTCATTTAGTGAACAAGTGTCAGTGAGATAAGGAAGTAGAAAGAAGAGAAAAGAAAGAACAAGGATTGGTTGGTTGTTTGGATTTTATGGTATGTCAACACTTGTTGGATTATTTTATGCTTTAAACATACGGTCATGGGGTGAGAGCTGCTTAAATTTTGAATTCTTGAAAATTCCCATACCCACCCACCGTTTTTTTTTGTTTTTTTTAAAATTGACCATTAATTTGTGAATGGCATCAAATTTAAAACAATTGTTTCTAACTGATTTTAAAACACTTTAGGGTGGAGATAAAAAAACAAAACAATCTGTAGTTGAAAAGTACTAACTGATTTGCTAGAAATAACAAGAAGCTAGAAAGGAGGTGGAATAGACATTTTATGGGGAAATGCAATGCATTGTGGGAATAAAAGCAAATGCTTACTTGAAGAGGCAAGAACTAATCCTTTAGTTAACAGGTGTCAGTGAGAGAAGAAGTAAGCAGAGAAAAGAGAAAAGAAAAAACAAGGAAGAGAAAGGAAACCAGAAGAAAAAAAAAAAAGGGAATATGCCATGGAGAGGTAAATGATGTTGCCATAATTATCTGTGTAAAATATGCACTTTTTTCCAAGCCTAATAGTTAGTAGCACATATTATACACAAGAAATAAATATCTACTTTTTTATCCAGCAATGTGCATGACTATATTCAGGATGGTATGACTAAAGGTAAGTTATATCTATGATCCATACTAATTAATGTGTAACAAACACTTCTGTTTTATGGTGCTACAGAGAAATAGCCACAGGAATGTGTGTTTGTTTATAATTTTGTTTTTTCTAGTTTGAGCTTATTCTTGCCACAAGCTTGCTGCATTTTTGTCACAATTTATAAAGTTTATTTTCCATGTGCCTCTCGTACCATAACCAGAAGTGTAGGGTGAAAAGCAAAAGGTGTTCTTTTCAAAACAGCTCCTAGCTGGGGTGCCTATTGGATACTTGGTCCCAAATGTTAAATTTAGTTGTTTCAAATTCTACAAAGTCAGTTTGTATTATATACAAGGTACGTTTTTGGTTAAATCGAACTTAACAGACCTAAATTCCACCATCGTATGTCACCCCGCCGAAAGAAAAAAAATACCAAAAATCAGAAAATTAACCGAATTTAATGAAATTTTCAGTGTTGATATATTAATGAATAAATATATAATGCACCACTTATTCTATTTAAAAATTATTATATTATTTCAGGTTAGTTAACTTTGAACCACATATATTTGAGTATTTGTGTTATGCCTTTCGGTGAAGTGACATATGATGGTGGAATTTAGGTCTGTTAGGTTTTGATTTAACCTGAAAACTTTACCTTTAGGAACACCCTCGTAGATTTGATAATTTTACAGTTAGATAGAATCATAGATTTTATATTGGTGCTGTATTTACAAGGTGAGCAAAAAATTATCCGCATTTTCACCATAACATACCTTTATTATTGTCACACTGTGTTCTGCACATGCATGGTTGTAATAAAGATATGTTATGGTGAAAGTGTGGATCATTTTATAACACTGGTTTACAAAGAAATTGAGGCAAGCACAAAAATAACTGTTTTAACCTAATTTGGGGGTGCTGAATTCAGATTAGAAATCCGTTTTTACTCATCACCTCTAGTTTTTTAGATATGCATACTGTACATTTTGTACACATACTGTACATAAAGCGTATATGTATTCGGGGTTAATTTCTAATATTGTGTGACTTATGTCTTCTTTTTTAGTTATTATGCAATAAATATAAGTGATAGCATTACATTATATATATATAGCTATATATCAAGACGGATTTTGGCAGTTAAGCGTAGCTAACACGTCTCAATCAATAGCCAGTAGTGCACTGGCCAGTAGTGCACTGGCAGTCAGCAGATCATCTAAGAAAACACATTTCTAACTGTCTGCGGTACTATGAATTGTGTACATTGTGTCATCCAAGTATATTTATTCCGTCAATTTTCTTTATCCTGTTTTATCTGTGATAAGCTGCTGCAACTGTTGAAATAAGCACGTATATACTCTGTATATACTAAAATGAGACTATTTAAAAGACAGAAAAACTGTTTATAAATTTGAATTCAGCACACCCAAATTAGTAAAAAAAACACCTATTAACATTCTTGCCTCAGACAAAAAATATTTTTTTGTAAACCAGTGTAATTATTACAACTGTACATTTGACATAACATACATATATAAAATAATATTCATCACAGGAATGGGTTTCCAATTTTATTCTTACAAAATAAAATTTCAAAAACTTAATTTTCACACCACAGTAATGAGAATTTCATAAAGAAAAGGCAGTTCTTCACATTCAACAAAATTATAACTTCTAATTAACATTACTAGCAAAATAAAAAAACGCCCCCCGGGCAATGTAAAAATACATTTTTGAAAGATATTGCTTGAGGAGGTGGAAGTTAAAAATTAAATGTCAGAGAGTTTGAACCATAAATCATGAAATCATCAAATTTATTAAAGGAATCAAAAAAAAAAATAAAACAATTTGAAATTGAAACTAAGTTCTATTAACTTTTAATATCTATTAAAATAAAACAAACTATATATAAATATATGATACTGGGGATGTATCTATTAAAACTTGTTTTAAAAAACAATGAGGACTGTCTAATGTTGCATGCTCAAATTTTGAGTGTATTTATTCTATGTTATGACGATTTTGGGTATAGTGACGTAATTTTTGTTACAGACAAAAACTGGAAGCGAATCTCCATTATTAATTAACATTATTTTGAGATGCTGATAGGTTCACATCCTGTGTCCCTGACACACAAAAATTTTGAAGGATGCAGTAAAATCATATCCATGCCTCCCAGTGTTTTTCTTTGTCCTTCCCTCACCATTTCAAGCTGTGAATACATTTCAATAGTTTCTTAGAAATGAATTACATAGGATAGGTTACAAGGTAGGAGTTAGATGGCTTTAGTGGGACCCATAAATTTTTATGGGGACTCATTCAAAGCAAATATGTGCATCCAAGGATGCACTAAATCAAAAAGCTATCAGCATCACTGATTTTTGGATATCCTCTTTACATCCTTTCTTATCATACTTATCTTCTTATCTAACCAGATATCTCTGTTATGCTGTCTTTTCTATTCTGCTACTGGGGCTTGTTTCTGTCTTCTGATCTTCCTTCTTGGGACTTCTTCATCTCTGTGTCCTTTTTGTGTTTTATTAAGACTTTGGATATTTTTGATGTCTTTATTCCCAAGTTAACCAACATGTGTGCAAGAAATAGTCATCTTCAGAGTGATGCTATTTGTGTCTAGGGCCGGTTTAGCCCAGTTGGTAGAGTGTCCGACTAGGAACCGCAAGGTTCGATACCGATCTTCACCAACTCATCGTATGAGTAGCACAGGGATCTGTGCGGTAAAGTGAAGAGCTGATGGTTGGTATAGCACTACACTGCAGATGCCTTAACAATCTCCATGGTTTAGCGCTTGTGAAAAGGAGATAGACTCCCTCGCTGTCTGGCTGATACTGACTTTAGGCCACCCAAGCGATTTTACTTACTTCTGAAACACCTATCTAAAACTGAAATCTCTAAATTCACTTTCTGTTCTCATGAATGGCTGGACCAATCAGAGAATAGTTATCAAGATCAGCCATCTTATGGGTATTTTCCATGATTCAGAATTACTAGTTACAGTAAAGTCTACAATACCATACATAATATATAGGCAACTTATGAATTATTCAAAAAACATCAGTCTAAATGATTTTAAAAGTTGAATTATATGAATATGAAAAGAAACATCATAAACTGATTTTAAATGTCTAGGAATATCTGCATTGATCTTTTGATGAGTGTTGAAAATGCGTCTACACATTTCTTATTTGTTTATATCTCTTTGGTGTTTGTTGATGTAATTTACCATGAAAATGGACCTATGTACATTTTACATACAGATTATTTCTTTCTTATGTGTCCAGGTACATGATACCACACTGATATCTTTTAAATATATATTCACACATCTTTCACTGAAGTTGACTTCCATAAACAAAATGACTTAAACACATCAATGAACATGGTTTCTATCCTTTATGAGTTTGCATGTGTCACAGAAACAAACCCCAGTAGCAGAACAGAAGAGACAGCATATCAGAGACATCTGACTAGCTAAAAAGAAGATAAGTATAAAATATTATAAGAAAGGAAGTAAAGAGGCTATCAAACAATGTTAATTAGAAGCTATAAATTTGTTGAATATGAAGAACTGCATTTATTTCATGAAAAAATATTTGGATTATGCATCCAGGTATATGATATCAAACTGATATCTGTTAAATATATATTCACACATCTTTCACTGAAGTTGACTTCCATAAAAAAAAGACCTAAACACATCAGATGATAATTGGTTTCTATCCTTTATGTGTTCTCATGTGTCGCAGAAAGTTTGATTTTCTTGAAAAAGAAGTTTCCACATACATCACAAGAATATGGTTTCTCTCCTGTATGGGTTTGCATATGCATCACTAAGTTTGACTTCCGTGAAAATGAATAGCCACACACTTCACAAGAATATGGTTTTTCTCCAGTATGTGTTTGCGTATGTCTCACCAAATCAGATTTCCGTGAAAAAGTTGTGCCACAGACTTCACAAGAATAGGGTTTTTTCTCCAGTGTGAGTTTGCATATGTATCGCCAAATGTGACTTTTGTGAAAAGAAAAACTGCACACTTCACAAGAATATGGTTTATCGCCTGTGTGTATTTGCATATGTTGTACCATGTGAGCTTTTTGTGAAAAGGAAGACCCACAGACTTCACAAGAATATGGTTTCTCTCCAGTGTGAGTACGCATATGCATCACCAAATTCGACTTACGTGAAAAAGAATAGCCACACACTTCACACGAATATGGTTTTTTCTCCAGTGTGTGTTTGCACATGTCTAACCAAATCCGACTTCTGTGAAAAGGAAACTTTACACACTTCACAAGAATGTGGTTTCTCCCAGTGTGTGTTCGCATATGCAACACGAATTCTGACTTTCGAAAGAAGGAAGAGCTACACACTTCACAAGGATATGGTTTTTCTCCACTATGTATTTGTAAATGTTTTGCTAAATGTGATGTATGTTTAAAAGAAGATTCAGATGATTCCAAGAATTTGGTTTCCCTCCAGTATGGGTTTTCAAGTGCTTTTTCAAATTGGAATATTAGATAATTTACTTCCGCAGATTTTACAGGAATAACATTTTTGGGGGGGTAATTTTCCATCTTTTCTTTTTTCATTTAAGATCACCATCAAAATTTCATTCATTCAAAATTCTCCATGTTAAGAAATAATCTTTCTATAAATGCAGAGCAAAATCTTTGTTAGGCTGGAACATCTGTGAAAGAAAAAAATGTGGCAATTCAGTAAATAAGAATATATCTTGGGTGTTGAAAAAAGTTTATGGGAAAAAATAATGTAAAAACCCATAGTGTAGTTTAAGATAAACAATGAAGAGAAAGACATTGGAAAACCTGTCTGCTTTTGGATAGAAAAATGTCATTGAGAAAATAAGAAATATTTTAATTTGATTCATAATAATAAAATAATTTATATTTTTAACTCTTAACACCCTGTTGAGAATTTTCTTAGTCCAGAGTCTAATTCCTATAAACATTTATTTAAAAAAATGGCTAAAAATGGCCTTTTCATTTAAAGTTACCTGTTATTTCCCTTAAATCAAAAACTTCTAAATATGTTTAATATTACATTTAAACAAAGGCTATCATTTGGAGTAGATTAGGAAAATGAATGTGACTACAAACAGGTGGAATGAGGTGGTATAAGATGTTAAGAGTTAATAAGTAATATAGGGTGCAAAAAATGTTAACATTCCAATAGGAGTTCCTTTATGATATTGTGATTTTAAAGTTTCCACCCATTCCACATCCCTGTCAACACATTATTGGAATCTTCCCCAGGTAATCTAAGTAATATCAGTTCTGCTTTTCTAATAAAGATACTCCCATAGAAATATTAACATTTTAAAAATTTTTTTTGATTGAAGATTCCAAGAATGTGTTAAAGGGATAGTGAACATGTGGACACTGTTTGAAATTATACATAAGGTACTACCATGAGAGGCTTAACATTCTTTTTTAATCACCCTATATCATGAAAAATATCATATTATTACTTTTTTCTCAAAGGTAAAAAGTGAAAAACTAATTTTAATAAGTAATCTGAAAGATCATTGTATTTCTTGACCAAAATCAATAATATCAATAATTTCCTTAGAAAGGACACAGATTAATTTGTACAATAACTATGGGTAAATAGTGTTTAATTTGTGTATAGTAATGGAGGGAAGAGAGAGTGGAAGAGAGGCAACTGGTTGACCAGGATATTGTACTGACTACTAGATAGCAGGGATTGAAGAAAATTATAAGAACAATAGAATCAACAAATAAGGTGAAAATTATACTCAGAAATTTACAAGAAGGTTCCTTTTTCTTATATTAGAGAGAGTTACAAAGAAGCTAAGTTATTGAATTTCCATTCTATGCTGTTGAGTTCTTGATAATACATGGATAACTTGTATTGGGTTATCCTTTGGTGTGTATGTAAAGTAAGGTAGCTTGCTCTCTAAAGGATATTTCTGAGTGTTATCCAGGCCTGGCCATTGAGGCAAGTGTTGAAATGCTTTCTGTAATTCATCACTTAAACTTATAGACTAAGCGATGTTTAAACCCTAGCCAATCAATAACTCTGTTGGTTGTCATCTTTTGCCTAAGAGTTATCTTCCCTCTGGTGTCCCGTTTTTGACCACCAGGTTTTTTTTATTTGTATTTAAGCACCTGTTTTGGAACCCTCAGTCTTTCTTCTTCTGCAGCACCTCAGCACATGGTTAGACTTTTATGTCCACACCCTTCTCGTGTGGGGGCTTCTGCTCCCAACACAACTAGTAATGATATTGCCTATGGACTCTCCATAACTATCCATTACTTCTATATGTAAATTTAG
>CM042151.1:79809589-79850816 GCA_023376005.1 Doryteuthis pealeii | reverse complement strand
TGGTATCAGGACATATCATGTTCTGTATGATTTAACATACAAATTCAAGTACTGTCGGTGGCCTGATAAAATGCCTTCACAGGCCGGATTTGGCCCATGGGCTGTAGTTTGGTGAAATAATTATCATCATCATCATCATCATCATCATTCAAGAGTCTTGCAATAAATAAAGTGAAGTAAGAAGTTGGCTATAGAAATACACTTGCATCTTTTTCAGGAAATTAACAGTGGACGATCTGTCATGTCCCAAAGGCAGTCAGCATGACCTTCTTTACTGACCACTGCACCCAGAACTTTTTCTTTACCAGAGAGTCAGTGTATTTCCACTACATGCTCATAGAGGTAAACCCATGTCTAGCCCATTTGTAAACATTTTTTATCTAACTAAAACAATCTTCTTTGCACACACCACACATTTTTTTCATAAATCAGTGCTCAAATACTGGAGAGTAGAGCAGGATAAAACCTAAAATGTCTGTTACCCTTTTTATAAAAGGGAGGATCGAAGTGTAGTATCTGTTCCAGATTCTATGCTTTTGAAACTTACCTTTTATACCGGTTGGTTGGGTCCAGTGTGGACCGGTAGAGTACAATTATTAGCATTGATCGCGGGGAGCATCCCCCAGGCAATACCTGCCCCCTTGGGGCAGGGCTGGGTTTATTACCCAGCACCTGAGGCGCCCCCCTTGAGGGGGAATACCGAAGGGATCGACGCAATTTTTGTTCTTTCCCACCCATGAGCTTCGGCTTGTGGGTGGGCCCACGTTAAAACGAGGCCTGGTGCCCAGCCCATACAAGTGGGGTATGAGGCAAATACCCTTTTTATAAGTTTTGTGCCACAATTAATCCCTCTCTCTTATATATATATATATATATATGTATATATATACCTGTGTGATGATTTCCTATTGAAAGTGATTGCTGACACTCTAACTCACACCCTAGTTGATTACCGCAATCAGTGTGCCTGAAATTTTGCCAAGATTTATAATTGAGTCTACTTAGAAAAAATTAAAACGAACAAAAACATAACCACTAAAATAAAACACAAAATATATTAATGTGAAACTTTTTAACACTAAATATCATAATAAAAAAATATTCTCTGGTTTCAACCGGAGGGTCCGGTAACTTCGGCCCTGGACCATATAAGTTAAGATCGCTGATCCCAGGGGACCATCCCACCAGGCAACACCTGTCCCCTCGATTTAAAGGGGTGGGTTGGGTTTATTGCCCGGTGCCTGAGGATCAACGCATTTTTTGCACCCGCCTCCCATGTTCGTGGGTGGTCCCACATTAATAGGGCCTTGTGCCTAACCCATACACGTGGGGTACGTGGTAAATAAATATCATAAAACACACATACACAGTATAATGAAAAAATAAAACAAACGAAATAGTTGATTTCTTTAAAAATAGTATTTCTTTAAAAATGAAATATCCAAATTTAAACTCGACTTGTAATATTAACGTGTATATTCAACAGAAATAATACACAGAAAAAGGAAATATTAATGTCAATTTAAATAATATTATGAATATTGAATTGAAATATAAATAATAATACCAGCTCTATTTTCTACTTACCTTTGTCTTAAACAGTATTGACACACTGAGAAAATCAAAACAATGACGAAAATAGAGAAAGTAGTGCTCTTTTTATTTATTTATTTAATTTTTTAAATGATTATTCTATCGATCTGCAAAAATATTCGTTCAATCCATAATAATGTTTAAGTTGTAAAAAAAGACACAAAAAAGAAAACAATGTTTGGTAAGAAATACAAAAAATACGACGTAAATATAAAATCATCTGGTGAAATATATTTAATTCAATGAACGAGGGACATAGAGCGGTGACTGAAATTTTGTCTCGTGTCAAACGAAAAAAGATTATATTCTTCAAATTAATTGCTAAAAAATTGTACTTTATTATTTGTTAATATTAAGTAAAAAAAAAATTAATTAACTAATATTTTCAACTCATTAACTACAATTTTAAATACATTGAATAAATTGATTCGTTTCGGGATTTTTAAAAAAATCAATTTTCTGTGCAAACTTAGCGACAACGACTTGCCCTATAAATTCAAATTTTAATGATTTTTCATTTCAAAACATAAAAAAAACTATTTTGAATATATATAAACGAAAACCGTTTCAATAAAATGCGTTGGTTTTTTTATAATGAAATTATTGTATTTTTTTTAATTGAAAAGATTAAAAAATTGAATAAAAATATATTTTGCTTACTTTCTTTTGGCCTCTGTTTACTTTGAGCCTTTTAAAGTAAACAAAAACAAAAGAAAAGTTTAAGGCATTAAAACTAATGAAACATTAATGATTTTTTTTCTTTATTTCTTTAGAAGGAATTTTTCAAAATTACTTTAAAATTTGACTACTACATAATTAACATCTAATCACTGGTCAACTTCTTAACGTCTAAGCATACTGCATTTTTCTAGAATAAAGTCAATCAATTTTTAAAAGGAACACAAGTAGTTCTAAGAGATTTACATCAATGAAATGGATAAATTAAATTCAATTTACGATTTTTAACAATTTCGGGATAAGGTTTTTTTTTTTTAAATATGGGTGAGGTGAGGTGGGGGTAAAGATTGTTTTGTTTTTAGCAAATTTGTGTAATTTTTCGGTTGTAATCCAATGTTTTTTTTTTTTTCCTTTTTTTAGAAAATAGCTTTTTTTTATTCTTGAGAATTTTTTTCTAATTTCGAGAAAAATTAAGTTTTAAAAAAGTAGAGGCGAGTTAATGGGGGTTCGATTTATTGATAATATATACGTAAAAATGAACCTTGACTTTATGTCCACATTCATGGCACCTGATGTTTTACTTACATTTTTATTTGTTTTAAATAAAACTACTGATCTAAGACTTTTTTTTATTCCAATAAAATTTAGTTATTTCATTCTTCTAATTTTAATATTTGCTAAAATAAAAAAAAAAAAAAAAAACATCCAGATATTTTATTGTTTTGTTTGTACATTTTTTTTTTATTTATTATTAATTATATCTTTGAAAAAAAATAAAAACCTATAATAAACATAACACGTCGTCGTATGACACAAGATTAAAAAAATAATTGTTACGATAAAAAAAATCATATTTTAAGTAAAAAAATTAATTGAAAATAACACATACCTTAGTATTTAAAAAATTATATATACATTGTGTTGTCTTCCTAATATGATCAAAATACTTGAAGGAAAGAAAAACTACGACATTAAAACTAAAAATTTATGCGTAAAATTTTCTGGAATTAAGAAAACGAATTACTACATTCATTGCAAATCATAATTCATAATCAATGACAAGGGAGATAACTGATATCAACTCTGAAAAACTAACTTAAAAAAATAAAAATCAATATATTTGAAGGTTAAACAAATAAACAAAATAAAGATTTAACTAAAATTGTAATATAAAGAATTAAGATATATTGCTGTTTTAAAATATATTTGTTTTACTCATTGGATATAACAATATGATCAACAAGATATTTCTTGTAATAGTTCTTACTCAATGTATTTACATGTAATCTACTAAGCTTTGATATGGCACACACTTGCTTACAGTACCTGCTGGTGCTTAAGTGGTCACCCATCTATGGGGTAGCGAGAGGTTTAATGTTTTAGGTTTAAAATTGTTTAAAATGCTTGTTATTCCTAGTGCATGTTCCTAGGGTTTGCTTTTAACCCCATCTTATTTGGTGGTCGTGCTGAAAAAGAAGGAATTCAAGGAACGAAAAAGGAAGAGACAAAGACAGAAGGTGGTTTTATGATTTAGGATTTATTCACTGGTCATAGCCACCATGGGTCAAGAAATTATCTCCCTGGCCAGTAATAGTGACTAGACACAGTTAATGCCTAAACTCGATTGGCCGAGAGATTCTCTTGGGGGTCGGAAGTAGGTCCTTTTTCCCACACATGCTCGGAGGGTTCTTCCGGTGAAGGTTCATGGGAGTTTATTTTTTTATTTTAATCCCCACACATGTAATTACTGAACAGGCTCATTGTTACTTAACTTTGGTGATGTCTTTACATGTTATTTACTAAGCTTTGCTTAGATATGGCACATAGACCCCAAGGCTGCCATGTCAACTGGGACTGTAGAATACACAGACTACACCTCTGAGTAGGGATAAAATCACCCTAATGGGGCCACCTGTTGGCTGTGGGTGGTGACCTATGATGTCCAAGGACAGAATCCTTGTGGCTGAGCAATCCATGATATGCAACACTCCAACTTTAGCCCTTACTTAGGTTAGATGAATGGTTGGAGAGGCCCCCTCCAATCAAATTGTCCCAACCCTATTGCCTTTATGGCAAATCTCCAACCCTTTTTATAATATATGTGCTAGAAGGCAGTGGCTGAGGGTTTTAGTGTCCTTTACCATTACATGCAGTTTAACTGCATCTAGTGGTTAAGTTCCAATTCTGGAACTATGGGGAAATGTGGAGTACCCCTTCATCACCATTACTCCCATTACTGACCCGGAGTGTTAGTACCTGTTAGGGTCACATCTATGGGTTAAATAGTAAAAATGGAGTTTTTTAAAAAATGTGTTAAAAAATTAGCTTAAAAATTTTTTTTTGAATACCTATCAAGTATGAATAGAACAAAACATAAAATAACCCAACAAGGGTTGACATGCCAAAATCCAACAATGATGTCTTTACATATTGCATGAAAATATTATTGAAATAGACTTATATAATAAAAAAAAAAAGCAGGCTTAGTTTTAGACGTCTCAAGACTATTGAAAATTCTGTTTTCTCTAAGTATTGAATCAGGGGTCCGCAAACTTTTCAGCCTGAGGGTCACAAAGCTTAGCGCAGGAGGGTCTGGTACTGTAAACATAAAAGTGTTGGGTTATTTCATGCTGAAGTCACTTTATCAATTAGGGTCTTCAATTATATGTAGTTCAAAAATTTATCTTCACAATCATTTTAAACAGATCAATTTGACCCATAGATGGGACCCTAACAAGTACAACCATTGGTAATCTGAACATTAGATACATAAATGAGAGTAACCTCCCCTTGTTTGTTTCATTTTGAGGAAGCCGTATATTTTGGTCAGCCATTTTCATTTCACCATAAATCTATACTGAAAATACGAATTTGTTCGAATCAATACAACTGCATGTTTTAACACAAAAATATCATAAAATGTGTTCTTAATTGTGCTTGCGCATTATTTGAAATGAACTTAATTGTTATTAAGAACACATTTTATGATATTTTCGTGTTAAAACATGTAGTTGTATTGATTCGAACAAATTCGTATTTTCAGTGTAGATTTATGGTGAAATGAAAATGGCTGACCATAATATACGGCTTCCTCAAAGTGAAACAAACAAGGGGTGGGTACTCTCATTTATGTAGCTAATGTTCAGATTACCCAACCATTCCATGTCACAGAAGAACATCAACAAAGGAGTGACTCTACACTCCTCAAATCTCCAGATGCAGTTTAGTGTCATACCTAGGACATCCTTTTTGGGATGCAAGCGATGTATGCTAGGCCCCACCGACCAGAAATTTATTCGGAGTATGCCTTACATATATATGTTATAGTGAAGGCACATGGCATAATGGTTATCATCGTAGGAAATGGACATGGCGAGATGTGTTCACATGCTAGACAAGGCTATTTGCATTTCATGTAGTTCTAATACCCTTGGGAAAGGTATGCATCCAACTATTCTTCCTCCAGCTATGGGTAAATAGTAGTGCAGACTGGACTCTTTAACCTTGGTTTATCTGAATTTAAACCTGTTAAACTCTGCCTAAGAAATTGACCTTGTGTCACATCCTACTCATGTGGAGGGGTTGGTAAGTATGTATATATGTATGTTATAGAACAACATTTCCACTCAAACAGTTATAATTCTAACAAAGATGTAAAGTTCAACATCATAAAAATATTTTTACATTAGACAATATCACAACAATAATGGAAACACATTATCAATAAAGTGTCTCCAAACAGTGACCTCACTTGACCTTACCTAAAGCTAAATCATTTTCCCACCCTATCAGTTGAGGTTGTAGACTGCACCTCTGTAGAGGAGTAAGACACCCCAATGGCTATGGGTGGTGACCTGTGATGCACAGGGACAGGGTCTTGGTGGCTGAGCAGTCTATGACGGGCAATCAGAGTGGTGGTAATGTCAAGCCCAATTGCCTATATGATTGTCTAAACCTTATTGCCCTTATGGCAAACCCCTAACCCTTTTTATTATATATGTTCAAGAAGGTTATGGCTGAGGGTCTTAGTGTCCAAGGTATGATGTTAAAGTGCATCTAGTGGTGAAGTTCCAGCTCTGGAGCTCTGGGGTACCCCTTCATCACCATGATTCCCAGGTCCACCCTAACCCAGAGAGGTAGTACCTGCTAGGGTCCCATCTATGGGTTAAATAAAAGAAATAATTGAGTTTAAAAAATGTGTTTTAAAAAATTGAGTTTTTAAAAAATGTTGAATACCTATCAAGAAGGAATAAAACAAAAAGAACCCAACTAGGGTTGACATGCCATAAAATCCAACCAACCAAACCAAACCAAACCTAAACCATTGTCAAAATATCACTTTAAAATAGGATAGACAGATTTGGGTAGACACATAAATACCTAAATAAACAAATGGCTATACAAAATAGTCAGAGCTAATTTAAAACACACCCTGCCAGGCTTAACATATATCTCCCTAATGGAGAACTCAGTGCCAAGTGTCTATGATAGCAGATAACATATAAAGATCAGTTAACACATTGGCCATGAAGTGCACCACATATGGTACATAAAGAACTCACCAAAACCACAATGTGTACCATATATACTACACACCTAGGAAAGTATATACATTCTTAAAATGGGCACAATTCAGTTTTAATTATCAAATTTCAGAACAAAAAGCATTAATACTGTTAAGGAGCGTTGGGGAGAGTAAGGAGTAATCATGGGGAGAGTAAGGAGGGAGAATAGGGAGTGATCAAGAGGAGAGTAAGAAGTAATCAAGAGGGAGAGTAATGAGGGTCAAGGGGATAGTAAGGAGTATATTTTGGTCTGCCATTTTCATTTCACCATAAATCTACACTGAGTAAGTCAACAACAATATAACAGAATTTTTTGCTCAGGATCAAAGGTAATTGGAAAGGTATTGCTCGAGGAGGTGGAAGTTAAAAATTAAATGTCGGAGAGTTTGAACCATAAATCATGAAATCATCAAATTTATTAAAGGATTAAAAAAAAACAAAAAAACAATTTGAAATCGAAACTAAGTTCTATTAAAATAAAACAAACTATATATAAATATATGATACTGGGGATGTATCTATTAAAACTTGTTTTAAAAAACAATGAGGACTGTCTTGCATGCCAAATTTTGAGTGTATTTATTCTATGTTATGACGATTTCAGGTATAGTGACGTAAGTAGTGACATAGTTTTCGTTACAGACAAAAACCAGAAGTGAATCTCCATTATTAATAGATTAGATAGGAATATCTGATATCATATAACTGTGTGCAAAAACCTCTTAAAAGTTACAGAAGACATCTACCTATCTATACATATATAAAGGGCAGTTTGTGTGTATTTATGTCCGGAGGAAACTATGAAAATAAAAAAATCAATGACAAAGAAAATATGTATAAACATTCACTATCACCAGATCTTGCTTTTTGAGGAAAGATAATGAATATTTGATTTATATTTGTGAAGATAATTAAAAAATAAAATTCAAATGCTAACAGCATGGAATTCTTTTTTTTTTTTGCCTTTGTGTCTGGACCAACTCTGTCTTTTTTTACATAGGGATTTTAATGGGGCATCCTGTGAGGATCTGACTTGTGATTAAAAAATAATGGATCTGTGAGACTACCTTTTTTACCCACCCTCTACCCAGATGATGCCGGGTAGCTGCTTCAAGTGCAAATATAAATGTATGCATTTCCTTAACCCCTAGGCATAAAATAATCCTAAATCAGTCGGTATGCCATTAAAATCAATCAATGATAGAATAAACAAAATGTGAACAAGAAAAGAAGAAAAGAATAAAAACAATTGTAAGTTTATAAAAACTGAACACAATTTGATTTTTAAGGATTTTTATTTGGATAAATACACTGAAGTAGTTTCAAGAGAGTAAAATGTAGACTTAATGCCAGAAAAAAATCTATTCTCTTGGCTTTTGTTATATCATCAGGTGATCCGGGAAAAAGAGACTAAGACGGATTTGTAAGAATGAATTGTATCTTTATTCTAGTTCTTTCTTCTGCTCATTTGTTCGAATATAAATATATATAATATTGACCAAGTAATCAATAAGCACCCTAAATCATCAACTTAATGAAAGGTTCATATTTTAACTCATCACCAGTATGTTTCACTTTCAAATATTTGAAAATAAATGAACAGATAATTTTTGCAATTATATTGTATCTGACAAATTTTACAAATTGTGTGATACTATTTCTAAATGACATCCTTTTATTTAAATAAGCATAAAAATATTTTGTAAATAAAAACTCAGTGTATTCTTATTCAAATAAACATAATTGCATTTCTCTTCTGATTAAGTAAAAACTATTTTAGTATAAAAATGTCTTTTGTCTTTTTTTAAAATCCCCGTAAATGTTCAAAAATATTCATAAATTTCTGATTAAAAAGTATGTATTTAAAAAAGGATTTTGCTATTGAATTTTAATTTGATTACGTGTACCAACCCTCTATTTATTTAATCTATTGCGAGTTCAACATCTCCATAAACTTCTGATTATAATCATTTGTTTACAAAAATTTGGAAGCAGAAGTTACTGGTGATGAGTTAAAATATGAACCTTTCATTAAGTTGATGATTTGGGGTGCTTATTGGATACTTGGTCCATAAATGTCCATATATTTATATATATATATATATATATATATATATATATATATATATAGTAAGATGCATATAGAAATAACCTACTCAATATTGCAATTAATTCAATATTTATTCCCCAGTAACTCATCTTCTTATTTATCATATATATCATGTACTTGAGGGAGAGACAATGAGCATATTTTAGAGAGAGAAAGAGAGAGGGAGAATGTGTAGCAGAGAGGGCTTATAGCAGGTTGACAAAAAGAAATCCATCCTATGAGCATTGGTAGCACTCTAACCTCTTTGTCTTTGATGCATTTTTTAATGTGTTTCATATCACCTACACATTTGAACTATTTGTCTTTCTAAATAGCATCCTCACAAAATTTAAATGCTTCCCCACTGAACAGCTGCTTCTTCCTATCATTTGTGTTTTATTTCTAACTATATGACTTTGGCTTCAAGAGGATTCAGCATTCATCATTAGAGAGTGTCAACATTCTCTATACCAATGAGTACTAATTGCCTTTTCTGTACATCCAATACATAAAACTTATTTTTCTTTTAAAAATATCTAAGTGTTTTATAGTATTACCTATGAATAAGTACACTCCCAAACAATTTTTTATAAAAAGTTAATTTTCTTCTAAACCACAGATAACAGGATTTTATTATTTCTAGTGAAACATCATAAAATCAAAATGAATATCATTAGGTATTATTTACTGCCAAACTCTACATCATTGAAACTCCATAACCAAAAATATCAAGATGTTTCTACATATTGATATAAAAAAAGATTACCCCTTATTGATATAGACAGATGGGACTTACTTATTACTTTAAGTAAGTACATCGCCAACAAAAGTTCAATTTTTTTCTAAATCAAAGATACCTGGATTTTATTATATTTAGCAGAATACTACACAATGAAAATGAATATTATTAAGTATTCCAGTATTGCCTATACATATGTACACTGTTACGAATTTCTTTTAATAAAAATGTTAATTTTCTTCTAAATTAAAAGATACCTGCATTTGATTATTTCTTGTGGAACATTATTCAATCAAAATGGACATTATTAAGTATTCTAGCATTGTCTATAAATACCTTTTTTTTTAAATAAAAATGTTAATTTTTTTCTAAATCAAAAGTTACCAGGATTTGATTATTTCTTGTGGAACATTACAAAATCAAAATAGATATCATTAGGTATTATTCATTACCAAACTCAACAGCATTGAAATTGTGTAACCAAAAATATCAATATGTAGCCATCCAAAAATAAGCACAACCCAACACAAAAAAGTTATTTCTTTCTAATAAGTATATTTTCAAATTGTTAGGATCAGCCAACAATGAAAATTTAGAGTAGCTTCCCTTGAGGGTTAAGGCAGAGTGACCTCCGTTGATATGTGCATTGTGGGTCAAACTGACCTGAAGGACAGATTCTGACATGACACTTTGTTGCTTATTTGCTGAATTCTTATTTATTATGAATGTCTATCATCTCAGGTAATTAACCAACTATTCTACTTGTTGGATTCTGGTCATGCACATGTTGAGCCTTTAAGTAACTGTTGTAGTATAATGGTCAGGCCCTACCCGGGAACACCATATATGTGGCCTTGTGCCAGACTCAGAGAAACTTTTAAAAAATGTAGTACTAATTCTCTGATATTACTGGGTGGTCTTTGAAGAAACCAGATAAAAAACATTACATTAATTAAGCTGACCCTCTCTCTCGAAGTTAAGAAGCTTGAATTTATTCCAATAAACTCCCTGAAAATAAACACAGTATTATAATCTTCTTTTACTATGATGAGGAATATTACGGGGATCTTTTATGAATGAAATCCCCTTACCCAAAGATACCTGTGGAGATAGTCAATTGACCGTGACTAGAAGCCAGCGGCGTGTGTAAGGTGATACTTCCTTGACCTGCTACTAGCGACCAAGAACTGATGGATATAGTAAACAACCAAAAGTTTACGCGTGTGAACGCCACCGCCACGTTACACTGTTTTGGAGTAGAACAAAATCTTGTTTATTTCCAACACCCGGGTCTCACATGTTTTATTCAGTATTCCGCATTTATTTGTATGTAAAAACATGGCACAAACCAAACTTGATTTTCTCTTTTTGGTGACTGAAGAAAATTAACTTTTCTAAAAAAAAAGAAATTGTAGAAATGTACTTATTAACAAGTGATACACAATGTTAGAAAATGTGGACACAGGAAATCTGGAAATGAATTTTATTTTCTATTCTCCATTTTAATTCTTAAGAAAAAAAACAAAAAACTTTTCAGTTATTTTAAAAGATGGACTTTTTCCACCAGGAAAAACCATGCAGAATATGTTAAATCCTAAGTGCATTATAAAATATCACATTTAAAATCTGAGAACATTTTGAGCATTTTCTCAAGTGATGATCATTTTTGTTTTAGTGCAGTAAGCATGTATGACTAAAAACAAAACAAAAAAAAGACAAACTCCAATAAATTCTGTTAAGTGAACTTCAAAACCTGACATCGTCTTCAAGAAAAGAAGGCGCTCTTGAACTTTCTCGACCCTTTCACTTTTTGATTTGTTTTCTGTTAAGCAGCGTTAAGTGATTTTTGTACCCTAAAATTATAGCTTGCAATAGTTTTTTATTATGAATCTTTTCACCATGTATGACCTTGTTTGAGCGGGCCTGGTATGACAGTAGAGATTGTTGAAAACCTTTTTGTGAGATGAGAGTATAATTTTGTTCTTGTAATAGCACATCATACATTCAAGATTTGGAGTAAAAAAAACAAAAAAAAAAACAACTGATATTGCTCTGGAAAATCAAAAACTGCTCCACTTGAAAATGATATTACTGAGGAAAATGCTTCCTCCATAATTTCCAAACTTCTGCAAGATTTAATTCAGAAAGTCTATGAACCTGAAGCTGATAATTTGTTTTCAGCTGAGTGGTGTAACCTAAAAATTATAGATTGCAATAGTTTTTCAAACCACTTTTCATATTTCCATAATTTTTCATAATTTTTGTACATTTTCATTATTTTTTACTAGTACAAAATAAAAAACGGCTTCCGTGCGATGTAAAAATAGATTTTTGAAACATATTGCCTGAGAGGTGGGAGTAAAAAATTCAATGTCAGCGAGTTTGTACCCTAAGTAAGTAAAATTATCCAATTCATTAAAGGATTAAAATATAAAACAATTTGAAATGTAAACTTTAAATATGTATTAAAATAAAACAAACTATATATAGATATATAATACCAGTCATGTATTTATCAAAACTTGTTTTAAAAAAACAATGAGGGCCGTCTAATGTTGCATGTTCAAATTTTATTCTATGTTATGACGATTTTGGTAATGTGACGTAAGCAGTGACATAATTTTTATTACAGATAAAAACCGGAAGCCAATCTCCATTATTAATTTTTTGTAATGTATTTGTTTTGCCTTGAATGACCTTATTCAAGACAAATCAGGATGTGTGAAATTCCTATAAGATAAAGGTATTCTTCACATAGATTTAAAATGTGATGCTGGGCACCAAATGGTTTTAAAATTTTTGGACAAGAAGAATACATACATGATGACTGTGATCAGAAGAAGTCTTGGATATCAGAAACATGGCAGGATGTCACCTGTCTTAACATCAGGTCATATTATCTATTTAGGCCTGGTCAGATGAACTGATCACCAGTCTATTTTGTTAACCTGAGTTGGAAATTTCAGAATATTCAGAATTTATAATAGTTTTTTTTTTTTTTTGTATTTTATGGCATGCCAACCCTTGCTGGGTTATTTTATACCAATGACATTTTGTTTTATTCATTCTTGATGGATACTCTTTTTTTAAAACTGGGACCCTAATAGATACTACCACTCTGTGTTAGAGTAGACCTGAGAGTAATGGTGATCAAGGGATACTCCACATTCCCCAGAATTCCAGAATTGGAACTTCACCATCAGATAGTTTAACAACATACCCAGGACATAAGTATAATTTTTTCAATTACATTTTTAAAAAACTCATTTTGTTCTATTTAACCCATAAATGGGACCCTAATAGATACTACCACTCTGGGTTAGAGTAGACCTGAGAGTAATGGTGATGAAGGGGTATTCCACATTCCCCAGAATTCCAGAATTGGATTTTGGTTTGGTTTGGTTTTACGGCATATCAACCTCAGTGGGTCATTTAATGCCGATAAAGTTTTGAAATAACGTCATTCTTAATGGATAATACCATTTTTTTATAAATACATTTTTCTATTTAACCCAAAGATGGGACCAGAATTGGAACTTCGCCGTCTGATAGTTTAATGTCATACCCAGGACATAAGTATAATAGGGGAAGATTGACTAAACAACAGTGGATTTTTAGAGGGATATGCTGTGAGATAAGAGAGACATTTCTGTATGCTGTTTCAAATAGAATAGCAGCCATTCCACTTCCTATAAGAGAACTTTCAATGAAATTCTTAAAGATATAGTTGACTCACAATAAAGAATTTTCCAAACCCATCTATTGCTTAAATGATATTATTTAATAATATAACAATTTACTGAACACCACTTCAAAGGGACGCAACCAATAATAAATCAAAAGTTAAAGGGCCGAGAAAGTTCAAGATTACCGAAAGGAATTTATAATCGTGTGTCTCTTAAAGGGTAATATTCAAAGGTTCAAAAGGAGATATCTCGTGTTCCTCTTGAATTTGCTCCTGACTTTCTAAGTCTGAGTTAAGTGGCAACTCTAAGTCACATAATTCTGAAGGCTTTTCTTCAGTGTGTGTATCCATGTGCTGTTTTAGGGTTGAAATACTAAAAAACGTAGAGCCACAGACTCCACAAAAAAAAGGCTTCTCTTCACTGTGTGTTGCAACGTGTCTTTTCAAAGCGGCACCATTTGAAAATGAACATCCACATATTTTACAAGAATACGGCTGCTCTCCAGTGTGCACTAGCATGTGCCTTTTTAAGTTAGAACTAAGTGAGAATGCAACGCCGCAGATTTTACAAATGTATGGTTTTTCACCTGTGTGTGTTCGTATGTGCAGCTTTAGAATAGAACTATGGGAAAATGCACTGTTGCAGACTTCGCAAGAATACGGTTTTTCACCTGTGTGTATTTTAAAGTGTCTTTTCAGGGCGGAAGTGCTCACAAATGCAGATCCACATAGTTCGCAAGAATAAGGCCTCAGTCCCGTGTGTATTCGCAAGTGTATTTTCAAATCTGAACGCTTTAAAAATGTAGATTCACAAATATCACAAGAGTATGGTTTCTCTCCAGTGTGCATCTGCATGTGTTTTTTCAAATTTGAACTGTCTGAAAATAAAAATCCACATACTTCACAAGAGTATGGCTTTTCTCCTGTGTGTGTCCGCATGTGTGCTTTCAGGTGGTATTTCTGGGAAAAGGCTGATTGACACATTTCACAAGAAAATGGTTTCTCTCCCGTGTGTGTGCGTAAGTGTCTTTTCAGTGATGAACCTCTTGAAAATGCAGATCTGCAAATATCACAGGAATAAGGTTTTTCACCGGTGTGAGTTTGCATGTGCCTTTTCAAAGTTGAACTGTCTGAAAATATAGATCTGCACACATCACAAGAATATAATTTCTCTTTTGTATGTGTTCCCATGTACGTACTTAGGGCTGAATCCATTTTTGGTTCTCACTTATACAGTAACAAATCTGCTTTTCCAAAGTATACTAGATGAAATTTAAAGTCATTTGTCTTCAGTCTGTTCTGATGAAAATATATTCTTTCATTTTTCTTTTTACCACGTTGGAACAATCTGTAAAATAAAAGAGATATTAAATATTATATTATATTGATATTATATTAATATTAATAATATAAATATAATAATGATTCAGTTATATGATTATAATTAAATTATGAATTAATGATTATAAATAATGATTATAAATAATATAATTAATAATATATTATATTATTATATTAATATTATAATATTAAATATTATTAAAGCCAAAATAATGAATTCACTAAATAATGAATTTCATTTGAAAGTAAAATTTCACTTTACAAAACTAAGGCTGTGAGAAATGTACATGAAACAGTTTTTGGTATAATTACAAATAAAACAAATAAACTTAGATTTTTATTCTATTTTTTCCTTCAATTCTGTATACATATATATGTGTGTGTGTGTGTGTGTGTGTGTGTAAACCTATACCGAGAATACTCTGGTTAATAATAATAGGATACAGAAATAAAGTAGCGAAAAGTATTCTTTTATATTTTGAAAATACCACAATTGTTATTGTAATAATTCAACCTACATTTCAATTAACATTTTGGGTTATATCAGATAATGAATTTGCATATCTAAATTAGTCTGTAAATTATGTTTTTAATGATGTTTTGAAAATGAAGTGCAATAAATTTGAAGCATTAAACCTTTGATGGAGATGTATGGTGTAATGGTTAAAGTTGTAGGAAATGGACCCGTCAACCTGAGTTCAAATCCTGGACAAAACTACAGTTCACATAGCGCTAATACCCTTGGGAAAGTATGAATCCAACTACTCTCCCTTCAGCTATGAGTAAATAGTAGGTCAGACTGGGCTCTTTAACCTTGGTTGGGCAACTAGTCTAGAAGGAAAACTGAATTCAAACCTGTAAATCCGCTTGGGGTGATCACTACTAGAATAGGCTCAGTCTTAATTAGTGATCTATTTCCCTAATTAGACCCAAATAAAATGTGATGTGATTTCTGTTTGGCCATACAATATTTTACCTCTTCATCTTTGGTATTTCATCATTAACATCATCAAAAATATAATTTACATATAGAGACTATTTTAAATATGCAAATCAGATGTTAAGAATCCTTATTTTTAATAGCAATGCCAAAGGTCAGGGGGTCAAATATTGTAAGGTCAAACAGAAATCAGATCACCTTTCACTTTGGTTTAACCTCTTCCCATTCACTTTTTTTTTAATTACCCAGGTTTTTTATTTGCTTAATTATCTCTTTTATATTTGATTAAATGAATTTGAGAATATTTCTTATAAAATTATCATTGTTTTTGAAGTTATATGGGTTTTTAATTTATCCTGTTATTATTATGCTGAGTATTCTCAGTATAGGCATTACACACAACACACACACATATATATATTTATAGAGAATTGAAGGGAAAAATAGAATAAAAATCTAAGTTTATTAGTTTTACTAGCAACAGAAAAAAGCCTCCAGGCATCGTAAAAATTAATTTTTGAAAGACATTGCCTGAGAGGGTGGGAGTTAAAAATTCAAAGTCAGAGGGTTTATATCATAAGTAAGACAAATCCTCATATTTATTAAAGGAGTAAAAAAATAAATAAAACAATTTGAAATGAAAACCGGGCCCTGTCCCTCTCAAATAAAATGTTGCGTGCATGTAATAATCAAACAATTATTTTGAATATTTTCCACATAAATTTTCCACAAAATCGTAGGTATTTATTTATTTGTAAACTTTTTAGTTAACTTCTTGTTACTGTAAAAAAAAAAAAAGGGACGAGAGTAAAAACAATTTTAAAATTGCTTACTCAAAATTTTGGGTGTATATAGCATAAGAATATTGTGATGTAGAGCTATGACATAGTTTTTGTTACAGACATAAATACAGACCATCTCCATTATTTGTAATTATGCCAAAAACTCTTTCATTTACATTTCTCACAGCATTAGTTTTGTAAAGTGAAATTTTACTTTCAAATGAAATCATTTACATTTATTAGAAAAAAGTTATTTTTTCTCAGTATCCATTTCAACTTGAAATTTTTAACACAATACAGAAATAAACTAGTGAAAAAGTATTCTTTCATATTTTGAAAATAGTAACTAAAATGCACCACAATTGCTAGAAAAAAGTACTTGATACTCATAGAAAACAGGAAATTATCGGCGAACAAAGCACCTCAGGTTTGTAAATTTAGTTTCCATGATAGAATGCAAATACTCGGGATTGTAATAAAATGTTCAGAATGCCTACCCTGTGAATACTCAGGATAATCAGGGAAGAGGTGAATGGTTAAAATTTATCGCACTTTACTTTCAAAATATCATTTATATCAGATAATGATCAACTACAAATATTCTTAGCAGGAAAAAAAATACATTTTTAAGGGAAGAAGTAATCTTGATTTTTTCTCATCTTGTCGATGGGGCTTTGAACATATTATCAATATCACTTGCAGACAGGTAAAACCTCTATGCCAACACAAAAAAAATTGATTGATTGATTTTAACAGCATGTCAACCCATCCAGGGTTATTTTATGCCAAATTTATTGTTATATCTTTTTTTTTTCAAGGATTTTTATTGATTTTGACAGTAGGTTGTTTGCAGTTGTTTGTAGCTAAGTGGATTGGAAATCAGTTTAAGTCAAAAAAATTGACAGACAAGATTTAACCCCAGATTGAAATGGAACAGGATTAGCTGATTGGTTGATCAAGTCATGTGACCAGGCAACTCCTAGGGAAAGATGAGAATTACCGAGAATTGAGCAGAGAGCTATAAACAAATGCATATTTGTATTCTGTGATTTTCTCCAGTGCACAAAAGTTATGGAATCAGTTAATAAAAACTAAGATGGAAGCAGAGAGATAAAACACCTGATATGACCTGATGAAGAAGAAACACAAGGGAAACCAACAGAGCCAACAAAAAAAAAAAAAAAAAAAGATAACATACATTAGCAAACATAGAAGACATAAAAAGAAATGAGTAATAAGAAGGAGTATCCAACAGGTATATTATATATAGTTTGACTTTTTTTCAAAATCAACCAATCAAATACAAAAACATGGTTTTCTTGTATTAATTGTTAAAAAAAAAATCAATGATGTTGTGTCCTGAAGAAGATCTATAGTTTGCATGCTTGATATTTTGTTTTTATTTGTTTTATATTTAAGATGATTTTAGAACATTTCCATGTCTGTGACAAAAAATGATCGAAACACATATTAACTAAATAACAGCAATAAATAATTTTATCCAAACCAAAGTATATATATATTTTTCTTCCAATCATTTTTTTCAACATATATTGAACTATTGTAAAAATTGAAAATAAAACCCACAAGTTTCATTAACGAATGATCTTTATAACAACTATGCTGCAGTGTTTCGGTCTGTTTTGATAGACCAAATCGGTCTATTGAAACAGACCGAAACACTGCAGCGTAGGCGTAATAAACATCATTCGTTAATGAAACTTGTGTTTTTTCCAATATTACATATTGTCAGATTTACTTCCATTTTTTCTTCACATATTGAACTATATCTATATCTATCTATCTATCTATCTATATATATATATATATATATATATATATATATATAGCCACCACAGACATGTGTTTCAACCTATCAAGTCACTTCAGTGTAGCTAGACATTTGTGAGCTACAAACAGCCGGTATAGAAACTGATCGATTCAACATCAGGCAGACAGCTTAACCGCTCGGCTATTGTCACCCGCAGAATGTGAAGGAGATTTTAACTGTTTTAATACACACATCTGTATGTATGGCCGCCATAGAGTGCTCCATCCCTTTATAGGAGAGCATTGCTTTTTGGTTTTCAAAATCAACTAGTCATTTGTAAAAAAAAAAACTTTTTAAATTGAACAAAATAATTTGAAGAAACTTGTCTTTGTTTAACAAAGAAAAAATTGTAACAATGAATCATTAAGGTTCATGCCTTTCTTGTTATTCATGTTTATGACTTTGTTTAGATCTAACACAGGCATTTAATTGATTATAGTAGCTTCAGTTACTAAGTAGTCACTCATTTAAGTACAGATCAGACTCATCATTGCTTAACTTTACTGATCTGACAGGAACTGGTGTTTTCTGTAGGATCATTACAATATGTCAACACGTGGCCTTCTATATTTATGAATGATAAAAAGGGGAGGTAATTATAGCTTTTCGAACGTTAAGCACATGGTTTTTTTAATCCATGTTTGCTTGGTTATAGATTAAAGTTTCTTTACCTCAGATCATTAGAATGAATAAATCTGTCAAGTAAACAAACATAAGAACAATAAAAATGAATGTTTGTTCAATGAAAATGTTTCTTTTCTTTTCAATTCAAGCAACTTCCTCATGATGACCTTAACATTGAGAATTACTGTTGATTAAAAACTTACCATAAATTCACTGATTAATTTAGATATTCTATAAATAATTTATATATTTCATAAATAAGATGTATATGAAACGTTTTAGAATAGAATTTTCTTTCTGAATAACTAGTTAATATATAATTTGTACATAGTGAGAATTTTCTTTGAATCGAATTATACCAGTCGTAAATGTTGACTTCCACTTAAAGTATATAATGAGAGCTTTTTCTAAAAAAGGGCATACTTACCTTTTGCAGAAGTTAACAGTGATCATTTAGGCTGTTCTTCCAGAGTGAGACCTATCCATTGCACTACGGTTAGGTTGACCTCTGCGATCGTCCCAAATGTGGATGACTCGGGCAAGTTATTTCTAAGTGTGGGGTCTGCGTTCGCGCTCACCCCGATAATCAATTCAAAAATAGACTGCTATGCCTATAAGTGTTTTTTACTTGATTGCAATCTTTTTAAATTGTTTCGCAGATAATGGTGAGCATGCATTTCCCACATAAAACAACTGAAACATTCTTGAATAGAATTTGATTTCTGAATAACATGTTGACATGTAATTTGTGCATTCAGAGTATTTTCTTTTACTCGCATTACACTGGTCGTAAAAGATATGTATCAGTGGATTGCCATTCAAAATATGTAAATAGAGCTTTTCAGCAAAAAAGTAATAACACATCCCCCCAGGCAACACCTGCCCCCTCAATTTAAAGGGGTAGGGCTGGGTTTATTGCCCAGTGCTTTGAGGGGGAATGCCGATGGATCCACGCATTTTTTGCACCTGCTTTGGTTTGTGGCTGGTCCCACATTAATAGGGCCTTGTGCCTAACCCGTACACGTGGGGTACAAGGTAAATAACAAAAAAGTTATGACATACATAGGGTAGCCATTGTCTATCAAAATGTTTCTAATTTTATCATTTCATTGCCATTGCTCCCAGGTCCACTCTGAACCACAGTGGTGGTACCTGTTAGGGTTCCATCTATGGGGTAAATAGACAAATATGTTTATAAAGAAATTGAGTATCCAGTAAGAATGAATTTATTT
The DNA here is from genome assembly GCA_023376005.1 of Doryteuthis pealeii. Taxonomy (NCBI): domain Eukaryota; kingdom Metazoa; phylum Mollusca; class Cephalopoda; order Myopsida; family Loliginidae; genus Doryteuthis; species Doryteuthis pealeii. Next base: position 79,830,717 of record CM042151.1, on the reverse strand, counting down.
CAAAACTTTGTCGGCTTTAAATGACCCACAGAGGTTGATATGCATAAAACAAGAGAGATCTACCATTAGGGCCAGTTTAGTTCAGTGGGTAGAGCATCTGCCTGGAATCCACAAGGTTCCTGGTTTGATACCGGCCCTCACTGACTCAACGTATGAGTAGCACAGGAATCTGTGCAGTAAAGTAAGGAGCTGATGGTAGGTATGGCGCTTCAACTCAGATGCTAAAAAAACAATCTCCTTGGTCTAGCATTAGTGAGAAAGAGATAGACTCCCTTGCTGTCTGGCTGATACCGACTTTAGGCCACTCCGACGACTTTACTTACTTTACATTAAAGGATGACCATTTGCACCAAAATTTAGGAAAATTGCACCAATCTAAACACTGGTTTTTCATGCCCTCAAGATTTGTTCTCGAATCAACCTTGATACTTGATTGCATAGGCCAACTCAGTTTGTAGTAGTAGTCGCCGTTAGTAGTAGTAATAGTCGTTAGTCCAGAAACAACATACATGCAAGTTGTATAGTCCCAAGGGGCTGTGTATTTATTTCTAGGCTTGTGGGTTCTTTTTCAGAGAGAAGGAAAGACAGAGAGTATCGTCAAATTATTCTATCTTCTAACATATGTTATGTACTGCTGTCCCACACCCATACGAGGGACCGGGACCAACGTCTGACTCCCACTAGAGCCAAGGGGAAAAGAGGATGATTTTCTTCTTCCGTTTCTCGTCCCGGTGTCACATCCGTTTCCAGGAACTTCCATTTTTATGTTTAAATCTATTTCTGGGGTCATTCTTTGGTCAAATTACTGGCACCCCGCTTAGTGTTTACTCTTCCAAATTTGAACCTTTGTTTGTTCTTATTTCTTTTTCTTCTCTTTCTCTGGAAATCCGAATACAGTTTTATTTTTAATCCCAAATAATTATGCTACAATTAGAAAAATTTTGATTGACAGTGGCTATCCTATGGATATTATTATTAAGCATACAGACAAAATGCCCTGTCAGCTAGGGCAGAATAATACACATACTGCACCTCTACTGAAGTTGAAAAGTAAAAAACACTTATAGGCATAGCAGTCTATTTTTGAATTGATTATCGGGGTGAGCGCGAACGCAGACCCCACACTTAGAAATAACTTGCCCGAGTCATCCACATTTGGGACGATCGCAGAGGTCAACCTAACCGTAGTGCAATGGATAGGTCTCACTCTGGAAGAACAGCCTAAATGATCACTGTTAACTTCTGCAAAAGGTAAGTATGCCCTTTTTTAGAAAAAGCTCTCATTATATACTTTAAGTGGAAGTCAACATTTACGACTGGTATAATTCGATTCAAAGAAAATTCTCACTATGTACAAATTATATATTAACTAGTTATTCAGAAAGAAAATTCTATTCTAAAACGTTTCATATACATCTTATTTATGAAATATATAAATTATTTATAGAATATCTAAATTAATCAGTGAATTTATGGTAAGTTTTTAATCAACAGTAATTCTCAATGTTAAGGTCATCATGAGGAAGTTGCTTGAATTGAAAAGAAAAGAAACATTTTCATTGAACAAACATTCATTTTTATTGTTCTTATGTTTGTTTACTTGACAGATTTATTCATTCTAATGATCTGAGGTAAAGAAACTTTAATCTATAACCAAGCAAACATGGATTAAAAAAAAACCATGTGCTTAACGTTCGAAAAGCTATATTTACCTCCCCTTTTTATCATTCATAAATATAGAAGGCCACGTGTTGACATATTGTAATGATCCTACAGAAAACACCAGTTTCTGTCAGATCAGTAAAGTTAAGCAATGATGAGTCTGATCTGTACTTAAATGAGTGACTACTTAGTAACTGAAGCTACTATAATCAATTAAATGCCTGTGTTAGATCTAAACAAAGTCATAAACATGAATAACAAGAAAGGCATGAACCTTAATGATTCATTGTTACAATTTTTTCTTTGTTAAACAAAGACAAGTTTCTTCAAATTATTTTGTTCAATTTAAAAAGTATTTTTTTTTTACAAATGACCGGTTGATTTTGAAAACACAAATATATATATATATATATATATATATATATATATATATATATATATATATATATATATACTTTGGTGGGGCACCAAGTCCTTTGGTATTAGGATGATTCTAAACTGGCCCTATATATATATATATATATATATATATATATGAAGAAAAAGTGGAAGTGAATCCGACAGTATGTAATATTGTGAAAAAATTGAAAAAAAACACAAATTTATAAACAAGTAACCACACACATTCACTCATCATATACTTTTTATTGTAAAAAATATTGTAAAAAATATTGTAGAAATGAAAATAAAACTTTTTAAAATTAAAATTAGATAAACACTAAATATAATTCACTCACACACACGTTTATCACATAGTTCAATATATATATATATATATATATAATATATATATATATATATATATATATAATATACTTATATTACTTGTAGATTTACACAGAGTTGGCCGGGCATTTAAATTGTTGAACATGATTTATAACTTTATTTATTCACGATTTATACCTTAAATGTAGTCAGTTCAGGTATTTTTGTAATATGTGGTATGGTAAATAATATGCCCTTATACAATAATTACAGCAGGAATATAGTTTTGTTTATTTACACGTTACTAATATGAAATTTATCAATAATTTATTAGTGACACCAAATGAACTCAAAGGTCAATGATCCAACAGAAAATACCAATTCCTGTCAGATCAGTGAAGTTAAGCAGCTGAATGAATGAAATGGGAATTATATACAAAAATGAATGAAAACATAAATTCTTCCAAGCTGTAGTTGGGTCAGAGATACTATATGTCTGCACCACTTAGACTCTAAGCAAACACTTAAAGAAAAAGCTAGATGGGAACCACACAAGGATTATGTGTACTGTCTTTAGTATTAAAATGTTAACAAAAAATATTATTACACGCTGGCCGGACAGGCTTTGTTTTAAAAAAAATTGATGTAAATAGGTATTCTATTTCTTGTACATAATACAACACATCAAGTATTTAAAAAGGTATTTTTAAGTTCAAAGTGATGTTATTTATTCAAATTAATACTATATATGCAGTATTGAAATGAAAATGATGAATAATCTTGTGGTAAACTTTTATTTTTTAAAGGTTGATATCTGTACCTCTTATTCTCTAAATAATGCGTTATAGCAAGAGATACATACAATTTGAGTGCAGAAGCAGGAAAAACATATAATTTTATATAAGAATTCCAAATTTTATCAAAATTGTTCCAAAAATAAAGAAATGATGAAGATATGACTGAATTTCTTGTTTGGAATTGGTCTGTGATTTGACATTTTGTTTAAACAAAATCATGTCCATTTTTGTACCCCCAATTTCAGGGCTTTAAATTCTCATAACTTTTGAACCACTGGGGATATTTGCATAATTCAAACAGTTCTGAACTCCATTTACAAAGCTCTATATAACTAATGTAAATAAATAACAATAACCTCAAATAAAAAAAATCAACTGGGAATGCTATTTAAACAAATCCTGGAAGCATCACCCCCTCCAAAAAGCAACTGTATTGCCATTTGCCTCCTATCACACAAACCATCAAAGTAAGAACAACACATGCTGGACACTGCTGGAGAAGCAAGGACAAACTCATAATTTACACACTCCTGTGGACACCTACACATGGACACACCCAAACACCTAAATCAATCAGCTCAGCATGGATTCTGGATGCCATGTGGAAGACCTGCCAGGGGCAATGGCCAATACAGAGGGATGGAAAGAGAAAATCATAGGTATCCATGCTGTCAGTATGACTGGATAATGATGATGATAATTGTTTACAAAAGATTAGTATCATTTACTTTAAACCATATAACTGTGTGCAAACAAATGACTATTATTGAATAGAAGTAAATACTTAAAACCATATAATTATTAGTATTAGATAAGAATACTTAAAATCATAGAACTATGCACAAATTATCTAGTAGTAGATAGGAATATTTGATATCATATAACTGTGTTCAAAAAAATTATTAAATGTACAATAAATGCAATTCCTTAACCTCTAAGAATAAAATAACCCAGGACGAGTTGACATGGTGTCAAAATCAAACAATCAGTCAAGCATTTTTTCTATGATATAAATAAATAAAATAACTTTATTCCTTTATTAAAATAATCTTACAATCCTGTTTTCACTAATGATAGACTCAGGAGATAAATTTGTGTGTGAGGTGGAGCATCACATCTACCATCAAATTTCCACTTTATTTCACAGATCCAAGCTGTGCTACAAATCAGTTGAGTTGGCAAAGCCTGGTATCGAACCCCAGAACCTTGTTATTCCAAGGTAGATGCACAACTGACTGAGCTAAAATGGCCTTATTAATCAATATGGAAAGAGAATGTCTCCAGAAGTACCAGTATCGGTACCATTTTAAGATGAATCATAAGTCCATATCAAAATCGACCTTTGAGTTTATTCAAAGTCACTACATAGTTAAGTTTCGTATTAGTAATTTTATGATAATTGATTGATTGATATTAATGGCATGTCAACCCATCCAAGGTTATTTTATACCAAGCAATAGCTTGTGAGGGATAGTCAAATTTATTGTTATGTCTTTTTTAAGGATTTTTTTATTTTGACAATAGGTTGTTTGCAGTTGTTTGTTGCTAAGTGGATTGGAAATCAGTTTATAGGGTAAATTTCAAGTTTGTAATATTTTTGGTAGCAAAGTTTTGAAAGATTTGTAGCAATAGTTTGGAAGAAAATTTTTTAAATACAATTGTATTAATAAACAAATTTCTATTTAACCTGTAGATGGGACCCTTACAGGTACTACCACTCCAGGTTATAGTGGACCTTAGAGCAATGGTGATGAAGAAGTGCTCCACATTCCCCAGACCTCCAGAACTGGAACCTCACCATCAACTAGAGTTTGACTTCATACCCAGGACATAAAAACCCTCACCTACCGCTTCTAGCACATATATGATAAAAAGGGCAGGGGATTGCCATATAGGCAATAGTGTTGGGACAATAGTATGTGCTAGGGCTAGCCTAAGTAAGGGCCATCATGGGTCACCTCCCACGGTGAACAGGTGGTCCATTGGGGTAGGGGATCTTACTCCTCTGTAGAGGTGCAGTTGGTTTATTCTAAGGTCCCTGCCAACAGGGCTGTGGCAAGGGCTTGTATCAGAACCCAGAACCTTGTTGTTCCAAGATGCTCTACTGACTGAGCTAAAATGACCTTATTAATGAATATGATAGCAGAACATCTCCAAATATACAATTATAGGTAACATTTTATGATGAAGAATATACCGGTATTAGAATTGACCTTTGAGTTTATTTGTCACTGTATTGTTAAGTTTTGTATTAGTTTGTTTGTTTGTTTGTTTTGTTTTACAGCATATCAACCTCAGTGGGTCATTTAATGCCGACAAAGTTTTGAAATAAATTCATTCTTAATGGATAACAAATTTTGTTTATCAACTCATGTTTTTCTATTTAACCCATAGATGGGACCCTAACAGGTACTACCACTCCGGGTCAGAGTGGACCAGGGAGCAATGGTGATGAAGGGTGCTCCACATTCCCCAAACCTCCAAAACTAGAACCTCACCATCAGATAGAGTTTAACATCATTCCCAGGACATGTAGACCTTCAGTCACCACCTCCTAGCACCCATATGATAAAAAGGGGTTAGGGCTTGCCATAATGGCAATAGGGTTGGGAAAATTATATAGGTGCTAGGGCTTGACGTGACCAGCCGATTGATTGGAGGGGGCCTCTCCGACTGCCCGTTTAGCCCAAGATAGGGCCAAAGTGGAGTATTGTAAGTCATGAACTGCTCATCCACCTGGGTCCTATACTTAAGCATCACGGGTTGCCACCCATGGCCAACAGGTGGCTCCATTGGGGGGTCTTACCCCTCTGCAGAGGTGCAGTCGGCGCATTCTAACGCCCCAGCCGACAGGGCGGTTTTGTATTAGTAATGAGTAAATAAACAAAACTGCATTGTTGGAATATTTATCAAATCTGGAACCTTGTGATTCTGAGGCCGATGATCTATTGCCTGAGCTAAGCCGATTCAAATTCATACACGTCTTTGCTCTTCATACACATCTTCATACACATCTTTGTTCAAGCACTGTCACAAACTGGCCTTTAAGACATATCATACAGTAGAATCTCACCATTTTCACATGTAGTAGAGGCTGGTTTAGCTCAGTTGATAGGGTATTGGACTAAGAACCACAAGGTTCCGGGTTCGATACGAGCCCTTGCCAACTCAGGGATCTGTGCAGTAAAATGAGGAGCTGATGGTAGGTGTGGCACTCCGCCTCAGACACTAAAAACAATCTCCTTGGTCTAGCACTAGTGAAAAGGGGATAGACTCCCTCACTGTCTGGTTGATACCGACTTTAGGGCCACCCTGATGGCTTTACTTATTGGCTACACACATTTCTTGGACTTTGACTTTAGAAAAAAAAAAATTTTCTATTTACAAAATTTAGATAATGCTGAGGGGACTTTGTTTTAAAAGACAAACTTCAGAAATTTATTTGATTAACGTTCATTTATATGGATGGAATTATACATGTTATTCAGGTTATAGGCGTGTTTAAAATACAAAAATAGAATGCTAGGTCAGAACACTGTAATGTCAGCACATGCGTCAGCACATTCCAATTGAGATTATCTCTTCAGTAAAGTACGGTCATTTCATTAAAAAAACAAGAATAATCTTGTAGGGTGTTTTTTTGTTTTTTTTTACTTAAAAAAGAGTAAGTAAAGTCGTCGGGGTAGCCTAAAGTCGGTATCAGCCAGACAGCAAGGGAGTTTATCCCCTTTTTCATTAGCGCTAGACCAAGGAGATTGCTTTTAGCGTCTGAGGTGGAGCACCACACCTACCATCAGTTCCTTACTTTACCGCACAGATCCCTGTGCTACTCATACGCTGAGTTGGCGTTTTACTTTAAAAAGAACAATTCTAAATAATGAAATAGTTGAAATACCAAAGCAGAAAAATGTCTTTCTTGAAAGAAAAGGTAAACTGGGTATGGGTGGGACTAAAAAAAAAAAAGAATTTACCCATCCCATTCTCTAAGGGTAGGATTTGACACGAGGTCACAAGTATGGGTCATCTAGTGAGGATCAAACTCGCTTTTCAGTAGTAATGGATCTGCGAGACTAGCTTGCTAATGATTAAACCACGGGACTAATGGCTGTGGTTGATATGTGAAGCAAGGATTTGTGTCTATATTTCTCTAGAGAACAAAACGGCAATAACGTTGGAATAACAACATACAATAATAAATAAATAAAGTTTATTTTTATAAACTAAAGAGTTTATTTAATAAACTCTTTCGGCTAAACTTGCAAATCGGTCGGAAAATTAGGGTGACCCAGAAAAAACAGAACCCACCGATTTTGTAATAAAACTGTTAATTTTAACTAGGGGGGCGGGTAGGGTTTAGCGTTAGAGTTGGGGTTGGGGTTTAGGGTTAGTTTAATGGAAAAATAAATAAATAATTTGGGTTCTGTTTTTTCTGGGTCACTATGTATACAGGGTGACCCAGAAAAAACAGAACCCACAAATTTTGTAATAAAACTTAATTTTTACTAGGGAGGTTTAGGGTTAGGGTTTAGGGTTAATCTAATGGGAAAATAAATAAATAATTTGGGTTCTGTTTTTTCTGGGTCACCCTGTAATATGTTTTAATTTTCCGACTGATTTGCAAGTTCAGCCACTCTTTCTATGGTGATAAAGTCCAGAAGAAAACAAGTCACTTTATCCCAATTGTGCATTGGTCACACAAAACTTATGGTATGCACTTTATTTTTTACTCAAACAAGACGAACAACAAGAATGCGGAGATTTAACTTTCATTAGTAGACAATGTTTTTTCAGCATAAAGAACGGTACTCTTCGTGGAGAACCATCCTGTCCTCCTGCCTCAAAAACCGCTTGCCAGTGTCTGCAGAAAAAAAAAACACCAGCTCCGATTGAAGTCCGTAGCCAAAGCGGTATCACTTGCAAAAAAAAAAACTAGGGTTAGGGTTTAAGGTTAGTTTAATCGGAAAATAAATAAATAATTTGGGCTCTCTTTTTTTCTGGGTCACCCTTTATACAGGATAACCCCGAAAAAACAGAACCCACAAATTTTGTAATAAAACTGTTAATTTTAACTAAACAGGGTTTAGGGTTAGGTTAGGGTTGGGGTTGGGTTCTCGGGAAAAATGCCCTAAGTTGGTTGTTTTTTTTTGGGTTTTTTTTTTGCAAGTGACACCGCTTTGGCTATGGACTTCAATCGTAGCTGGTGTTGTTGTTTTTTTTCAGCAGACACCGTCTAGCGGTTTTTGAGGCAGGAGACCGGGACGGTTCTCCGTGAAGAGTACCTAAAGAACAAAGGGCCTATTTGAAAAATATGGACTTGGATTACATTTCGTCTTTCTTGAGAGAAAGAAAATTATAAATGTAAACAAATATGATATTAATAGTACAATATAAATGTTATATGGTACTACTGATATGTTTACAGTTATAATTACGTTATATTATAACATTAATAATTAGTTACGTTATATTATAACGTAAATATTAGAAAACAGTATCAGATGATTTTGACATATCGTAAAATAAATAAACAAACAAATAACACTTAAGAAATTACAATATAAATATAAATGCACACTGCACGTGATTTTCTAACCTCTCAACGTGTTGAAATGCCGTTAAAATCAATCAATCGTAAGCTCCACTCATGGAAAATTGAGTGCGTGTGTTAGGGATAACCAAAAAACGGTCACGTGATCAGTTTAGGCCATCTTGAATAAAACGGAAATAAATATTTCCGAACTTTGTTTATCAAAAATCTCGTAAAAAAAAATTAACGATCAGTTAATTCAAAGATCAAATTATCCAATTGGATAATATTACTCACTGTTAATAAAAAAAATAAAATAAAATAGTTCGTTTTACATGCGAAAGGGTTATTTTTATGTGGAAATGGGGACTATAACTTTAAATATTATCTCTTTGACAATTATACTTTTGAAATGTATGGATGGTTGTATTCGACAATTGTTTTCTTGTGCACATTCAATAACCGATTATTGGTTTTCAACGATTTTTTAAAGATTTTTTTGTGGTAGTTTCAGAATAACTCCGGAATATATATATATATTTTGTGTAACTGAAGCAAAGACTAAGTATTTTTACTATTAATATTTCACTGTGAAATTGACTATAAAATAAAATATGCAAGTCGAATTTGCGCCCGTTCAAATTCTAAATTGAAAAAGAAATGAAATGTATGAAAATTTTAATTACTTGTAAAATTTACTAGTAACATTTACTATTGAACTTTATTATTAAAATTTATTTTTAAAATTTCACAGTGAAAGTAACTTTTTATGTTTTTAATTATGGGTTTGGGTAAATTATAAAATCGAAAACTAAATGAAATGAATGAAAATTTGAATATTTTTTCTAAGAGAAAAACTGATAGAATAATGAAGAGTTAGTTACTTTTATTGTAAAATTGGTTGAATTAGTTCAAGATGATTTTTTACGCTTAAAAAAAACAAAAAAAACAATATAGTAGATGGGAATGTGTCTCGTCTGTAGTTCCAAGGTAAAAAACAAATATGTCAGTTTTGCACTTCCGTATATTCTAAGAATCACACATTACTATTCAACAATAAAAATTACAAATTCTTTTTAAAATATTAATATATTGTGGATCGGACAAATTTTTAGTTCACCTGAATTCTAAAATTCATATATTTAAATATCCGTGAAAAATTCGAATTTTTCACGCAAAAAAGATTTTTAAACATTTAAAAAATCAAATTATTTTAGCACACAAAAGATTGAAAATCTCGTAAAAAATTAATTTATTAAAAAAAAAATATTTTCTTGACAATTTAATAGAATATTGTACATACCAATTAAAAAGCAAAAAAAGGTTTTCAAATAATAATATTATGACATTTTTTTTGCACTTTTTATTTCCGATTTCATTAATTTTTCCTAAAAAAAACTACTGCATTGTATGTTATATAATTTTTGGGATATAGTTATTCAGACTCTTATCTTTATAGAAAAAAAGTAAAAAAGTTTTCTGACGGTTCATTTTTTTATCTCATAAAATAAAGTAGACCCCGTAAAAAAATATTTCCCCTAATATATTTGAGGAAAAACCTATTTCAGATATATTTACATCCAAAGGTAAATAGTTATGAAAATTTTCGTGAAAATCGGACTATTAATTGATTTTTCATAGAATTTTTAAAAAATCCTCTTATCGTAACTTGTTTTTAGCTACGTTAAATTTCAGTTGATTTAACAGAGCAAAAATGCAAACATTGTTTTTCAATCATAATTTTCATTATTTCTGTAAGCTGAAAATTATAAAAATAATCATCAGGATTTTGTTTAATGTTTCTTCTTTCGAATGCAAAATTTTTTTCAATATAATCTTAATTTTTCTGCAAGTTTCATTGTGTTAAATATAGGTGGGGGGTAAATTTCACAGGGTAAATTGGTGGTACCTAGTTTTTATTTTTATTGTTTTTAACGAGGATCGATTGATTTTAACGGCATGTCAGTCCGTCTAGGGTTACTTTATGCCAAGATGTTAGAGAAAGGTGTCTATTATTAAGTTCATACATTGTTTTGTGTAAGAGTTTTTTTTTTCTTTCTTTCTTTGTTGCACACGGTTCCATCGAAATAACTTTTTAAAGTAGATCTATTTGATCCACAGATGGGACCCTAACAGGTACTAGTACCGGGGTCAGATCCCTAGAACCAGATGCAGTTTAGTACCATATCCAGGTTATCATTTTTAGGGGGGGGGCTTACTCCACTACAATTTATAGTCAGCTTAAGCCTCGCCGACAGGACTATGATAAGGCTATAAAAAAAAGGGCCCATACTACTCTGCTATATTTACCCATAGTTTTATTGTAGAACTGAAGTCATGCCTTCTTATGCACGAATATTAGTGAAGATAAACTACTCTAGCACGAGTTTTGTCGTTATTGGTGCCGTTAACAATTAGATCGCCAACAGTTATGTTTAATTGGTTGAATAAAAACAAAAATAAATAGCTTGAACGTGAGCGATTAAGATAGTCATACTTTGTTTTTCTTTTTTCTTAAACGCATACCATATGTTAAACTGATTGTAATAAAAAAGAGAAAGGTAAAGAAAGTGATTTTTTTTCACCTTACCTTTCAGATCCGGAATTGCGATAAAGACAAAAACAAAAGTGCAGGAGATAATTGATGATGCCGATTGCTTGTTAGTGTTAAATGTCTCAACTTCAGTTAACGGGTTGGTTACGTTCGGGTTTTTTGATCGGCTTGTTTAGGATTTTGTTTCTCCGTCAGTCTCTGTATTTCACGATCAATTCATGATCATAATGCTGAAACTGGAAAAAGAAGTACAGAAACAGAAATGTTACGACGCAAACAAACGTGAAATTGCGGAGAAAACGTTCCGCTTAACGTAAAAAGTAGAAAATAAATGACTAAGCGGTGTAGGACAACACTCTGTTCCCTGTGTTAAAAAGTACAGCTGATTGCTTGTTCGCTTTCATATTTTACTTATTTATTTATTTAACATTCATCTCTGGTCCTGTAACCGGGTTTTTGATCGTGAAGGCTCTAATCATGTAGCAATGTATCTTGAGCAATAATATCCCGTCGGAGTCCATCTCATTCCAGTCATCTACAATTGGTTTGAATTCAGTTATCTTTCTTCGGGTCAGAGTAGACTTGGGAGTAATGGCAATGAAGGGGCACTCCACATTCCTCAGATCTCCAGAACTGGAAACTCACCATCAGTGGTAAGTTAGTGTCATACCCAGGATACCCCCTTTTTTAGAGTGGGTCTTATTATCCTCAGAAAGATATAAGACTTTTATGATATCTTTCTGCATGGGATACGTACAATCAGCGTATTCTAAGAGCAGCTGACAGGGCAGCGTAAATCCGAGGAGCCTCTGCTAATTATATATTCAAATCAAATAGTTTATTTTTGGAATTTTAAAAATTCCTATTTTAGAATTTAAAAAATTTTTTTTTTTACATTTTACTTTTTTTTTCTTCTGTGGACAGAACGAATTTGAAGTAATAAAAAGTTTTTAAAATTTTTTTTTTTAAAAGTATTGTTATTTTGTTATATAACTTTTACTTTACGCACTTATCTTGTTACAGGAGTATGCTTCTTTCTTAGTAATTTTCAAATGTCAAGGACATATTTCGTTAGCCGGCTACTTAAAAAAAAACAAAAAAAAACAAACAAAAAAAAACCATTGTTCAAAACGAAATTATACTGGCTTGAAACAAATTAGTCAGGATGTACCAAATTTACCATAGATTTTTATGGTATTAAAAAAAAAAAAAATTAAAAAAAATAAAAAACGAAGAAACACCTGAAGAAGGCCAGAGAGGACTTTGTCAAAGCATTATGCATATAACAATAAAGATGAGAACAACAGTCTGAAATATCCAAATAATTCAAATAGAATATGTGGCCTACCTTTTGAATGTGGCCTATGAAATCATGTCTCTCTTATAGTATTTGGCTTACCATAAAAAGTATATTATAAGGTTATGATAATAACTGCTAACCCTAACCCTAACCCAATTTTAGAATATTTTAGAATTAAATAGATCTCTGATTCATGTAAATTATGGATAAATTATTTTTTTAATTATTCTTAATTACTATATACAGCTTATGACTAAATTGCATTTCTTGAAATTGAATATATGTGAAAAATAATTAGTTTCAATAAATTGCCTATTACTTATATTTATAAATATACTCTTACTGAGGTAAGGCACATTCAAACTGGGTAAGCCACATACTATAACAGAATAAAAAAGGTAGGCCACATAGTATAATGGTACCCAAATAGATTTCGGTAATTTATGAGGAAGTGCGTCCCAGTCTCCAGCCTCAGAAATTGCTACCCGGTGACTATTAAAATAACGTCCCCAGCTATGTTGTCTCGGTGGTGTTACTTGAAATAAAACAACCAACTTAGGGTGTTAAATGTATTTTTTTTTGGGGGGGGGGCTTTCTTTTTTTATATGAACAAATAGAGATGGGTGGATAGATATATATAAACAAAGTAAAAAATGAACAAATTGAGGTAGATAGATAGATATATATCCATTCTTCATATCTAAACAAGAATTACGACAAATTTCTATAGATAAACAAGAATTACGACAAATTTCTATAAATAAATTTCTAAACAAATTACAATAAATAAATAAGAATTACGACAAAAAAAAGAGAAGCCCCCCCTCTAAAATACATTTAACACCCTAAGTTGGTTGTTTTCTTTCAAGTAACACCACCGAGATGACATAGCTGGGGACGTTATTTTAATATTCACCGGGTAATAATTTCTGAGGCAGGAGACGAGACGCACTTCCTCATAAATTACCAAAATCTATTTGGGTACCATTATACTATGTGGCCTACCTTTTTTATTCTGTTATAGTATGTGGCTTACCCAGTTTGAATGTGCCTTACCTCAGTAAGAGTATATTTATAAATATAAGTAATAGGCAATTTATTGAAACTAATTATTTTTCACATATATTCAATTTCAAGAAATGCAATTTAGTCATAAGCTGTATATAGTAATTAAGAATAATTAAAAAATAATTTATCCATAATTTACATGAATCAGAGCTCTATTTAATTCTAAAATATTCTAAAATAGGGTTAGGGTTAGGGTTAGCAGTTATTATCATAACCTTATAATATACTTTTTATGGTAAGACACATACTATAAGAGAGACATGATTTCATAGGCCACATTCAAAAGGTAGGCCACATAGTATAATGGTACCCAAATAGATTTCTCCTTACTCATTGTGTGCCATTCTTTTCTTGACATTTCTTGCATTCCAAAATTATATCTCTAAGTCAAAGAGTGCACTGACTGATTGGTTGATTGATGATGATGCTAAGGTAAAAGAGGCGCATAATGTAATGGTTAGAGTGTGGGAAATGAACTTGTTGATGCAAGTTCAAATCCTGGACGAGGCTGTTGACATTTCAATACTAATACTCTTGGAAAGGTATGCATCCACCTACTCTCCCTCCAGCTATGGGTGAATAGAAGGGCAGACTGGGATCTTTAACCTTTGTTAGGTAACCAGTCTATGTAAAAGTAAGAAATTCAAGTTCAAATCCTGGACGAGGCTGTTGACATTTCAATACTAATACTCTTGGGAAAGGTATGCATCCACCTACTCTCCCTCCAGCTATGGGTGAATAGAAGGGCAGACTGGGATCTTTAACCTTTGTTAGGTAACCAGTCTATGTAAAAGTAAGAAAATCACCAAAATTTGTGCATCCAATTCAAAAAATTGGCCAAGTTATATTGATTTTTAACTCTCCAAAGTTGGGAGGGTGTGTGAAAAATGGCGACTTTTTGTAATCTACCTTTGTCTGTAAAATTAGTTCTAGAGCTTCCCTACTCCTAGAAATTGGTTTATAAAAGCTTTTTGGTCCAAGGAATCCAAAACTAGTATCTAAAAAGTCTTAAACTTAACCAATTATAAGTTATTGATGATTTCTGATTTTTTCATAGCAAGATCACTAGGTGGGAAAATACCAATGTGGCACTGCATATATGAAAAAAAAAATTCTATTATTATTTTACATATATTGAACATTATTTGAATAAGGTCTATATGGAGCAAAATAGCTGTCTGAGTGAAATAGAAATGATCAGGGTTATGTTGGTGTTTGGATATATTTGAAATAATATAGAAACAATACATTTCCCTTGTATCAATCATATTACCTGCAAAATTTTGATAATATTCAAATCTCAATATCGGTACCACATTTCATAATGGAATTGAAAATTGGAAATGATAATAATATGCAAATAAAACATGTTTATCTCCTAAAGGTATTTACAGACTATTTCTCTGAATGTTTGAGATGAGGCTTGATGATTAGTATTATCTGCATTATTCGGACTATTGTCCTCATCTTTATTGTTCTTTGTACAACATTTCGGCTGATATGCCCTCCGGCCTACTTCATTGTATAAGGCCGGAGGACATATCGTCCGAAACATTGTACAAATAACAATAAAGATGGGGACAATAGTCCGAATAACGCAGATAGTATTTACAGAGGTTTAAAAGTTTCAAATACAGTATTGATCACATCTTATATTAATACAAACACAATGATGATTTTAGTAATGGGTAATTCCATGTCAAATCATCCAGAAAAAAGAAAAATTGTCAATCATGTCAGCCAGTGAATAAGGTTTATATGAAGCAAAATAACCGTCAGAATGCAATAGAAATAATTTTAAAAAATGATATAATTTGAGTCGTTCTAGACATTTCCGTCTATCTAACAGATCTGGTGGTTAGGAGTGAAGGAACTACAACTTTGTTGGCTACAGGGCCTGAACCGGAAAGCAAAAGGCCTCGTAGCCAATACAGTTGTAGTTCCTTCACCCTTAACATCCTGGTATCAATAAACCATGATTAATATCCAAACATTACATTTTTCACTCTACCTTAGCCCTCTTTTACCCCTTCAGCAGCATCCCCTAAATTTTCAGGTAATGTTTGGATATAATCATGGTATTAATAGTTATTTGTTTGCACACAGTTTTATGGTTTCACATAACTAATAATCTTTTGGAAACAATTATAGCTACAATTAACTATTCTTAATACAAATAATTTACACACAGTTACTTGGCATTAAGTATAAATGATTTTTAAACAGATTAATTTGGCTACAAAATCACTCACTTAATATCCATGATCAGATGGAATCAAGATTAAGAATGATTAATGTTGGAGACAGCCTACATACTCAAAATATCCAAATTGAGTTTGAAAATCAATCAGCTTCGATATGACACTAAACTGAATCTGATGGCAAAGCTCATGTTCTAGACATCTGGGGAGTGTGGAGTATCCCTTCATTTCTATAACACCCTAGTTCACACTGACCTGGACTAATAATACTTTTTATGATCCCATATATAGAACTGTTTTAAAAGTATTTGTATTTGATGGGAAATCAACAAAGCTGATTAATTTCAGCTTGGTTATGATCCTATTATAGAACTGTTTTAAAAGTATTTGTATTTGATGGGAAATCAACAAAGCTGATTTCAGCTTGGTTATGATCCATCTATAGAACTGTTTTAAAAGTATTTGTATTTGATGGGAAATCAACAAAGCTGATTAATTTCAGGTTATGATCCTATCTATAGAACTGTTTTAAAAGTATGTATTTGATGGGAATCAACAAAGCTGATTAATTTCAGCTTGGTTATGATCCTATCTATAGAACTGTTTTAAAAGTATTTGTATTTGATGGGAAATCAACAAAGCTGATTAATTTCAGCTTGGTTATGATCCTATCTATAGAACTGTTTTAAAAGTATTTGTATTTGATGGGAAATCAACAAAGCTGATTAATTTCAGCTTGGTTATGATCCTATCTATAGAACTGTTTCAAAAGTATTTGTATTTGATGGGAAATCAACAAAGCTGATTATTTCAGCTTGGTTATGATCCTATCTATAGAACTGTTTTAAAAGTATTTGTATTTGATGGGAAATCAACAAGCTGATTAATTTCAGCTTGGTTATGATCCTATCTATAGAACTGTTTCAAAAGTATTTGTATTTGATGGAATCAACAAAGCTGATTAATTTCAGCTTGGTTATGATCCTATCTATAGAACTGTTTAAAAGTATTTGTATTTGATGGGAAATCAACAAAGCTGATTAATTTCAGCCTGTTTAAAAGTATTTGTATTTGATGGGAAATCAACAAAGCTGATTAATTTCAGCTTGGTTATGATCCTATCTATAGAACTGTTTTAAAAGTATTTGTATTTGATGGGAAATCAACAAAGCTGATTAATTTCAGCTTGGTTATGATCCTATCTATAGAACTGTTTCAAAAGTATTTGTATTTGATGGGAAATCAACAAAGCTGATTAATTTCAGCTTGGTTATGATCCTATCTATAGAACTGTTTTAAAAGTATTTGTATTTGATGGGAAATCAACAAAGCTGATTAATTTCAGCTTGGTTATGATCCTATCTATAGAACTGTTTCAAAGTATTTGTATTTGATGGGAAATCACAAAGCTGATTAATTTCAGCTTGGTTATGATCCTATCTATAGAACTGTTTTAAAAGTATTTGTATTTGATGGGAAATCAACAAAGCTGATTAATTTCAGCTTGGTTATGATCCTATCTATAGAACTGTTTTAAAGTATTTGTATTTGATGGGAAATCAACAAAGCTGATTAATTTCAGCTTGGTTATGATCCTATCTATAGAACTGTTTCAAAAGTATTTGTATTTGATGGGAAATCAACAAAGCTGATTAATTTCAGCTTGGTTATGATCCTATCTATAGAACTGTTTAAAAGTATTTGTATTTGATGGGAAATCAACAAAGCTGATTAATTTCAGCTTGGTTATGATCCTATCTATAGAACTGTTTCAAAAGTATTTGTATTTGATGGGAAATCAACAAAGCTGATTAATTTCAGCTTGGTTATGATCCTATCTATAGAACTGTTTTAAAAGTATTTGTATTTGATGGGAAATCAACAAAGCTGATTAATTTCAGCTTGGTTATGATCCTATCTATAGAACTGTTTCAAAAGTATTTGTATTTGATGGGAAATCAACAAAGCTGATTAATTTCAGCTTGGTTATGATCCTATCTATAGAACTGTTTCAAAAGTATTTGTATTTGATGGGAAATCAACAAAGCTGATTAATTTCAGCTTGGTTATGATCCTATCTATAGAACTGTTTAAAAGTATTTGTATTGATGGGAAATCAACAAAGCTGATTAATTTCAGCTTGGTTATGATCCTATCTATAGAACTGTTTCAAAAGTATTTGTATTTGATGGGAAATCAACAAAGCTGATTAATTTCAGCTTGGTTATGATCCTATCTATAGAACTGTTTCAAAAGTATTTGTATTTGATGGAAATCAACAAAGCTGATTAATTTCAGCTTGGTTATGATCCTATCTATAGAACTGTTTTAAAAGTATTTGTATTTGATGGGAATCAACAAAGCTGATTAATTTCAGCTTGGTTATGATCCTATCTATAGAACTGTTTTAAAAGTATTTGTATTTGATGGGAAATCAACAAAGCTGATTAATTTCAGCTTGGTTATGATCCTATATATAGAACTGTTTTAAAAGTATTTGTATTTGATGGGAAATCAACAAAGCTGATTAATTTCAGCTTGGTTATGATCCTATCTATAGAACTGTTTCAAAAGTATTTGTATTTGATGGGAAATCAACAAAGCTGATTAATTTCAGCTTGGTTATGATCCTATCTATAGAACTGTTTTAAAAGTATTTGTATTTGATGGGAAATCAACAAAGCTGATTAATTTCAGCTTGGTTATGATCCTATCTATAGAACTGTTTCAAAAGTATTTGTATTTGATGGGAAATCAACAAAGCTGATTAATTTCAGCTTGGTTATGATCCTATCTATAGAACTGTTTTCAAAAGTATTTGTATTTGATGGGAAATCAACAAAGCTGATTAATTTCAGCTTGGTTATGATCCTATCTATAGAACTGTTTCAAAAGTATTTGTATTTGATGGGAAATCAACAAAGCTGATTAATTTCAGCTTGGTTATGATCCTATATATAGAACTGTTTAAAAGTATTTGTATTTGATGGGAAATCAACAAAGCTGATTAATTTCAGCTTGGTTATGATCCTATCTATAGAACTGTTTAAAAGTATTTGTATTTGATGGAAATCAACAAAGCTGATTAATTTCAGCTTGGTTATGATCCTATCTATAGAACTGTTTTAAAAGTATTTGTATTTGATGGGAAATCAACAAAGCTGATTAATTTCAGCTTGGTTATGATCCTATCTATAGAACTGTTTAAAGTATTTGTATTTGATGGGAAATCAACAAAGCTGATTAATTTCAGCTTGGTTATGATCCTATCTATAGAACTGTTTTAAAAGTATTTGTATTTGATGGGAAATCAACAAAGCTGATTAATTTCAGCTTGGTTATGATCCTATCTATAGAACTGTTTTAAAAGTATTTGTATTTGATGGGAAATCAACAAAGCTGATTAATTTCAGCTTGGTTATGATCCTATATAGAACTGTTTTCAAAAGTATTTGTATTTGATGGGAAATCAACAAAGCTGATTAATTTCAGCTTGGTTATGATCCTATCTATAGAACTGTTTTAAAAGTATTTGTATTTGATGGGAAATCAACAAAGCTGATTAATTTCAGCTTGGTTATGATCCATATATAGAACTGTTTAAAAGTATTTGTATTTGATGGGAAATCAACAAAGCTGATAATTTCAGCTTGGTTATGATCCTATATATAGAACTGTTTTAAAAGTATTTGTGATGGGAAATCAACAAAGCTGATTAATTTCAGCTTGGTTATGATCCTATCTATAGAACTGTTTAAAAGTATTTGTATTTGATGGGAAATCAACAAAGCTGATTAATTTCAGCTTGGTTATGATCCTATCTATAGAACTGTTTTAAAAGTATTTGTATTTGATGGGAAATCAACAAAGCTGATTAATTTCAGCTTGGTTATGATCCTATATATAAACTGTTTTAAAAGTATTTGTATTTGATGGGAAATCAACAAAGCTGATTAATTCAGCTTGGTTATGATCCTATATATAGAACTGTTTAAAAGTATTGTATTTGATGGGAAATCAACAAAGCTGATTAATTTCAGCTTGGTTATGATCCTATATAGAACTGTTTTAAAAAGTATTTGTATTTGATGGAAATCAACAAAGCTGATTAATTTCAGCTTGGTTATGATCCTATCTATAGAACTGTTTTAAAAGTATTTGTATTTGATGGGAAATCAACAAAGCTGATTAATTTCAGCTTGGTTATGATCCTATCTATAGAACTGTTTAAAAGTATTTGTATTTGATGGAAATCAACAAAGCTGATTAATTTCAGCTTGGTTATGATCCTATCTATAGAAACTGTTTCAAAAGTATTTGTATTTGATGGGAAATCAACAAAGCTGATTAATTTCAGCTTGGTTATGATCTATCTATAGAACTGTTTTAAAAGTATTTGTATTTGATGGGAAATCAACAAAGCTGATTAATTTCAGCTTGGTTATGATCCTAATATAGAACGTTTTAAAAGTATTTGTATTTGATGGGAAATCAACAAAGCTGATTAATTTCAGCTTGTTATGATCCTATCTATAGAACTGTTTTAAAAGTTATTGTATTTGATGGAAATCACAAAGCGATTAATTTCAGCTTGGTTATGATCCTATCTATAGAACTGTTTAAAAGTATTTGTATTTGATGGGAAATCAACACAGCTGATTAATTTCAGCTTGGTTATGATCCTATCTATAGAACTGTTTTAAAAGTATTTGTATTTGATGGGAAATCAACAAAGCTGATTAATTTCAGCTTGGTTATGATCCTATATATAGAACTGTTTCAAAAGTATTGTATTGATGGGAAATCAACAAAGCTGATTAATTCAGCTTGGTCATGATCCTATATATAGAACTGTTTAAAAGTATTTGTATTTGATGGGAAATCCACGTGACATTTCACGTATTTTGGCGACTTCTGTAATTTTCCATGGAAGGACTTGGCCATGGATGAAAAGGTAATCCCCTCAGAATTAAGGGATTGACAATATCTTATGCAACCGCATAGAGTAGTAACATTTATATGCCAAAGACATTTATTTAATTCATTTTTTCATGAGTACCCAATTTTTAAAACCTAAATTCTAAAAACATTTTTTTAGAAAACATTTTTTACACATTTTTTGTAATTTAACCCATTGATGGGATCCTAAAAGTTACTACCCCATTCCGGGTCAGAGTGAACATGAGAAGTATTGTGATGAAGGGTGCTCCACATTCCCCCAAGTTTTAGAATTGGGAAATTCACCATCAGACAGGTCATACCTAGAGAATAAGATTCTCAGCTACCACTTTCCGAGCGATCTCTCTCTTTTTTT
>CM042151.1:79693370-79809489 GCA_023376005.1 Doryteuthis pealeii | reverse complement strand
CCTGAACCGAAAAGCAAAAGGCCTCTGTAGGCCATACAGTTGTAGTTCCTTCACCCTTAACATCCTTATCAATAAAACCATGGATTAATATCAAACATTGTACATTTTTCACTCTACCTTAGCCCTCTTTTTACCCCTTCAGCAGATCCCCCTAAATTCTTTCAGGGTAATGTTTGGATATAATCATGGTATAATAGTTATTATGTTGCACCCACCAGTTTTATGGTTTCACATAACTAATAATTTTTTGGAAAACAATTATAGCTACAATTAACTATTCTTTAATACAATAATTTACACCCGACATTGACTTGGCATTAAGTATAAAATGATTTTGTAAAACAGGATTACATTTTGGCACAAAAATCACTCACTTAATATCCGAATGATCAGATGGAAATCAAAGATTAAGAATGATTAATGTGGAGACAGCCCCTAACATACTCAAAATATTCCAAATTGAGTGGAAAATCAAGTCAGCTTCGATATGAGCACTAAAAACTGAATCTGATGCAGTAAGCTCATGTTTCTAGACATCTGGGAGTAAGTGGTAGTATCCCTTCACTTTCTATAATCACCCTATTTCACAACTGACCTGGACTAATAATACTTTTGTAATGAGCCCATATATAGAACGATTTTAATAAAAGTATTTGCTATTTGATTGAGGAAATCAACCCAAAGCTGCATTAATTTCAGCTTGGTTATGATCTAATCTATAGAACTGTTTTAAAAAGTATTTGTATTGGATGGGAAACTCAACAAAGGCTGATTAAATTTCGAAGCGTTGGTTATGATCCATCTTATAAGAACGATTTTAAGTATTGTGTATTTTGATGGGGGAAAGTCAATCAAAGCTGATTCAATTTCAGCTCTAGTTTGATTGCTATTCTATAGAACTGTTTTAAAGATTGTATTTTGATGGGAAATCAACAAAAGTGTTAATTTCAGCTTGGTTATGATCCTAGTCTATAGAAACTGTTTTAAAAAGTATTTGTATTTGATGGGAAATCAACAAAGCTGATTAATTTCAGCTTGGTATGATCCTATCTATTAGAACTGTTTTTAAAAGTATTTGTATTTGATGGGAAAATCAACAAAAGCTGATTAATTTCAGCTTGGTTATGATCCTATCTATAGAACTGTTTCAAAAGTATTTGTATTGATGGGAAATCAACAAAGCTGATTAATTTCAGCTTGGTTATGATCCTATCTATAGAACTGTTTTAAAAGTATTTGTATTGATGGAAATCAACAAAGCTGATTAATTTCAGCTTGGTTATGATCCTATCTATAGAACTGTTTCAAAAGTATTGTATTGATGGGAAAAATCAACAAAGCTGATTAATTTCAGCTTGGTTATGATCCTATCTATAGAACTGTTTTAAAAGTATTTGTATTTGATGGGAAATCAACAAAGCTGATTAATTTCAGCTTGGTTATGATCCTATCTATAGAACTGTTTTAAAAAGTATTTGTATTTGATGGGAAATCAACAAAGCTGATTAATTTCAGCTTGGTTATGATCCTATCTATAGAACTGTTTTAAAAGTATTTGTATTTGATGGGAAATCAACAAAGCTGATTAATTTCAGCTTGGTTATGATCCTATCTATAGAACTGTTTCAAAAGTATTTGTATTTGATGGGAAATCAACAAAGCTGATTAATTTCAGCTTGGTTATGATCCTATCTATAGAACTGTTTTAAAAGTATTTGTATTTGATGGGAAATCAACAAAGCTGATTAATTCAGCTTGGTTATGATCCTATCTATAGAACTGTTTTAAAAGTATTTGTATTTGATGGGAAATCAACAAAGCTGATTAATTTCAGCTTGGTTATGATCCTATCTATAGAACTGTTTCAAAAGTATTTGTATTTGATGGGAAATCAACAAAGCTGATTAATTTCAGCTTGGTTATGATCCTATCTATAGAACTGTTTTAAAAGTATTTGTATTTGATGGGAAATCAACAAAGCTGATTAATTTCAGCTTGGTTATGATCCTATCTATAGAACTGTTTCAAAAGTATTTGTATTTGATGGGAAATCAACAAAGCTGATTAATTTCAGCTTGGTTATGATCCTATCTATAGAACTGTTTCAAAAGTATTTGTATTTGATGGAAATCAACAAAGCTGATTAATTTCAGCTTGGTTATGATCCTATCTATAGAACTGTTTCAAAAGTATTTGTATTTGATGGGAAATCAACAAAGCTGATTAATTTCAGCTTGGTTATGATCCTATCTATAGAACTGTTTTAAAAGTATTTGTATTTGATGGGAAATCAACAAAGCTGATTAATTTCAGCTTGGTTATGATCCTATCTATAGAACTGTTTCAAAAGTATTTGTATTTGATGGGAAATCAACAAAGCTGATTAATTTCAGCTTGGTTATGATCCTATCTATAGAACTGTTTCAAAAGTATTTGTATTTGATGGGAATCAACAAACTGATTAATTTCAGCTTGGTTATGATCCTATCTATAGAACTGTTAAAAGTATTTGTATTTTGATGGGAAATCAACAAAGCTGATTAATTTCAGCTTGGTTATGATCCTATCTATAGAACTGTTTTAAAAAGTATTTGTATTTGATGGGAATCAACAAAGCTGATTAATTTCAGCTTGGTTATGATCCTATCTATAGAACTGTTTCAAAAGTATTTGTATTTGATGGGAAATCAACAAAGCTGATTAATTTCAGCTTGGTTATGATCCTATCTATAGAACTGTTTCAAAAGTATTTGTATTTGATGGGAAATCAACAAAGCTGATTAATTTCAGCTTGGTTATGATCCTATCTATAGAACTGTTTTAAAAGTATTTGTATTTGATGGGAAATCAACAAGCTGATTAATTTCAGCTTGGTTATGATCCTATCTATGAACTGTTTTAAAAGTATTTGTATTTGATGGGAATCAACAAAGCTGATTAATTTCAGCTTGGTTATGATCCTATCTATAGAACTGTTTTAAAAGTATTTGTATTTGATGGGAAATCAACAAAGCTGATTAATTTCAGCTTGGTTATGATCCTATCTATAGAACTGTTTTAAAAGTATTTGTATTTGATGGGAAATCAACAAAGCTGTTTAATTTCAGCTTGGTTATGATCCTATCTATAGAACTGTTTCAAAAGTATTTGTATTTGATGGAAATCAACAAAGCTGATTAATTTCAGCTTGGTTATGATCCTATCTATAGAACTGTTTCAAAAGTATTTGTATTTGATGGGAAATCAACAAAGCTGATTAATTTCAGCTTGGTTATGATCCTATCTATAGAACTGTTTTAAAAGTATTTGTATTTGATGGGAAATCAACAAAGCTGATTAATTTCAGCTTGGTTATGATCCTATCTATAGAACTGTTTTAAAAGTATTTGTATTTGATGGGAAATCAACAAAGCTGATTAATTTCAGCTTGGTTATGATCCTATCTATAGAACTGTTTTAAAAGTATTTGTATTTGATGGGAAATCAACAAAGCTGATTAATTTCAGCTTGGTTATGATCCTATATATAGAACTGTTTTAAAAGATTTGTATTTGATGGGAAATCAACAAAGCTGATTAATTCAGCTTGGTTATGATCCTATCTATAGAACTGTTTTTAAAAGTATTGTATTTGATGGGAAATCAACAAAGCTGATTAATTTCAGCTTGGTTATGATCCTATCTATAGAACTGTTTTAAAAGTATTTGTATTGATGGGAAATCAACAAAGCTGATTAATTTCAGCTTGGTTATGATCCTATATATAGAACTGTTTAAAAGTATTTTATTTGATGGGAAATCAACAAAGCTGATTAATTTCAGCTTGGTTATGATCCTATCTATAGAACTGTTTTTAAAAGTATTTGTATTTGATGGGAAATCAACAAAGCTGATTAATTTCAGCTTGGTTATGATCCTATCTATAGAACTGTTTTAAAAGTATTTGTATTTGATGGGAAATCAACAAAGCTGATTAATTTCAGCTTGGTTATGATCCTATCTATAGAACTGTTTTAAAAGTATTTGTATTTGATGGGAAATCAACAAAGCTGATTAATTTCAGCTTGGTTATGATCCTATATATAGAACTGTTTTAAAAGTATTTGTATTTGATGGGAAATCAACAAAGCTGATAATTTCAGCTTGGTTATGATCCTATCTATAGAACTGTTTTAAAAGTATTTGTATTTGATGGGAAATCAACAAAGCTGATTAATTTCAGCTTGGTTATGATCCTATATATAGAACTGTTTTAAAAGTATTTGTATTTGATGGGAAATCAACAAAGCTGATTAATTTCAGCTTGGTTATGATCCTATATATAGAACTGTTTTAAAGTATTTGTATTTGATGGGAAATCAACAAAAGCTGATTAATTTCAGCTTGGTTATGATATATATAGAACTGTTTTAAAAGTATTTGTATTTGATGGGAAATCAACAAAGCTGATTAATTTCAGCTGGTTATGATCCTATATATAGAACTGTTTAAAAGTATTTGTATTTGATGGGAAATCAACAAAGCTGATTAATTTCAGCTTGTTATGATCCTATCTATAGAACTGTTTTAAAAGTATTTGTATTTGATGGAAAAAACAAAGCTGATTAATTTCAGCTTGGTTATGATTCCTATCTATAGAACTGTTTTAAAAGTATTTGTATTTGATGGGAAATCAACAAAGCTGATTAATTTCAGCTTGGTTATGATCCTATATAGAACTGTTTCAAAAGTATTTGTATTTGATGGGAAATCAACAAAGCTGATTAATTTCAGCTTGGTTATGATCCTATCTATAGAACTGTTTTAAAAGTATTTGTATTTGATGGAAATCAACAAAGCTGATTAATTTCAGCTTGGTTATGATCCTATATATAGAACTGTTTTAAAAGTATTTGTATTTGATGGAAATCAACAAAGCTGATTAATTTCAGCTTGGTTATCCTATCTATAGAACTGTTTAAAAGTATTTGTATTTTGATGGGAAATCAGCAAAGCTGATTAATTTCAGCTTGGTTATGATCCTATCTATAGAACTGTTTTAAAAGTATTTGTATTTGATGGGAAATCAACAAGCTGATTAATTTCAGCTTGGTTATGATCCTATCTATAGAACTGTTTTAAAAAGTATTTGTATTTGATGGGAAATCAACAAAGCTGATTAATTTCAGCTTGGTTATGATCCTATATATAGAACTGTTTCAAAAAGTATTTGTATTTGATGGGAAATCAACAAAGCTGATTAATTTCAGCTTGGTCATGATCCTATATATAGAACTGTTTTAAAAGTATTTGTATTTGATGGGAAATCCCACGTGACATCACGTATTTTGGCGGACTTCTGTAATTTTCCATGGAAGGACTTGGCCATGGTATGAAAAGGGTAATCCCCTCAGAATTACAGGGGATTGACAATAATCTTATGCAACCGCATAGAGTATGTAACATTTTATGCCAAAGACATTTTATTTAATTCATTTTTCATGAGTACCCAATTTTTTAAAACCTAAATTTCTAAAAACATTTTTTTAGAAACATTTTTTTACAAACATTTTTGTATTTAACCCATTGATGGGATCCTAAAAGTTACTACCATTCCGGGTCAGAGTGAACATGGAAGTAATTGTGATGAAGGGTGCTCCACATTCCCCCAAGTTTTAGAATTGGAAATTCACCATCAGACAGAGTCATACCTAGAGAATAAAGATTCTCAGCTACCACTTTCGAGCAAATATAATATAAAGACAATAGGGTTGGGACAATCATATAAGTGCAAGGGATTGACCTGACCAGCCAATTGATCAGAGGCGGTCTCTCCAACTGCCTGTTTAGCCTAATTAAGGGCCAAAGTGGAGTGTTGCATGTCATGGACTGCTCAGATACCAGGGTTCCATCCTTAAGTATCATGGGTCATAGACACTTGGTGGTGAACAAAATTTTGTCAGGGTAAATAAAAGCATAGGGATCCATAAGGGGTGGATCTACTAGTCTGCATTCATAAATTTCTTTATTGTGGCACAATGCATGGGTGCAGAGTGCATCTGTGCATGCAAGTGTGTGTGTATATAACTGTATAGTGGGATTACTATATATTGTTTTACATATATTGATCATATATATTATTATATACATATATACATATATTAATACATTATAATACATATATAATAAAATATATTAATAGATTATAATACATATAATACATAATACATTATATACATATATTACATAATGAATTACATATATAATACATATAATTATATACATATATTAATCATATATATTATTATATATAACTGTATAGTGGGCTATAGGAATAAGTAGCAAGACAAACCACAGATATGTATAAATATGTGCGTGTGTGTAGATTTAATATGTAGTAGTAAGACCAGTAGTAATTAGTATTCAGTGTGGATCATGTATATATATATATATATATATATATATATATATATATATGAGTAAGAAAAGGTGGAATGAAAACATCACACAATGCTGTTAAAGAAGAAAACAATTTATAATATAATCATAGCTGATACTGATCAATATTTCGATTTTACAAAAATCATCATCAGAGCTCATTCACTCCCGTAGTTGTTTGGGTCGGAGAGGAAAGTCAAAATGAGTTTACAAAACAAAAAAAACCTTAATACTGCAAAAAACGAAAGACGTTACAATATTCACCAACGTGGGCATTTATATATATATATATGTGTGTGTGTGTGTGTGTGTGTGTGTGTGTACATGTATTATAAGTATAAGTAAGGTATGTGAATGCTCAGTCAGAAGAAAAGGCCATTATAACTAGAGGGAGTGAAATAAAGATAAAAGGGGTGATAAGGGATTATTAGCCAGACAAAAAGTCTAGTTTTTTGGGCAGATTGGAAGTCATCTGGATGTCACATCAGCAATAAAGTTCGACCAAGTTAAACACAAAGAAAACTGAAATCACGCGGAGGGGGGGGTGGGGGTGGAAATCTTGTGTGGACGAGATTTGATAGTGAGAATTGAAAGGTGCTGGGAAATTATTTAAAGTTAGTCAGTTAGTTGTTGGAGGCCAGTGAGAGCAGTTAGTTCCTGGGCAGTGGACGAGACAGACCCTCAGACTGGTAGCTGAGAAGACAACCTAAGCAGAGGTCTTGACCGGATAGAGAGGGAGTTGCTCCCCTCTCTGTCGACAGAGATATGATAGAAGTGGAGATAGTAGCAGATGGGACTGGCTGATGAGTAGTGAATGCAAGTTGTGTACCTCTCTTGCCAGTTTCAATATTCACCTGACTTTGTCTTTGTTGTTTGTTCCGCTCTTTCTTTCTTGGTTTATTGATTGTATGCCTTACGGTAAGGGGGTCCATTAACAGAAATACTGGGGTGAATTAGTATCTCAGTCGTAAAGGAAGGAGACAAGGCAAATTATAAAGTTTATAAAGGGTTAACAGTTTTATTTGAGGGTTAGTTATAAAGTGTGTATAATTCTTGTGCAAGTGTCTTAAGTGTTTGCCAGAGAATTTCTACTGGCGGTCTGCTGTTGTGATTTCTTCTCTAGCGTGTTCTTCTGCTAGTGCCTGCAGTATTGGTTCTGCTGATTCAGGTTCTATGCTCTCTATGCCCTATTGTCCAGACTTCTGGGTGGGCAGATAACCCAATTTCCAACACCATCGGGGTGCTTTATCACAATCATAATGTGTAGAGGTCCTAAATGTAGCTAGCAGACAACACGAGATAATGGCCAGAGAGAGCAGTGCAGTGAAATGCAGAGAGATGCAGGGTAAGGGGGTCCATCGGGGTGCTTTATCACAATCATAATGTGTAGAGGTCCTAAATGTAGCTAGCAGACAACACGAGATAATGGCCAGAGAGAGCAGTGCAGTGAATGCAGAGAGATGCAGAAAAGACGTGCAATAGCCCCCGGCCTGTCGTAGGTGTTATATTATGATAGAAGATTATTATTATTGTGACGGCAACACCCAGGCAAGGAATGAGTAATGACAGAGTCAACTGGTGAAGACACTTTTATTCAGATAAATACAGGAGTTGTCACTTATCCTCCTGTCTCACAACTGGTCTTCAATGTGAAACTACAATAGAATATAAAGGACTATGTAGTTTCTCTAATACAGACTAATAAAAATTGAGAAAAGGAGGAAAAGCTCTGTGCTGACACTAACCTTCTTGTCTCCTCAGTTCCTGCTTGCTAAAAGACTTTAAAACTAGCGCCACACGCACATATGACTTTTACCGGTGTCAAACGGTGCTTGTACCCACGCAATAGGATGGCCAAACAAAACAAGGGAGATAATTATCTTGCATTTACAATTATGGTATAATGTTTATTTTTATAGGAAATTGACACAGTGTACTGAATTCAGATAAGACTGCTTACATTTTACATAGCACTAAAACCCTTGGGAAAGGTATGCATCCAACTATTCTCACTCCAGCTGTCAGTAGATAGTAGGGAAGACTGGACTCTGTAACCTTGATAAGGCAACCCATCTTGGAGAAGGAAAAGTCTGAATTCAAACCTGTTAAACTCTTTCTTATAAGGAAGTTTGTAAAATATTTACATTGATTTGCCGATAAAATTCTGTGGGGAGGCATTTAAAATATCTACATTAATTTGCGACAAAAAGTCATAAAAAAACATTTCAGAAAATATCTGTAACTTCTTTTTTCAGCTCATTTTAATTATATGCTGGTCATTGAAGCAATGGAAGACCATTTGGAATAATTCATTTTTAAGATAGGGGGAAATAAAATGGGGCAAATAAGAACTCTGTGATTAAGTGACACCAGATAAATTGGATTTATATTTTTGCATTGCATCTTGGATGATTTGGACAGTCTCATTTTTAAACAGACGGTGTTGCAGGATAATAATGGACAGAAGATTTAGGAACAAGTGTACAATTAATTAATATCATTTATCTATTATTGATTCTTGTTTGTTTGTTTGTTTGTGTTTTACGGCACATCAACCTCAGCGGGTCACTTAATGCCGATAAAGTTTTGAAATAAATCAATTCTTAATGGATAATACAATTTTTTTATAAATACATTTTTCTATTTAACCCATAGATGGAACCCTAACAGGTACTACCACTCTGGGTCAGAGTGGACCAGGGAGCAATGGTGATGAAGGGGTGCTCCACATTCCCCAAACCTCCAAAACTGGAACCTCACCATCAGATAGAATTTAACGTCATTCCCAGGACATATAGACCCGCAGCCACCGCCTTCTAGCACCCATATGATAAAAAGGGGTTGGGGCTTGCCATAAGGGCAATAGGGTTGGGAAAATCATATAGGTGCTATGGCTTGACGTGAACAGCCGATTGATCGGAGGGGGCCTCTCCGACCGCCCGTCTAGCCCAAGATAGGGCAAAAGTGGAGTATTGCATGTCATGAATTGCTCATCCACTTGGGCTCTATCCTTAAGCATCACGGGTCGCCACCCACGGCCAACAGGTGGCCCCATTGGGGGAGTCTTACCCCTCTGCAGAGGTGCAGTCGGTGCATTCTAATGCCCCAGCGGACAGGGCGGATTATTGATTCTGCCAAAGACAACGTAACACTTGAGAAGAATTTTGACAAACTAAGTCTGTCGTGTTTCCACCTCGCCACTGTCCAACCGTCTCCTTTTATACTCGGTCTGGCCTAGACACGTCACAACTCTCGTCTCGCCAGCGACGAGACTTGCAACTACAAATCGCAGCCTCAAGGACACTCACAATTTCACCTCCTTCACAACTAGTCTTGTGCCCACTTCGGACTCGTCACATTTCTGCTTCCGCCCACACACACAACATGCCACTCGCTGTCTCTTCGACCGACGGACGGTTATTGGCTCATCACAGGTTTGTGAGTTTTGCCGTTCGATCTTGCTACAATCATTAAAATAACCAGAATATATATGATCAAATTAATTGCTTACATGAAGTTATAGATAGACTCCTAAAGGAAATAATATTACCTTACACAGTTACCTACCCTTGACCATTGCCTAATGAAGAGACTGTGCCCTTTAGCCATTGCCTGATAAGAGACCTTGTGCGATTGGCTAAGGGCCATTGTTGACAACCAATCAAAACACACATTACTAGGTTTAGTTTAGCCACCAAATTTCAAGGGTTGATACCATCAACCTTTCTCTTTCACTGTGACCAGCCGCCATAAACAGACATGCTTAATGAACCCAGCTTACCACAGGAGCCGATGACAAGTCAAACTACTCAAGCTAGCAAGAGACACTTCTTACCAGAGACAAATAAGTTTTTCCAATCTTTTGCAAACCCCCTACATCTACACTATACAATTGTACAATTTATAACACATTTGTAAACCACACACACACATTTTGTATGTCACACATTACATATTGTATATTTCATTTGTATAAAGCCTTGAGTTGTGTTTCATTACCTGTTGACTTTATCATTATCTTGTCTACGTAATAACTTTGCAAAATACTGTTGCAGATTTGTGAAGTCATAATTAACAAAACTCCCTCGCTGTCTGGCTGATACTGACATTAGGCAACCCTGCCGACTTTACTTTTTACTTTAATACTTGTATTAAGTAAGTAAAGATGGCAGAATGGCCTATTAACATTATCTATCGCTAGACCAAGGTGATTGTTTTTACTGAAGTGGAGCAGCACATCTACCATCAGCTTCCAGATGCTTTACCGCACGGATCAAATTACCCAATCTGTGCTACTCATGCGCTGAGTTTGTGGGGACTGGTATTGATCTTGGAACCCTCCGATTTCTTGGTGGGTGCACTACCAATTGAGCTTTTTCTGACTAAAGAAGGAAAATGCCTGATCATTTAAGCAATCAATCTTTACTTACACTAGCAAATATATGCACCCTCCGGGTGCAAGTATTAATGTCATTATGGTGATAGGTAGGGCAGTTTGATGTCAATATTCAATAAAAGTGTTCAAACATTTAAAGACCATAAATAAATCAAGCACAATGGCATAGAAGACAAAACTCTTGATTAAACAAGCAAAATTGTATTAACAAAATGTATACAAAAAGATAGCATTGAATACTGGGCCAGGTTCCGCCAAAAGTTCTTTTTTTAAAGTTCAAATGTAAAATGTAAGCTGGTATTTCACAGTTCAAAAGTGAGAAAGAAAAGGTGAAAGTTTAAAGTCAACTCAAAAGCAGTCAGGCATAAGTTGAATGAATCTAAGGTTTATCTCCGAAAGCATAGGTTATTCAAAGAGAGAGATAGATAGATACCTTCAGTATGTGTGTGAAGTGTTCTTAAAAGGGTGACGTGAATTCCCTTAGGCAAGTGAGATCTTTCTGGTTAGGATCCGAAAGGCTGGCTTTTTTATAGTCCAGCATAGGCTCCAAAAGGGCTCTATTTGATAAATTTTCTTATTAGGCGGGAACGCCTCTGATTGGTTGAATTTTACGAATTTTATTTTAAATTTTTATTTTTACTAAGGTGCGCAGTCCACATGGGCAAACTATTTATTTTTGTCATTCGACCTCTGTCTGTCGAAGTATGAACTTCTGGCTCACCACATCATAAAATGTTATATTAAATTAGAAAGTCTAAAGAAACTAAATAAGAATGCAGATAAAATGATTTGAAACAAAGAGGGGTATAATAAAAAAAATATAACAGCTGAAGCTTCCCCTTCCATTACCCCTGTCTTTCCTTGCTAAACTTTTCTAATTTAGCTATTTAGTTAGATTAGGAAGTAAAGAATAAAATTACAGTTATTTCTTTTTGTTAATTGCTTTCTTTTAAGATTTATCTGCGAGATTTTTACTCATATTCATTAAGATAAAATCAAATAATTAGAAATCAACAACATCAAGCGCATATTTATTAAAATCAAATTTTAAATATCAATATGCAAATTAAGCTTGCCATTCACACAGTAAACCGCTATTTATTGTATATATAAATACAATTGCATGTTTTTAGTTTGTAGAAATGACCAGCAGTATTAATAATGATAAACGATTTTATTAATTAATGAGGCTTTAATAAAAATGATTCATGGAGAATGAAATGTATAATAACTAAATGGACAGTGATCTTGATTAGTGACATAGTTTCGGTTACAGACAAATAAACACATTATCTCCATTATAATATAATAAGAAGATATCATTTATATGTCCTTCATTTTTATTTCATTTATTTTATCTTATTTCTGTTTTATTTATTATCATTTTCTATTCTATTTAAATTTACTTTATATTTACTTACTTTTATATTTTATTTTATTCTATATTCATTCATTTATATATTCATATTCATTCCATTGTATTTCATTTTATTTTTTATTCAAATTTTAATTTATTCTATTTTATTTTATTTTCCGTTAATATTTTCTTATCAATATTTTATTTTTAAAAGCTTTTTTTCTTGTTTTGTTGATTATCTCCCTTGACATTCATTCTTCAATTGAAGAAAAATATTGCAGAAATGTAAATATTTTTTAGAAAGAAAATTTAATCCTACCCATTTCATTTCATTTACACATTTATTGCTTTTTTTTCCCCCTTTAATGTTGTGTTACCTTTAAGAAAACAAACTGAATCAACAAAAACATTAAAAAAAAAACGTAAGTTTATGAATATATATACGTCTTTTGTTTACAATATGTGCGAAGATTTTTAATGTTTTAAAATTATATTTTCAAACTTTATTTGCGGGTGAAATGAAAGGGAGATTACATATTTTTTTCATAGTGTATTTTTTGAAATTATGATGATAGTCCAGAATTCCACAATAAAGGAAATTCCTTTTAATTGTATGGTTACGCTAGGTAAGCCAAAATTGGCCTAAAACTTTTGACAAAATTAATTTACCCCCCCACCGTAAATAATTTACCAAATATCAGGGAATTATCGGATTTTAATGAAATTTTCAGTTTATTTATCAATGAATGATCTTTATAATGCCTTATTTAATTTATTTCAAAACTTTCTCATTTTTTTTCAGGTCACTTAATTTTGATTCCCCCACCCCTTATTTTGGGGGTGTAAAATATTTCCGAGTTGGTCCTTGATACTAATTACTAGGTACCACCAGTTTGACCCTGTGCAATTTACCCCCCCCCCCCGCTATATTTAACACAATGAAACTTGCAGAAAAATTAATATTTTCTTGAAAAAAATTTTCCATTCGAAAGAAAAAACATTAAACAAACTCCTGCTGATTTTTTTAAATTTTTATCAGCTTACGAAAATAATGAAAATTATGATTGAAAAACAATGTTTTCATTTTTGCACTGTTAAATCAACTGAAATTTAACGTAGCTAAAAACAAGTTACGATAAGAGGATTTTTTAAAAATTCTATGAAAAATCAATTAATGGTCTGATTTTCACGAAAGTTTCCATAAATGTTTACCATTGGATGTAAATACATATGAAATATATATTAGGGGAAATATTTTTTACGGGGTCTATCACCTATTTTATTTTATGAGATAAAAAAAATGACGTGGAAAAAAAAATTTGTACTTTTTTTTTTCTATAAAGATAAGAGTCTGAATAACTATACCAATGAAATTGTATAACGTACCGAGCTATAGTTTTTTTAGGAAAAATTAATGAAATCGGAAATAAAAAGTGCAAAAAAATTTTGCTTATGTAATTGGTATGTACTATATTCTATTAACTTGTCAAAAAGAAAATTTTTTTTTAAGAAATTAATTTTTAAGAGATTTTGAATCTTTTGTGTGATTAAATATTTTCATTTTCTGTGTGAAATAAATTTAATTTTTTTTTTTTCTGCGGAAAAAAATCGAATTTTTCACGGATATTTAAAAATATGATTTTTAGAATTCAGGTGAACTAAAAGTTGGTCCGATCCGAGCTCGATTAATATTTTTAAAAGAATTTGTAATTTTTATTGTTGAATAATAATGTATGGTTCTTAGAATATACGGAAGAGCTAAACTGACATATTTCTTTTACAAAGAGACAAGACGAGACTCTTTTGAGTAACAACCGAAGTTTGTTTTTCTTTGTTCAAAAAAGTTGAATAAAATAATTTTTTAGAATAAAAAAGTAAGTATACATGATTAATTTATCAGTTTTTCTCTTAGAAAAAATATTCAAATTTTAAATAGTAAAAATCGTTTTTTGTCGGTTTATTTTTCATATTTTCTAAAGTAAAACAAGTGGGGTAGTAGACCTCGTAAAAAATATATTTCTCCTGATATATTTTAGGAAAAAACTATTTACATCCTAAGGTAAAGTTATGGAAATTTTTCGTGAAAATTGGACCATAAATTGATTCTTCATAGAATTTTTTATAAAGCTGTTTTTTTATAACTTGTTTTTGGCAACGTTAAATTTCAATTGATTTAACGGAGCAAAAAAGAAAACATTGTTTTTCGTTCATAAAAGAAAAGATTTTTAAACATTAAAAAAAAAATCAAATTATTTAAGCACACAAAAGATTGAAAATCTCTTAAAAATTAATTTCTTAAAAAAATTTTTTTTTTTTTTGACAATTTAATAGAATATAGTACATACCAATTACAAAAGCAAAAAAAAGTTTTCAAATACTAATATTATGACATTTTTTTGGACTTTTTATTTCCGATTTCATCAATTTTCCTAAAAAAAACTACTGTGTTGAATGTTATACAATTTCATTGATATAGTTATTCAGGCTCTTATCTTTATAGAAAAAAAGTAACAAAGTTTTCTGACGGGTCATTTTTTTTTTTATCTCATTGAATAAAATAGGGGGGGATAGACCTCTTAAAAAAAAAAATATTTCCCCAAATATATTTCAGGAAAAAACTATTTCAGATATATTTACATCCAAAGGTAAACATTTATGAAAATTTTGTGAAATCAGACTATTAATTGATTTTTCATAGAATTTAATAAAAAAAACTCTTACCGTAACTTGTTTTTAACTACGTTAAATTTCAATTGATTTAACAGTGCAAATATGAAAACATTGTTTTTCAATCATAATTTTCATTATTTCCGTAAGCTGAAAAATTTTTTTTTAAATCATCAGGAGGTTGTTTAATGTTTTTTCTTTCAAATGAAAAATTTTTTTTCAAGATAATATTAATTTTTCTGCAAGTTTCATTGTGTTGAGGGTCAAATTGGTGGTACCTAAAGGTTTGCATTAAATAGATATCTATTTCTAGAATCTAAAAATATAACATTCTAAACTTAACATCAGAATATTTTTTATTTTAAATGAATTTTATATATTAATTTTTCATAACAAAAATATTTAATTAAAGTTTTGAAATAAAATAACTGATGCATTATAGAATTTATTAATTCATAAATCAATACTGAAAATTTCATTAAAATCGGATAATTACCTGATTTTTGGTAAATTTTTTTTCAATCGCGAATGTTACATTAAATTTGTAAACAAGCCCTTTATACCATTTAAAAAGAGCCAAAATGGCCGAATTCGATCAAAATTGACCAAAACAAATTGTTTTAAATGTATTAAAAATAAACTACTTATGTAATTCAGAAGACCACATTATTTGTAGCATAGTTTTGAAACAATATTTTTCTTTCAATCAAAAAAAATCCTTTTCTCTGATTCACTTTATCTATTTTTATTCACTTAAAGATTTAGTAATAAATTTTAAATGTCTGGAAAGTTGCATGTTGTTCAGCATAATTTTGTGATGTATTAAGATTTATTTAATCTATCTAAAAATGTATCATTCAAAATGTGCAATTTTGTGCTACATAGTTTCTGATATCTTTATATATCTAAAAATTATTACTAATGATTGTTCTTTTTCATTTACAATAGATTAAAATGATTAACGAAAATATTGTTTTTTCCCTTTTTTACTTCAAAAACCCGGATTTTTTTTTCTGGAGACAGCAACAATTGTTTCACTATGCATGTACTTGTTTTATTATTTTTCTTATAGTTTTTTTTTTTTTCAGGGTTTTTTACATAAATTTAAACTCTGCATTGTTGGGAATTGGTTTATATCAAAAATTATTTTAATATTACAAAAATATTGGTTTTTAAGCTATTCAAAATGGTGGCAAATCAAACAGGGTGCTCCAAGCTTGAACAAAGGTCTGTCATCAATTTTTTGGTTGAAAAAGTTAAAACCATGTGAAACTTACAGAATAATGTGGAGAACCATGTTTTAGAGAAAAAATGTTTACACATATTACTAACGAGCCCGAGTGAAAAAGTTAATGGAGCAGAAACATATTAACTCTCCAGTAAAGAAAATGTTATGCATGCAGCAGTCAGTAAATTTCTAATCCCAGAATACTGTCAACAGGAATCATCCCTACTGTAGCGTTAGTTTCGTATTTGCCTGGTGGAGTTGTCTGCCCGATTTAGTTTGCTGGTGCCCGCTAGGGGGCTATAGTATTTAAGCGCCGGGTTCAAACCCTTTCGCTCTCTTTTCCTGTTCCAGTAACCATGAGACACATGGGCTAGACACAGTCTATCCCTTCTCGTTGGGGCTTTTGGCCCCACTTACATTACTGTAAGTTCTTCACAGCATGGACTATCCCTAGTCTCATGTCTGTACCTTTTGTATATCTTGTACCATTCATGAATGTGTGTTTATTGTTCTACATGTAACTTTGTTTTACCTATGTACTTTGTATCTCGTCATATCCATGTGCTGTACTATATTAAATGTTTTGTCTGTTAACCTTTGTCGGAGTCTTGTATATCAAGTATATATAACATTGAACCTTTCTTACACTACCAATTTTTTTTAAAAATGGTACAACAGTAAACTACTTCATATTTATTGAGGTCAGTCAGTCAGTATACTGTTGGTTTGGACAACAGCAAATGGCTAAGCACAACTGAACTAGTGTCCAAGACAGCTGGTACTTAAGGAATTCAAGAATAGTCCATTCATGTATTTGGGTGATTTCATTCCTTGAGTCCTGATCGGCTGCTTGGTTTCTATGATGTTATCAGGCTTCATAAATACTCTGGCATTCTGCAGTAGAGTTGCAACAAGGTTAGATCTGTATTGAGTTACAGTTATTGTTGCCTTGTCTTACCAATTCGATGGTAATTGGAATTTAGTATGATTATTCTTTATGTACTATCACTCCGAGTTAGAGTGAACCTGGAGGTATTGGCAATGATGGTGTACTTCACACTCATCAGAGCTCCAGAATTGGATCTTCACCACTAGATGCAATTTAACATCATACTCAGGGAATTTAGACCCTCAGCCACTGCCTTCAAGCACATAAATGATAAAAATGATTGGGTGATTGTCATAAGAGCAATAGGATTGTGAGAATCCTGGCGGTGATAAGGCTTGATGTTAACATCCAATTGATCTGAGGGAGCTCTCCAACTACCCAACCATTTTCCTTCTCTCCCATTTATCTTAAAACTGATATAATTTCTTGTACAATGTAACACACTTATGAAATCTGATATTGACACTGAAACATATATCTTTAAAAATCAGCTGGGTCTTAAGAACAACACACATGTGTGCAAAAACTCTTACGGGCCAACAGAAGCTAATAGGTGAAAGTAATAAAATTAATAAAAAAAAAGAATCAGACTGGCCTAGAAAGCACACACACACACACAATTAAACAAACTACTGCTTAATAATAAAACAAAAAAGGGTAGGCCGAACCTGGAATGATAATAAGACATTGTTGAACACACACACACACATATACACAAACACACACACAATTAAACAAACTACTGCTTAATAATAAAACAAAAAAGGGTAGATATATGGAGACCTGGAATGATAATAAGACATTGTTGAACACACACACACACACATATACACAAACACACACACAATTAAACAAACTACTGCTTAATAATAAACAAAAAGGGTAGGCCGAACCTGGAATGATAATAAGACATTGTTGAACAGACACATATACACAAACACTCATACACAATTAAACAAACTACTGCTTAATAATAAACAAAAAAGGGTAGGCCGAACCTGGAATGATAATAAGACATTGTTGAACAGACACACATATAATATAACACACACACACAACAAACTACTGCTGAATAAATAAAACAAAAAGGTCATTGAAAAAAAAAAAACAAACTATGATAATTATGAATAGAATTATCTCAATTTTACCCATGGAAATCCCCGTATCAAATAATTTGAGACTTGGAAAGTTCTCTTTCATATTCACCCTCATCTCTCCCCACTCTCTCTCTCTCTCTCTCTCTCTCTCTCTACCTGTCTCATTCATTTAAGTCCTTCCCAACTTGTTTATTTCGCTTTATTTCTTAATCCTTACTTTTCTGTGTACTCCTCCCATACACTTATGCTCATATTAGATTGAAAACACCGTTCCCAACTAAATCACCAAAGTTAGGCATCAATGATACTTAATTGGGTGACTACTTAAACAATAGCAGGTACTGTAAGCAACCAGAGTATTTTATTTATCAAAATAATATGATTCAGCTTTAATGCGATGAAAAAGGTTGATATGCCATAAAACAACCAACAAACATAACCATCCGATATGCATAGACACCTGCATCTACCTATATTATCTCTGTAAATGACCCGAAATGGGGACCCTTGTAAATAATACCCTAAGAAATATATATTTTCAACGGGGTTGTATAAATTAATTCTTGTCCAACCCATCAGAGCTGTATTGTCAGCAATTAAGATTTTAGGTTCTCCATCAAAATTATCAACAGGTTACATTTTTTTTTAAAACTTGACTAATGTACTAAATCTTTTTTTACTTGACTAACTTACTATTTTTTTTTAAATTTTACTTGTACTTAAATTTTTAATTTTAATTTTTTATTTAATAAAATTCTTTTAAACAAATTAATTACTTCTCAAGAAAAAAAAATTCAGTGAAAAACTGTTGTAAAAATACATGTTTGGAATTAATATATATATATATACATGAAAACTTACACGGTTAAAAATCATTTTTTTGTCAAGGGATCAGCTTTTTAACAAAATTCTCATTTTAAAAGACACATGTGAATACACACAACAGAGAAACAATTTCCTTTTCACATGAATTAGCTTTTTCAATGTGATCAACTTTAAATGATAACGTGTGAATATACACAGGAGAAAACATTTTCTTGTCAAAATTCAAATTTAGAAAATACTTACAAAGATAATACTTAAACTGAAGATAACCCCCTCACCTTTTTTGTCAAGTGTGAGGGTCAACATTTTCAGAGAAGTTCCCCTTAAAGAGACATACGAATACACACAGAAAAGAATCCATAAACTCCTCAGTTGTAGTGATCAGTATTTTCATACAATTCCCATTGAGAAATATACAAATAAAATACAGATATACAGATAAAACACTTTCTTTTAAAGGGTGCGAAACATCATTTTCTCAGAAATCTATTTTAAACATGCAAACACAAACAGATGAGAAGGCATATTCTTGTCAATAGTGTGAATAAGAATATTTTTAAAAATCCAGTCTCAAAAGACACATGAGAATACACACAGGGGAGAAACCATGTTCTTGCCAAGTGTGTAGATCAGGATTCTCAAAGAATTCCAGTTTAAAAGTCCACATGCGAAAACACACAGGGGAGAAACCATTTACCTGTCGAGTCTGTGAATCAGCATTTTCTAAGAGTTGCAACTTAAAAATCCACATGCGAACACACACAGGGGAGAAACCATTCATTTGTAAAGTGTGTGGATCAGCATTTTCTCAGAATTCCAGCTTAAAAGTCCACATAAAAACACACAGAGGGGAGAAACCATTTACTTGTAAGGTGTGTGGATCAGGATTTTCAACAAACTCCGACTTAAAAGTCCACATGCGAAAACACACAGGGGAGAAACCGTTTACCTGTCAAGTCTGTGGATCATCATTTTCTAAGAGTGGCAACTTAAAAATCCACATGCGAACACACACAGGGGAGAAACCATTCATTTGTAAAGTGTGTGGATCAGCATTTTCTCAGAATTCCAGCTTAAAAGTCCACATAAATACACACAGAGGGGAGAAACCATTTACTTGTAAGGTGTGTGGATCAGGATATCCAACGAACTCCAGCTTAAAAGTCCACATGCGAACACACACAGGGGAGAAACCATTTACCTGTCAAGTCTGTGGATCAGCATTTTCTATGAATTGCAACTTAAAAATCCACATGCGAACACACACAGGGGAGAAACCATTTATTTGTAAAGTGTGTGGATCAGCATTTTCTCAGAATGCCAACTTAAAAGTCCACATAAAAACACACAGAGAGGAGAAACCATTTACTTGTAAGGTGTGTGGATCAGGATTTTCAACGAACTCCAACTTAAAAGTCCACATGCCAATACACACAGGGAAGAAACCATTTACTTGTAAAGTGTGTGGATTAGCATTTTCTTATAATTCCAACTTGAAAGTCCACATGCGAATACACACAGGGGAGAAGCCATTTATTTGTCAAGTGTGTGGATCAGCATTTTCAACGAACTCCAGCTTAAAAGTCCACATGCCAATACACACAGGGGAGAAACCATTTACTTGTAAAGTGTGTGGATCAGGATGGTCAACGAATTCCATGTTAAAAGTCCACATGCGAACACACACAGGGGAGAAACCATTTACTTGTAAAGTGTGTGGATCAGCATTTTCAAAGAATTCCAACTTAAAAGTTCACATGCGAACACACACAGGGGAGAAACCATTTACTTGTAAAGTGTGTGGATCAGCATTTTCTCTGAAATCCACTTTAAAAGACCACATAAAAACACACACAGGGGAGAAACCATTTATTTGTAAGGTGTGTGGATCAGGATTTTCAACGAACTCCAGCTTAAAAGTCCACATGCCAATACACACAGGGGAGAAACCATTTACTTGTAAAGTGTGTGGATCAGGATGGTCAACGAATTCCATGTTAAAAGTCCACATGCGAACACACACAGGGGAGAAACCATTTACTTGTAAAGTGTGTGGATCAGCATTTTCTCAGAAATCCAGCTTAAAAGTCCACATAAAAACACACAGAGGGGAGAAACCATTTACTTGTAAGGTGTGTGGATCGGGATTTTCTCAGAAATCCAGCTTAAAAGTCCACATGCCAATACACACACGGGAGAAACCATTTACTTGTCAAGTGTGTGGATCAGCATTTTCTGAGAATTCCAACTTAAAAGTTCACATGCGGACACACACAGGTGAAAAGCCATATTATTGCTCAATGTGTGAATCAGCTTTTTCTCAGAATTCACATTTAAAAAGGCACATGAGAATACACACAGGTTAGAAACCATTTATTTGTCAAATGTCTGGATCAGAGTTTTTTTTAACTACCCCATCTAAGGTGCCATATATAAATGCACACAGGTGATAAAACATATACTTGCCCAATGTGTAGATCAGCATTTTCAGACAATTCCTCTTTTAAAAGACACATGTGAATGCACAACTCTTTGCCCAATCAGCAGCCCTCTCCTTATGCCTGAAGTTTGTCAAACCTTCACCTACAAACAAGATACAATGTACTATATCACCCAACCCAGTCTTAAAATGCCCACCAACACCAAAAGAGAACTCTCCTCTAACTGATACATCTCCCCAAGAGTCCTCCTCAATAAATGCTTCACAATCCAGTATGCTGAACATGGACACAAGAAACAACAATATATGCTTTCCCCTCAAAATATCTCACTAGATATGAACCATTAGAAGAACAATTGGCCAACAAGATAGAGAAATAGCCGGAGTATGGCTGTTGGAGATCAACCTAAACTGGTTCAAATGTTAATGAACAAAGCCTTCACAACTCTTATTATGAAGGTTAATGATGCCCTCACACAGCTTTCACACAAAAAATATGGAAGCAAATAAGTAAGCAATTTCCATGGGATGGTTACACTGGATAGCAAAAAATGTAAGTAAAAACCACAGGACCATGTGTACTGAAACAGTTTATGATGTCCCCAGAGTGAAAAACCTGGTATTTTGAAATAAAAAGGAGAATAACTCATTTGTAATTAAGGAAGCTCTAATCTATTATAGATGAAAAAGAACAATCATTAGAAATAATTTTTAAATATATAAAAATCTTGGCAAATATGTTATACAAAATATTGCAGTTTCAAACTTAAATTTTTAGATAGATCAAATGAAGCTTGATTTATAGTGAAAATATTGACTGCATCATAGCACCTTTTAGACATTTAAAATTCACTATTCTTTCTATGAAAAAAAATTATATTTTTAGTTTTGAGAAAATAACTTTTGAATTTTCAAATAACATTTTTAGGGTGTTTTATTTTTTCCTATTCTGATTATAGGTATCACCAATATTCCATGTAAAATTTACCCCCCCTCCTATATTTAACACAATAAAACTTGCATGAAGATTAATATTATCTTTAAAACTTTTTGTCCATTCGAAAAAAAGAAACTTAAAAAAAAACTTCTGATTAATTTTTTTTTTAATTTCAGCTTACGGAAATAATGAAAACTATGAACAAAAAACAATGTTTACATTTTTGCACCATTAAATCAATTGAAATTTAACGTAGCCAAAAACAAGTTGTGACTAGAGGCTTTTTGAAAATTCTATGAAAAATCAATTAATGGTCAGATTTTCACGAAAATTTCCCTAATTACTTACCGTTTGATGAAAATATGTCTGAAATAGTTTTTTCCTAAAATATATTAGGGGAAATATTTTTTACGAGGTCTACAAAATAGGGGGGGGGGCTATTTTATTTTATGAAATATGAAAAAATGAACTGAAAAGAAAAACGATATTCACTTTTTTTCTCTAAAGACAATAGTCTGAATAATTATATCAGAAGATTTTTATGAGTTTAAATGCCAGTTTTTTTTTTAAAATTCTGCTAAAAAAAATATCAATAAAGAAACTGACCGTGTTGTAAAAAAACAGACTGTTTTCCATATTTTTTAAGATAACGGTGAGTAATTTTTCTCTGATTGGATAATTTGATCTTTGAATTAACTGGTTTTCTTTGTAACAACTCTTTATATTCATTATTTCTTTTTTGCGAGATTTTTTTTTAAAACGTTCAAAAATATTTACGTTTCTTCCTTCAATGTGGCTTAAACTGATCACGTATCCTATTTTGGTGGTACCTACTGATTAGATAAAAAAAATAGATAAAAACGTGTCTTTCGTTTAAAGTTTATAATTTGAAAAAAAAAACCAAAAAAACAATATTAGTTAGGGATAGGCATTTTTGTCGTCTGCTAGAAATTTTAAAAGCGAATTAAAAATAATTAAATCTATTATTTAAGGTCAAACTTTGTCTAAATCGATAAGTAGTAACATAATAACCGTCATTAAAAAAAGAAAAATATCATTACATATGCAGTTTATTTTTAATACATTTAAAAGGATTTGTTTTGGTCAATTTTGACGCGATCCGACATTCTGTTTATTTTTCGATGGTTTTAAGCACTTGTTTACAATTTTACTGTAACATTCGCGATTGCAAAAAAATTTACCAAATATCAGGTAATTATCCGATTTTAATGAAATTTTCAGTATTGATTTATCAAGTAATGAATTTTATAATGCATCAGTT
This sequence comes from Doryteuthis pealeii, assembly GCA_023376005.1. NCBI lineage: Eukaryota > Metazoa > Mollusca > Cephalopoda > Myopsida > Loliginidae > Doryteuthis > Doryteuthis pealeii. Next base: position 79,785,955 of record CM042151.1, on the reverse strand, counting down.
ATTTTATTTCAAAACTTTAATTTAGTATTTTTGCTATGAAAAATTAATATATAAAATTCATTTAAAATGTGAAAAATCTGATGTTAAGTTTAAAATGTTATATTTTTAGATTCTAGAAATAAATATCTATTTAATGCAAACCTTATTTCATTGCATCAAAGTATACTTTTTGAAGAAAAACTCGATTGAAAATGTACACCCACCCTTTTTAAGCAGAAAAAATATCGATGTATAATTTTTTCTTTTATAAGATAATAGCCAATTAAATAATTATCGAAATGAGGAAAAAAAATCTCCAAAAAATTAATTATTTATTTATTTTTTTACATTTTATTTTTCGATTTTCGGTACTTATTTTCTCACAGAAAAGCACCGTAAAAAATTTTTTTGTTTCTATTCATAAGTTCGGTCTTTTATCTCTTTATTTATACTGTAATTAGTACAATATAAGACCAACTTGAAAAAAATGTTACGCCCCCAACATAAGGGGGGTCAAAATTAAGCGACCTGAAAAAAATTAGAAAGTTTTGAAATAAAATAAATAATGCATTATAAAGAACATTCATTGATAAATAAACACTGAAAATTTCATTAAAATCCGATAATTCCTTGATTTTTGGGAAAATGGCTAAAGTCATTTTGTCAAAAACGCATTTTGGGCTCATTTTGCCAGTAGCTAATATTAGTTTATTTAGCGTTTGTGCAAAATTAATATTTCACATACGCTAACAACAACAACATCAAATAACTATTTTTTAAATTCAAAAACTATTTTATTAAAAAAAATCGTGTCTTTGGTTTGTCATAAACATGAACTTTTAAAAAATTTGACAGTGAAATTCTAATGTCAAAAAATCGTCTGTTGCTTTTGTTTACAAACAACACAACCGGAAGTTGGCGATGTAAAACAAAGCTGTTCTTTTGAAAACTGCTTTCAATCGATGTGCTTCTTGGTTACCAGCTCCAACTCTTTAAATAAGATGATTAATGCGTTATAGAATTAATTCATTGATAAATCAACACTGAAAATGTCATTAAAATCGAATAATTGTAATTTTTATTCAATCAGGGGTGTAGATTTGGTTTTGTAAAATACGTCCATGACGTTAAAAATGGTACCTACTTAATTGATAGATAAAACTTTTTCCATTTTTTTAAATAGAAACTATTCATTATAAAATTATGTCATTAATGAATAATTTGGTAAACATTTCATTAAAATCGGAAAATTTTCTAATTTTTGATAATAGTTTGCATTCTTTTTTTTTTTAGATTTTAAATTTGTTTATTACCTCCCTTCGCAATTTTTTTTTATCATACATAAAATTAACATATGATGTAGTTCTTTTGTACACAAGGAATACAATTATTTGCATCACCGCTTGACGCTTATTCCTCTCCTTTGTTGTTAGTCATCGATTAAACAAAATATTTCCACCAAAGAAATTTTGAGGTTTGTATCGTATTTTTCTGTTTCTTAATATATATTGGTTCTTGTTAATCACTCTATTAAATTTTTGTACTATTGTCATTTATTGAATGAACAATTGTGTAAGATGGATGAGAACTTCTAAAAGATTTTAAATATCGTCGATTTTACTTCTCGTTTTCAATATGTTACACGCACACACACGCGCGTGCGCATTCAAACTTAAACGTGACACACAAAAAAGTTCTGTTTTACGATGGTGGGGACTTAACGCTAAAAACCCTTGTGCCTCACGTGACTATAGATCTTTCGCCACTGAGCTCCGAGCTTGGAAAAATAGCTGAAAATGTAAAGTGTTGTTATATATTATATAGGATGGCCCAAAAATCGGCTGCTCGCGGCAGATTAAAAAAAAAAAAAAAAAAAAAAAAAAACGAATTAAATCGATTATTTAAGGTTAAACTTTTGTTCTAAATCGATTAGTAGTAAAGTAACTAATGACCATCATTAAAAAAGAAAAATATCATTACATATGCAATTTATTTTTAACATTAAAAATCGTTCAATTTTTGCGAAAAGTTGTGTCGAATTTTTTTTTTTTTTTTTTTTTTTTTTGAATTATCATGTTCAATAATTTGAAAAAGACATTTTTAAAATACTTAAACATTTATTTTTCGAAATAAGTAAGACGTTACTTTAAATACATATTTATTAAATATTACTGAAATTTTACTCATTGGTTTTTAACTTTTAACTAAGTAAAATCCGTTTTTTTGCATAACAAAAAAAATAAATAAATAAATAAAACATTAATTTCAAATTGTTTCGCTTTAACCAACCTTCCAATGTTTACGTCTGCTTCATGTATGGTGTTCCGTAAGTGTGATAATATGTTTTACTTTTTTTTTCTTGTTTGAAAAAGAGATATTATTTTGGACCAATATTTGTTCTTTAGGTACCACCAAACCATTTTAGGCTACAGTCCCAGACGTCAAAAAGGGCTTAGTTTTCGAATTACGTTGCTCAACAATTAGCAGTAATAATTTTAGCGTAATTATTAATTAAAAATCAAAAAAGGCTAATAAAAAGTTTTCGCAATCGGTGGCATATCTTGATATTATGCGAAAAGTAAAATTTAAACGGACTACTTTGTAAAAAAATACGAAGCAAAACGGAATAAGCGAATGAAAATCGTGTGTACGAAATATGAATAAGTAAAAATGGCCACCTCCAGCGAAGAAGAAGCAACAGTTGTTAGCGACAAAAAATGTTTTATGTGCATTTTACCTTCCAAAAAGCATAACATTTTCTAAGAAAACGTGGACTCATCATGTGACAACAAATCACGTAAATAAAATGAGTAATAAGCGAATTTGCTTTTAGAAAAATATTTCGCATCATTAAATAAAATGAGTAATAAGCGAATTTGCTTTTTAGAAAAAAAAAAAAAAATAGTATTTCGCATCATGTGACAACAAGTCACGTAAATAAAATAAGTAATAAGCGAATTTGCTTTTAGAAAAAAAAAAAAAAATATTTCGCATCATGTGACAACAAGTCACGTAAATAAAATGAGTAATAAGCGAATTTGCTTTTTAGAAAAAATAAAAAAATAATAGTATTTCGCATATCGCGTAAATTTTTGTTGTTTCTATTCATAAGTTCGGTCTTTTATCTCTTTATACTGTAATTAGTATCGAAAATGACCAAAACAATTTACGCCCCCAACATAAGGTGGGGTCAAAATTAAGTGACCTGAAAAAAATGAGAAAGTTTTGAAATAAAATAAATAATGCATTATAAAGATCGTTCATTGATACATAAACACTAAAAGTTTCATTAAAATCCGATAATTCCCTGATTTTTGGTAAATTATTTTCTGTAGGGGGGCTAAAGTCATACGCATTTTAGGTTCATTAAAAAAAATAATTTTTTTCTAAAAAGCCAGTTCTTTAATTGAAAATTATATTTTGAAATTTTTCCTGAAGAAAAAAAATTGTTTACTTTAGTTACTAAAGCATATTATTAGGATTTTTTTGGGGTGTTTTGAGGGTCATTCTAAATTAATATTTTTTTTATTTCATAAACACAGAACACCAGCTGATGTTTACATTCCAGATAAAATCTGTAATCTCATTGGCTAATTGAATTCGGAGCTATTTTCGTTCTATACGTATTTTAATCACTTAAAACTTATTTTATTAATTCTTGCGGCAATAAACTTATGCGCGAAAAAAAATTGGAATTTTGGGGTGATATCATTTTAATAATAAAGGACAATTTATTCGGCCACTTTTTACATCCGACACAACTGAACGATAATCGGCTTGGGACTGTAGCCTATTTAGGCCATCTTGAATAAAACGGAAATAGATATTTCCGAACTTTGTTTATCAAAAATCTCGTAAAAAAAAATGATCGTACAGGGTTATTACAAAGAAAAATAGTTAATTAAAGGATCAAATTATCCGATTGGGAAAAATTACACCGTTATCTTAAAAAATAAACAAACCTGCCCGTATTAAATGCGAAAGGGTAATATTCAGACCGTAATATAGACAGAAAAGTTACTAATTATTTCCCTTTTACGATTAACCAGTTTTTAATGAAAATTTGAATATTTTTTCTAAGAGAAAAACTGATAAAATAATCTAATTATACTTACTTTTTATTTTAATTATTGAAAAAAGTTAAATAAAATAATGTTTTTCACGCTAACACTGTCAGCCTAACAGGAACAAACTTCGGTTACTTAGAAGCGTCTCGTCTCAAATATGTCAGCAATGCTCTTCCGTATATTCTAAGGATCATACATTACTATTCAACAATAAAAATTACAAATTCTTTTAAAAATATTAATCGAGCTCGTATCGGACCAATGTTTAGTTCACCTGAATTATAAAATTCATATTTTTAAATATCCGTGAAAAATTCGATTTTTTGACACAGGAAAAAAAAATTAATTTATTTCACGCAGAAAATAAAAATATTTAATCACACAAAAGATTGAAAATCTCTTAAAAATTAATTTCTTAAAAAAAAATTTTTTTTTGACAATTTAATAGAATATAGTACATACCAATTATAAAAACAAAAAAAAGTTTTCAAATATTAACATTATGACATTTTTTTGCACTTTTTATTTCCGATTTCATTAATTTTTCCTCAAAAAATTACACCTCGTACATTCATACAATTTCATTGATATAGTTATTCAGACTCTTAACTTTATAGAAAAAAAGAAAAAAAATTTTTCTGACGCATCATTTTTTTTTATCTCATAAAATAAAATAGGGGGGGGGGGAATAGACCTCGTAAAAAAATATTTCCCCTAATATATTTTAGAAAAAAACTATTTCAGATGTATTTACATCCAATGGTAAACATTTATGGAAACTTTCGTGAAAATCAGATTATTAATTGATTTTTCATAGAATTTTTTAAAAATCCTCTTATCGTAACTTGTTTTTAGCTACGTTAAATTTCAGTTGATTTAACAGTGCAAAAATGAAAACATTGTTTTTCAATCATAATTTTCATTATTTCCGTTTGCTGAAAATTTTTTTTAAAAATCATCAGAAGTTTATTTTATGTTTTTCTTTAGAATGGAAAAAATATTTTCAAGAAAATATTAAATTTTCTGTAAGTTTCATTGTGTTAAATATAGGGGGTAAATTTCACAGGGTCAAATTGGTGGTAGCTATTGTTCTTATATCAAATTACTTTTATTACAATATTTGTCTTTAAAAAAAAAAAAAACGGTAAATCGTTTTTAAAAAGAAAATGACAAGATGTTTGAAAGTGCCTACAAAAAAAAAAAAATGTTCATTTAAAGATAAAAAGTGAGAAAACATCGATTTGAATTTGAATATTTTGAATTAAAAATGAATAATTGAATTCAAAATAGTAATAATGAAGTGAACCTACCTTTATTAGATATTGAAGTCTTTTGCAAAACTGAAAGAAAGATTAACTCTCTTCTAAAGGAACTCTATTGAAAATTTAGACCCCCCCCCCTTTAAGCAGAAAAATATCAATGTATAATTTTTTCTTTTATAAGATAATAGCCAATTAAATAATTATCGAAATGAGTAAAAAAGAAATATCCTAAAATTTATTTTTTTTATTTTTTATTTTTTTTACATTTCATTTTCCGATTTTCAGTACTTATTTTCTCATAGAAAAGCCACCGTAAATTTTTTTTCTATTCATAACTTCGGTCTTTTATCTCTTTATTTAAGGGATGGTCAAAATTAAGTGACCTGAGAAAAAATGAGAAAGTTTTGAAATAAAATAACTGATGCATTATAAAGTTCATTCATTGATAAATAAACACTGAAAATTTCATTAAAATCCGAATATTCTCTGATTTTTGGTAAATTATTTTCTGTAGGGGGGCTAAAGTCATTTTGTCAAAAACACATTTTCGGCTAATTTTAGGCCATCCTAATGTTATCGATATCAGCCAGACATCGAGGGAGTCTATCCGCTTTTCACTAGCGCTAGACCAAGGCGATTGTTTTTTTTTAGCGTCTGGGACGGAGCGCCACACCTACCACCAGCTCCTCACTTTACCGCACAGATCCCTGTGCTACGCATACACTCACTTTGAATAACAGATCAGATCACCGAATCACTATAAATAATTTGAAATGTATAATAAAAAATATAATATATATAAAATTGCAGCTTTTTATTTGCATTGGTGATATATGGAATCAAGGAATTCACTAGGGACGTCCAATCTGGCGTGTACAATTACCCCCCCCCCATATTTAATGCAAAGAAACTTGAATAAAGGTTTAATATTATCTTCAAAATCTTTGGGTCATTCAAAAGAAGAAACATTTTTTTAAATTCCTGATGATTTACAAAAAAAATTTTCAGCTTACGGAAATAATGAAAATTATGAACGAAAACAATGTTTACATTTTCGCACCATTAAATCAATTGAAATTTGATATAGCCACAAACAACCTGCGACTACCGGCTTTTTAAAAATTCTATAAAAAATCAAATTTTCATAATAATTTCGATACTTATTCACCTGTTGATGAAATTATGTTTAAAATAGGGTTTTCCTTAAATATATTGGGGGAAATATTTTTCATGAGGTCTCATATGAAATCTGAAAAAATGAACTGATGAAAAACGATTTTATTTTTTTTCTATAAAGATAATAATTATATCAGAAGGCTTTTATGAGTTTGTTGGTTGGTTGGTTTATTGATTTTAACGGCATATCAACCCATCCTGGGTTATATCATGCCTAATGGTTAGGGTGTAATACATATTGTGTATTCATATATATACTTTTAGTAATTGGTTTTAACAATATGTTAGCATTATTGGGGATTATTATATTGTATGGCATTGATTTGTTTCATGTCTATATTCTATGGTATAATTTTATTTCCCTCAAAAAGGAGAAAATATCCTCTATGTTAACATTTTCAAACAGATCTTTCATATTGTTTACTTTAAAATAACAGTTTCTGATGTGAGCAAAAAATCCGCATTCCATCAATAAGTGTTTGACTGTCAGGGGTGTTTGACATGTTTCACATTGTGGTTGTTGTTCTTGTTTGAGTATATAAGAGTGTGTTAGTTTTGTATGACCAATGCATAATTGGGACATAATGACTTGTTCCTTTCTAGACTTCCTTAAAGTTGGTCTGCAGCCTCCAAAGTGGGTTTGATTAGGAAGAGTTTATTGTGGATACAGTTATTCCAGTGTTGTTGCCATTTTGTATGAAGGAATCTATTAATTTTAGGTTTCAAGTCAGTATATAATTGTGTATACTGTATAGATTATTAGTATTAGTTTGTGTACATGGTTTATTTTAGTAAAACATGAATTCTGAATTCTGCTTTAAAAAATGTCATAATATTAAACTATTCAAACTTTTACTTGCTTTTTTGGGTATATTTGCGGAGTTCCGTCCCGGCCTCAAAAACCGCTAGCCGGTAGCTGCTGAAAAAAAAAACACCAGCTACAATTGAAGTCCATAGCCGAAGCGATGTCACTTGAAAAAAAACTAGGGTTGGGGTTTAGGATTTGTTTAATGGGAAAATAAATAATTTGGATTCAAAACACAGAGAGATAGAGAGAGACATCAACTCTGCAGATTTTAAAACTAGAAACTAGACTCAGTAAAGAGCCAACAAGAAAAATGACGATTGCATCATAATAGCATTAAAAAAAAGAAGAAAAATCCAGAAGAGAGACAGGGGGATAATTACATTTTTTGTAATGTTCTTTTCATAAAAGACAGTGACATTCTGTTGGAATTTTGAAATTAACTCTGTATTAATTCTTGTATATATACAAGAATTTCTAAGAAGAATCACAAACATAAACTGAATTAAATTAACAAAAAGTATATTTTATTTTGTAGATTTTTCAACATACCAAAAAGAAATGAGTTATATTTGAATATTCTGAATTTGCATGGATCAATTATGTAATGCTAACCTGCTGTTAGAAAAGATGGAAAAAGTTATTAGAGAAAAAAAACACATTTGTGAAATTTGTGGATCTCAATTTGCAAGAGATGGAACATTAAAGGTACACATAAGAACACACACAGGAGAAAAACCATACTCTTGTGATGTTTGTGGTTCTACCTTCTCAGATACCTCAACTTTAAAAAGACATTCACGTGTACACTCTGGAGATAAACCGTATTCTTGTGAAGTGTGTGGATCTTCGTTTTCACAAAATGTAACTTTGAAAATCCACATGCGAAAACACACTGGTGAGAAACCATATATATGCAAAGAATGTGGAGCTTCATTTTCACAAAATGCATCCTTAAAGATCCACATGCTAAAGCACACTGGTGAGAAATCATATCTATGTAAAATATGTGGATCTGCATTTTCAGTGAGTTCTGTTTTAAGAAGACATATGCAAACTCACACTGGAGAGAAACCATATTCCTGTGAAGTATGTGGATCTTCCTTTTCTAGAAGTTCAACGTTAAAAAGGCACATTCAAACACACACTGGAGAAAAACCATATACTTGTAAAATTTGTGAATCTGCCTTTTCAGACAACTCCTCTTTAGAAGTCCATAAGCGCACACATACTGGAGAGAAACCGTTTTCTTGTGAAGTGTGTGGATCAACATTTTCACAAAATTCAGCTTTGAAAATCCACATGCGAAGACACACTGGAGAGAAACCATATCTATGTAAAGTATGTGGATCTGCATTTTCAATGATTTCAGTTTTAACAAGACATATGCAGACTCACACTGGAGAGAAACCATATTCTTGTGAAGTATGTGGATCTTCCTTTTCAAGAAGTTCAACGTTAAAAAGACACATTCAAACACACACTGGAGAAAAACCATATTCTTGTAAAATTTGTGAGTCTGCCTTTTCAGACAGCTCATATTTAGAAATTCATATGCACAAACATACTGGAGAGAAACCGTTTTCTTGTGAAGTGTGTGGATCAACATTTTCACAGAATGGATCTTTGAAAGTCCACATGCGAGTACATACTGGTGAGAAACCATATACATGTAAAGTATGTGGAGTTGCATTTTCAATTAACTCACTTTTGACTCGACATATGCAAATTCACACTGGTGAAAAACCACATTCTTGTGAATTTTGTGGGTGCTCATTTTCTAGACGTTCAACTTTAAAAAGGCACATTCAAGCACACACTGGGGAAAAACCATATTCTTGTAAAATTTGTCATTCTACCTTTTCAGACAGCTCCTCTGTTAAAATTCACATGCGTACACACACTGGAGGAAGACGGTTTTCTTGTGAAGTGTGTGGATCAACATTTTCACAGAGTTCATATTTGAAAATCCACATGCGAGTACACACTGGTGAGAAACCTTATTCTTGTAAAATGTGCACATCTACATTTTCAAGGGTATCTGTTTTGAAACGACATATGCAAACTCACACTGGAGAAAAACCACATCTTTGTAAAGTGTGTGGTTCTGCGTTTACACGGAAGTCAAATTTGAAAGTTCACATGCAAACACATTCTGTAGAAAAAACATTCACCTGTGAAGTAGATGAATCTGCTTTAGTAGACAGTTGAGATTAGATTAACTTGCTCAAGAAAGAATGAATCATTCCAAATGAACCTAAACAAGTGACCTTTGTGTGTGTGTGAGAGAGAGGGACAGACAGAGAGAGTGATGCAATGCCCATAGCTGTCAACGGAACCAAACTTCTTCATGAAGAAGAAAAATGACATGTAAAATTCAATAGATATTTTTTTTTAAATAACATTATTATTTCAAAGCATAGCCAATTGAATATGAAATTATTATGGTAAAAAAGTTGAAACATACTTTTTAAAAAAAGAATGTTGAATGTACTGATTTTGGTACAAATGCAGAACAGCATGCTAAAGTAATTTTCAATTTTAATAAAAAAATTAGTAATTTCATGTTGTTAATTCAATAGAAATTTTTTTAAAGTTTTAAAAACTTTAAACGAAAGACACGTTTTTATATTAAAGACACATTTTTATATTAAAATAGTTTTTATTTAATCAGAAGAGAAATGCAGATATGTTTATTTGAATAAAAATAGTTTTTATTAACAAAATATTTTTTATGTTTATTTAAATAAAAGGATGTTGGGACCAAGTAACAATAAATAACTATTTTTAAAAATTAAAATCGTAAATTATTTTAGTATAAAAATGTGCCTTTGGGTTGTAAATATACATGAACAAACTTTTAAAAAATCTTACAGTGAAATTTTAATGCAAAAAAATCGTCTATTGTTTGTAAACAAACAACTGGGAGTTTATGGTGAAAAGCAAAAGGTGTTCCTTTCAAAACAGCTCCCAGCTGGGGTGCTTATTGGTTACTTGGTCTGAAATTTCCAAGTTGAACATTATAATTTCTTCTCTTTGTTGTTCTATGGTATATAATTTTTTAATACTCTGTCCTGTGACAAAAGCTGCTCGGTAGTGCTAGGAGTGGCAGTACTGCCTTGAGCTACCAAAACTGTGTTATCATCCATAGTTAGCAGCTGATGAGGGTATTGCATGTGCTATCACACGTTGTATGATGAAAATCTTAAAAGCTGTTGATTCTTCATAAGATCAACAGTGACAGTGAGATGATCATGGCTATACAACTCCAACGTAACTGCTTCATGCGGTTTTTTGTTGTTGTCACTTTACGTACGTTGGAATTATCATTTTAAATAATGGTGCTGTAGGGGATTATCTTCCCTTTGCCTGGAAGAGTTATCTTCCCACTGTGTTGCCGTTTGTGGCCACCAGGGGACCTCTGGTATATAAGCGGCTGATTCAAATGCTTCTCTCTCCCTTTCCTGACTGCCTCTGAACGAGCACATGGGTTAGACTTATGTCTACCCACTTCTCAGTGGGGCTTTGGCCCCCCTTACATTACTGTAAGTCTTTTATACAGCATGGACTATCCTTTAGTTCCATGTCTGTAACATTTATATTTTATGTACATTTGGGTATCTCGTTTATACCTAAATATTGTATCTTGTATTTACCATTCATGAATGTGTCCTTTTATCTCTACTCATATCTTATTTGTATGTTGTTCAATTATTAACTTTGAATCTTACAGTGCCAATTAGGCTCTTTAACTTTAGTATGACAACCAGTCTACGAAAAGGAAAGTTCTAAATTCAAATTCCACCTTAAAATTGACAGTATTTCACAACTTGCAGGAACAGAGGGGCTGGTAAATACATACAAATTAAGATCCTATTTCTTTATTGACTTGGAGATTTTTTTAAAATAGGTCTCTTAAGAATTTTAAATCCAGCAGACAAAATTCAATCGCAAAATTTATCGGAAATTTGGGTTATCTGCCCCATAATCAGTTCCTGGAAGTCCAGATGCAAGGGGGTAGATAGCCCTAAATCTTCAGAACAGAATCTGCAGGCACTGAGGTCGGAACAGTTTTGGCAGTGGCTGAATTAAGGTCAGGTTTAGCTTTTAGTCTAGGCACCCACAGGGGTAAGACCTGGCAACTTAACAGACTACTGCAACAAGAAACAATTACAGAAACATTGCTTCAACAGAGCTAAGTAACTTTGTCTCTTACATTCTAATATTTCCCGCCGAGTGAATGTGTTTGGCAACTTTTCCTTGAACATACACTTTGTGAACAATTCATATATTGCACCAATAAAAGTTATTAACCCGAATATACAATTTGTATTCACCTTGTGTACCTTTCCTTATAACAGCAATATCTATAGTCTTATTATTCTTACTCTTATTTCTGTTAGATTCTATATTCATTATAGAAAAAAACAGGTATATAGTTTATTGAAAAGGAATATTTCATTCAATGGACGGGCATTTTTTTATTTAAACAGCTACATTTTACCAAGGATTTGCAAAAAGTTTTTAACAAAAGCCAGAGAATCAGGTAGAGACTGTCACCTGGCAATTATGGTTGACAGAGCAACATCTATTTCCGCCTATTGTCAGGCCAGATTGTCACAAGAACTTTTTAAGGTAGGGAGCAACAGAATCTAATGCAGTGCCCAGTGCAAAAAGTGCATGATCCCTTTGGCATTCCTTTTTTGGGGGTGATTCAGGCACTGGGCAGTAAACCTGGCCCTGCCTTTTTTAAATGAGGAGGCAGGTGCTGCCTGGCGTAACAGTCCCATAGGATCAACCTGTTTATTTTACTAAGCTCCTTGACACAGGAACTGAGCCAGGTATGACCGAGTGAACAAATATCATGGAACCAACAACAGCATATAACACTGCCTCCAGGTCAACGTGTCATTAATAACTTGGGAATCTAAGAATAGAATGTCTCATAAAATATCCTGTTGTTTTCAAGTTTGTCTATATTGAACGGTCGAGGATTTCCGATATTTTGCCATTAATTGAAATAATTAAAAAAATCTCTTTAATTAGGGAAAAAATCAATACATCTTTTTTTTTTTTCTTTTGTTTTTCAAATTTAATGGTCAGAACTTGTAAGTTTTGAGTTTAGACATTCTAAGTAGAATGTTTAGCTTTGTTTTGTTTCACTCATGAACCCAACAAGAATTTCTCTCGCCCTGTCGACTGGGGCGTTAGAATGCACCTCTGCAATGGGGCCACCTGTTGGCCATGGGTGGCAACCCGTGATGCTTAAGGATAGAACCCAGGTGGATGAGCAGTTCATGACTTGCAATACTCCACTTTGGCCCTAACTTGGGCTAGATGGGCGGTTGGAGAGGCCCCCTCTGATCAATCAGTTGGCCACATCAAGCCCTATCACCTATATGATTGCCCCAACCCTATTGCCCTTATGGCAAACCCCAATCCTTTTTATCATATGGGTGCTGAAAGGCGATGGCTGAGGGTCTACATGTCCTGGAAATGATGTTAAACTCTATCTGATGATGAGGTTCTAGTTTTGGAGGTTGGGGAATGTGGAGCACCCCTTCATCCCCATTGCTCCCTGGTCCACTCTGACCCGGAGTGGTAGTACCTGTTAAGGTCCCATCTATGGGTTGAATAGAAAAACATGAGCTTATAAACAAAATTGTATTATGCATTAAGAATTAATTTATTTATTTCACAACTTTGTCGGCATTAAATGACCCACTGTGGTTGATATGCCGTAAAACAAAACAAACCAAACCAAGAATTTCTCAAATTCATAAGCAATTAATTTTCTGAAGAATGTTTGTCTATTCCTTACAGTAAATACCTATAACCTTTCATTAGAGTTTGTTTACTTTCATATTCTGATCTAATAGAGACAGTAACTCCAAAGTGAAACTCACTTGAAAGTTACTAGACTTATCATCTATTGCAACCCTGTTGACTCAGGCTGTAAATATGCCAATTGCACCTCTGCAGAGGGGTAAAACACTCCTCCAATAGGGTCACCTATAAGCCATAAATGGCAACTGGTGATGTTTAAAGACACTACCCTGGTGGCTGAGCAGTCCATGACATGCAACACACCACTGTGGCTCTTACTAGATGGGCAGTCGGAGAGAGGCTCCTTTGATCAATTGTTGGTTCGGTTTGTTTTACTGCATATCAACCTCAGTGGGTCATTTAATGCCGACAAAGTTTTGAAATAAATTCATTCTTGATAGATACCCAATTTTTTTATAAACACATTTTTCTATTTAACCCTTAGATGGGACCTTAACAGATACTACCACTCGGGTCAGAGTTGACCAGGGAGCAATGGTGATGAAGGGGTGCTCCACATTCCCCAAACCTCCAAAACTAGAACCTCATCATCAGATAGAGTTTAACGTCATTCCCAGGACATGTAGACCCTCAGCCACGGCCTTCTATCACCAATAGGATAAAAAGGGTTGGGGTTTGCTTTAAGGGTTGGGGCAATCATATAGGTGTTAGGGCTTGATATAACTTGCCAACTGATCAGAAGGGGCCTCTCTGACTGCCCGTCTAGCCCAAGTAAGGGCTTAAGTGAAGTGTTGCATGTCATAGACTGCTCATCCACCAGGATTCTGTTCTTAAGCATCACGGGTCGCCACCCACCATCAACAGGGGGGTTCTTACCCTCTGCAGAGGTGCAGTCAGTGTATTCTAAAGCCCCAGCCAACAGGGCTCCGATCAATCGGCTGGTCCCATCAAGCTCTAGCACCTATATGATTGTCCCAACCCTATTGCCCATATTGCAAGCCCCAACCTATTATCATATATGTGCTAGAAGGCAGTGGCTGAGTGTCTTAATGTCCTGTAGGGATGTCCAATCTGACATGTAAAATTCACTTTTCCCCCTATATTTAACACAATGAAACTTGAATAAAGGTTAATATTATCTTCAAAATTTTGGACCATTCAACAGAAGAAACATTAAAAAAAAAACTCTTGATGACTTTTTAAAAAAAATTTTAATTTACGGAAATAATGAAAATTATGAATGAAAACAATCTTCATTTTTGCACCATTAAACCAATTCAAATTTAACATAGCCAAAAACAAATTATGACTTTTTTAAAGAATTCTAGGAAAAATTATTTAAGAGTCAAATTTTCACAAGCTTTTCGATAATTTCATCAACAGGTGAATAAGTATGTTTAAAATAGGTTGTTTGTGAAATATATTAGGGGAAATATTTTTTACGAGGTCACCTGACCCCCCATTTTATTTTATGAAATCTGAAAAAAAAAATTAAGTGATAAAAAACAATTAAAAAAAATATTTTTCTATAAAGATAAGAGTGAATAATTATCAAATAATTAATTGCTTTAAAAAAATTTTTGTTTTTTGCTTTTTTTTTATTCATATGAAAATGCTCTGCAAGAAAAAATTGAGGTCATTTTTAGTTTTCAATTTTCAAACTACTCATGTTTTGACAAAACAACTTTACCTGTGTTACGAGAATCAGCTGAAAAGTTCATAGGATGACCAAGATACATTCATAAAATGAAGGTTTATTTTTTAACATCATCCTCCTTGTAGTCCACATACTTCTTCCATTGGTATTACAGTGCTTGGATCCCATTGGTAAAAAAAAAAAAAAAAATAATTGACAGCAGGTATGACATCATCATATGAACATTTCAGTCCACCCTCATATATTGTGACCAAATGAGATGCATTTTTTTCAATATAATCTCCTTTGTAGTCCACACACATCTTCCATTGGTTTTTCATTGTTTGTCAAAAAAGTCATCAACAGTAGATAGAACTTTATTCTTCTTCAGCCCACCATAATAAAAAAAATCTCTTAAGAAACAACTACACAATAATGGAAGATTGTGTTGCAATAGTCTTACAATCTGCTTCATTCATTTGAAAAAAAATTAAATTATAACATATACAAGAGTCAGCTGAAAAGTTCATAGGCCGACTCATGAAATGTGACCAATTGAAGTTTATTTTTCAATATTGTCCTCCTTACGCTCTACACGCCTCTTCAACCTGTTGGTTTGGTTTGTTTTGTTTTACGGCATATCAAGCTCGGTGGGTCATTTAATGCCGATAAAGTTGTGAAATAAATTAATTCTTAATGCATAATACAATTTTGTTTATCAACTCATGTTTTTCTATTTAACCCATTGTTGGGACCCTAACAGGTACTACCACTCTGGGTCAGAGTGGACCAGGGAGCAATGGGGATTAAGGGTTGCTCCCTATTCCTCAAACCTCCAAAACTGGAACCTCACCATCAGATAGAGTTTAACATCATTCCCAGGACATGTAGACCCTCAGTCACCACCTTCTAGCACCCATATGATAAAAAGGGGTTGGGGCTTGCCATAAGGGCAATAGGGTTGGGAAAATCATATAGGTTTTTGGGCTTGATGTGACCAGCTGATTGATCGGAGGGGGCCTTTCTCCGACCGCCCGTCTAGCCCAAGATAGGGCCAAAGTGGAGTATTGCAAGTCATGAACTGCTCATCCATCTGGGCTCTATCCTTAAGTATCACGGGTCGCAACCCACGGCCAACAGGTGGCCCCAATGTGGGGAGTCTTACCCTTCTGCAGAGGTGCAGTCGTTGCATTCTAATGCCCCACCGACAGGGCAGTCTTCAACCTGTGTTGCAGTGCTTTGTTCCCATTGGTCAAAAAAGACATCAACACCAGACATGAGCTTTTCAGCCAACCTTCATATATTGTGACCAAATGTAGTTTATTTTTTCAATATAGTCTCCGTTGCGGTCCACACTTCTTCCATTGTTTGCATCCCATTGGTCAAAGAAGACATCATCATATCAACTTTTCAGCCCCCCCCCCCTGTATATTCACATATTGGGGAAAAAGAAGATTGATTGATTTGTTTTATGGCATATCAACCCTTTTTTGGTCATTTGATGCTGAATCAAATCATTTTTATATAAGAACACTTATATAGTACCGGCTGTTGCTTGAAATGTCACCTAATTAAAAACTGAACAGGATCATTGCTGCTTATCTTTGGTGATCTAGTGAATAAAAGGGAGAGCAGAAAGGCTTACTTGATAAGGGCAATATTGTACTTTTTGTTGGTAGAAGAAACAGTAAGAAACAAATAACATAATTAATAAAAAGGATATCATTTATATATACACAAATATACAATTTTTTTTAATTTTTTTTTTTTTTTGGCAGGGTGGAAAGTGGTATATACATCATCCTTTCTGGCTGTCGTTTGTTACTTTGTTGAAAAAAAAAAAAAAAAAAAAAAAAAAAAAAAAATTCTGTGTTGAGTGGGGTCCACAATCAAGTCCGCCGCAAACTGGCTAAGTTTGTCACTGTTCTTTTATCTTTTCTCACTAGTTTCAACTAAAGTCTTACGTCATTTAGTCTCTGCCGGTGCACGCGCCACTCTGATTCTGTCATTCTCCTTAGATTCCAGCTACTTATGGAAGTAGCCTCCCAACATCCAGGCACCTGAACCGAACTTCGCGTCTGCTCAATGCCCAAATCTCATTTCTTGCATTCGGGAGGATGTGGGTTCGACTCTGGCAGGCAAGACAATGTATTGCTCTTTTCCTCACTGAAAACGGCAGTTTCCGTGCATTGCCGCTTCGTTCTCCATCACAGTTACTTCATTCATTCAATCTCCTTACTTCCCTCTTTCATTCAAATTCGTTCCTTCATTCATTCAATCTCCTTACTTCCCTCTTTCATTCAAATTCGTTCCTTCATTCATTCAATCTCCTTACTTCCCTCTTTCATTCAAATTCGTTCCTTCATTCATTCATTCAATCTCCTTACTTCCCTCTTTCATTCAATTCGTTCCTTCATTCATTCAATCTCCTTACTTCCCTCTTTCATTCATTCGTTCCTTCATTCATTCAATCTCCTTACTTCCCTCTTTCATTCATTCGTTCCTTCATTCATTCAATCTCCTTACTTCCCTCTTTCATTAATTCAATCTCCTTATTTCAATTTTACTGCCTTCTTTCATTCATTCGTTCCTTCATTCCATCAATGTGGTTGCTTGAGATTTCCTATTTACTTATGTAGCTTGTGGGGATTAAAATAAAATTAAAATAGAAAAAATAAAAAAATAAACTTCCATGAACACCAGAAGAACCCTCCGAGTATGTGCAGAAAAAAAGACCCACTTCCAACCCCATAATCTTTCAGCCATTCGAACTACTACTGGCCAGAAAGGAATTACCACATGGTAGTTATGATCCATGAATAAAGCTTAAATCCTAATTCTACCTCTTGTCTTCGTCTTTTCCTTTTCTTTTCTTGAATTCCTTTTCAGCGCGACCAACAATGATAGGGTTTGCTTTTAACCCTAGGAACACACACCAAGAATAACCAGCTAACTTTAAACCTAAAACATTAAACCTCTTGTAACACCAGTTTTACTGTTCACAATTTCTTGTTTTCTCACCATTCATTATAATTCTATGTAAGGTAAGTAGCATCCGTTAAAATAATAGGTAAGTGATCTTTCTTTTTCTTTTTTCCTTCATCAAAACCAAAAAAAAATAAATAAGAATAAAGAAATTGACAATAAATATACTTCTTTTAAATTCTTTTATTTTCATTTACAGATTTACAAGTAAAGCCAGAATTTTACAATTTTAAATAAAATTAAAAACTTTTGATTTTTCTCTGGTTGTGGTCATTATAAAAACAAATTTGATTTAGTATTAATAAATATTTACAGGAAATAAAGAGATGATATTAGAGAATTTTTAGTGTTATATAAGAGGCCCTTGTACCATAATGGACTTGGCTACCTAAGTTTAAATCCCGAACAAATCAGTTTGCATTTAACATAACATTAGTATTCCTGGAAAAGTATGAATCCAACTATTCTCCCTCCAGCTATGGGGGAGGGGAGTCCCAGTGGCATTGTGGCTAACATGCTGGACTGCAACATCATAGTGAGTGTGAACTCTAGTAATGCTATTACATTCACTTTTGGACTAATACCCTTGGGAAAGGTATGAAACCCCCCCTCATCCTCACAGCTATGGGTTAAATAGTATCATTATTGTTTATCTACAAGGATGCCTTTGGCTTTAAATAACACATGAAGTTTGATATATCATTAAACAAAGAAGCCACTCCAATCCACACACACACACATATATATATATATATATATATATATATATATATATATATATATATATATATATATATATATATATATATATATATATATATATATACACACACACACACACACACACTAATGGTTAGAGTCGTAGGAAATGGACTCATCAACAAGAGTTCAGTTCCTGGACGAAGCTGTTGGCCATTTCACATGGTACAAATGCCCTTGGGAGAGGTATGAATCCAATTCTCCCTCCAGCTATGGGTAAATAGCAGGGCAAACTGAACTCTTTAACCGTGGCTAGGTAACCAGTCTAGGAGAAGGAAAACTCTGAATTCAAACCCGTTGAACTCCGCTTAAGAAATTGACCTTGTGTTGCATCCTGCTCGTTCGGAGAGGTTGGTGTGTGTATATATATATATATATATATATATATTGTGACACCCTGTCGGTATGCCCACTAGTACGCATATTGATAAGACCGACAGCCGATTCAGTTTGAGAGTGCGTAGGCGACAAGCGAACAAGAAAGTTACGAATCTGTTTAACCCTTACATTTTTATCTTTATGACAAGAAAAACCTGAAAGAAATTCCTAATACTACTACGCGTAAGGGTAAGAGGGTTACCGGACCCCCCTCTCCTTCTTTGAGGTAGCTTCATGAAGGAGTGCAGACGGCCCAGTGACCCCATCGCTTTAGCAACGACCAGAGTACCCCCCCCCAGCGTACCCACGGTTTCCTTTGTTTTTAGCGCCAAGAATTCATGCACGTCAAAAACTACAGTTAACGAATCTGACCGGCAGTCAACACGTGAAATTTCGAGCTCTGAGAAAAATACACATTTTGATTTAAAGGATGGGCGATCAAGGAGATTGCAGACGATTGACTATGAATTAAAAACCAGTTCATTTTGGATAGAAAGAATCCACCGATGATAAAAAAAGAGTAAATAAAAAAATAAAAAAAGGATTGAATAATTGTTTTTTTGAAAGGAACTTTTTGACGGATTCCAACGGCAGTATAATTGTCTTTCTGAAAATAACTTTTTGGTAAATTCCAAGGGCACAGTGAGTGAAAAGCGAAGTGAATTATATTTTCGTTGTATTCTGTGAATTCCTATTGTTTGCTGTGCAATTCGTGTATTGTTGATATGTTTTGATATTTGTATCTGTTCGATTGCTCGCCTACTCATTTGACATAAGAACTACCTATTAATTTTATTCCCCCGACCCCATGTAGACTTGTATATATGCTCTTACCCCCTTTCTTTTGTTGTACAAAAAGTTGTAATTAGATGTGAATAAACTCTTGTATGTTTATTTAAAGTTTTAGTAGTCTTTTCTCCATTCAGCGTTGTTGCCTTTCGTTTGATTTTCTCCCCCTCTTTTCACGGGAGCAAAGAGAAGTGTCTGAAATTCCCATCCCTTTTGTATTATATTCTTTTTATTTTTACAACTGGGACCTTTCTCGTATTTTTAAAAATTATTTCTTGCTGCGTGTGCACACTGGTCAACCCCAACGAGTATGGGTGCGTAACAATATATATATATATATATATATATATATATATATATTTTACTTCCACATCTGCGGATTTCACACATTATTCCTCATACAAACATTAGTGTCACGGTATACTTCTCTGATGAGACGTGACTGAAAAAAAGATATCTTTTTCAGAGAGAAAAAAAAAAATTTGTGAAATTGTATTTATTATAACATTTTTGAGAACTGCCTTGGTGACGATGCCATGAAGGCATACCAGGGTATGCAATTTAATACCCCCTACACAGAGCGTACCATACCAGAAATACTCCAGGCCCTGGAAGAATATGCTGTCAGAATTGTCAATGAGACTTATGAGAGGTTTGTTTTAATGGCTAAACCGCCAACCGAGAGAAATTCAAGTCGCCATTTTTGAGAACTGCCTTGGTGACGATGCCATGAAGGCATACCAGGGTATGCAATTTAATACCCCTACACAGAGCGTACCATACCAGAAATACTCCAGGCCCTGGAAGAATATGCTGTCGGAATTGTCAATGAGACTTATGAGAGGTTTGTTTTAGTGGCTAAACCGCCAACCGAGAGAAATTCAAGTCGCCATTTTTGAGAACTGCCTTGGTGACGATGCCATGAAGGCATACCAGGGTATGCAATTTAATACCCCCTACACAGAGCGTACCATACCAGAAATACTCCAGGCCCTGGAAGAATATGCTGTCGGAATTGTCAATGAGACTTATGAGAAATTTGTTTTAGTGGCTAAACCGCCAACCGAGAGAAATTCAAGTCGCCATTTTTGAGAACTGCCTTGGTGACGATGCCATGAAGGCATACCAGGGTATGCAATTTAATACCCCTACACAGAGCGTACCATACCAGAAATACTCCAGGCCCTGGAAGAATATGCTGTCGGAATTGTCAATGAGACTTATGAGAGGTTTGTTTTAGTGGCTAAACCGCCAACCGAGAGAAATTCAAGTCGCCATTTTTGAGAACTGTCTTGGTGACGATGCCATGAAGGCATACCAGGGTATGCAATTTAATACCCCCTACACAGAGCGTACCATACCAGAAATACTCCAGGCCCTGGAAGAATATGCTGTCGGAATTGTCAATGAGACTTATGAGAGGTTTGTTTTAGTGGCTAAACCGCCAACCGAGAGAAATTCAAGTCGCCATTTTTGAGAACTGCCTTGGTGACGATGCCATGAAGGCATACCAGGGTATGCAATTTAATACCCCCTACACAGAGCGTACCATACCAGAAATACTCCAGGCCCTGGAAGAATATGCTGTCAGAATTGTCAATGAGACTTATGAGAGGTTTGTTTTAATGGCTAAACCGCCAACCGAGAGAAATTCAAGTCGCCATTTTTGAGAACTGCCTTGGTGACGATGCCATGAAGGCATACCAGGGTATGCAATTTAATACCCCCTACACAGAGCGTACCATACCAGAAATACTCCAGGCCCTGGAAGAATATGCTGTCGGAATTGTCAATGAGACTTATGAGAGGTTTGTTTTAGTGGCTAAACCGCCAACCGAGAGAAATTCAAGTCGCCATTTTTGAGAACTGTCTTGGTGACGATGCCATGAAGGCATACCAGGGTATGCAATTTAATACCCCCTACACAGAGCGTACCATACCAGAAATACTCCAGGCCCTGGAAGAATATGCTGTCGGAATTGTCAATGAGACTTATGAGAAATTTGTTTTAGTGGCTAAACCGCCAACCGAGAGAAATTCAAGTCGCCATTTTTGAGAACTGCCTTGGTGACGATGCCATGAAGGCATACCAGGGTATGCAATTTAATACCCCCTACACAGAGCGTACCATACCAGAAATACTCCAGGCCCTGGAAGAATATGCTGTCGGAATTGTCAATGAGACTTATGAGAGGTTTGTTTTAGTGGCTAAACCGCCAACCGAGAGAAATTCAAGTCGCCATTTTTGAGAACTGTCTTGGTGACGATGCCATGAAGGCATACCAGGGTATGCAATTTAATACCCCTACACAGAGCGTACCATACCAGAAATACTCCAGGCCCTGGAAGAATATGCTGTCGGAATTGTCAATGAGACTTATGAGAGGTTTGTTTTAGTGGCTAAACGCCAACCGAGAGAAATTCAAGTCGCCATTTTTGAGAACTGCCTTGGTGACGATGCCATGAAGGCATACCAGGGTATGCAATTTAATACCCCCTACACAGAGCGTACCATACCAGAAATACTCCAGGCCCTGGAAGAATATGCTGTCGGAATTGTCAATGAGACTTATGAGAGGTTTGTTTTAGTGGCTAAACCGCCAACCGAGAGAAATTCAAGTCGCCATTTTTGAGAACTGCCTTGGTGACGATGCCATGAAGGCATACCAGGGTATGCAATTTAATACCCCCTACACAGAGCGTACCATACCAGAAATACTCCAGGCCCTGGAAGAATATGCTGTCGGAATTGTCAATGAGACTTATGAGAGGTTTGTTTTTCGTCAGAGAAAACAAGAAGGTGAAACTTTTGACAACTTCTACAATGAAATAAGAGTCCTCTCAAGTACCTGTAACTTCTGCACCTAATGTAACGACTCAATGCTGAGGAACCAAATTGTTGAAGGTGTCCAGAATCAAAATACCAGACAAGACCTATTAAAACTCCAGAACCTTACCCTACAGAAGAGCGTGAATTTTTACAGAGCGACTGAAAAAGCCTCTGTACATAGTCAAAGCATGGGGCTAGGAGAAGCTCAAGTATTGAAAGTATACGAGTCCAACAGAGCTAAAGAACCAGCCTGAAAACAAGAATGCCTATTCTGTGGTTATGAACATGAACTTAAACTAGCATTACAAGCATTTAGCTGAAAAACGCCATTTTCAAATTTGCGACCTTAATCCGTTCAATTTGCAATTTCTCGAGTATTTCTTAACCGATCTTAAAAAGATTTATATGATTGGAAAGAGAATAGAGTAATCTTTCTAAATATGTAACTTTTATCAGTTTTCGTCTATTGAATTATTTTTTACAGCGAGTTAAAACCGTATTCTCAGTCGAACAGCAGAAAACAAAAATATGACCATTTTTTTTAAGGATAAATTTTACACACTGTTTGTTTTTCAAAATCAAAGTAGGTAATCTTTATCAATATTCTTGAAATTTTGCACTCAAATAGAAGACACCTGGAAGTACAAACGTTTTTTTTTTGTTTCTAGGATCCGTGGAAACGAAAATATGAGAGGGCAAAGTTGAAGGTTATTTGTTTAAAAAATATGAAAGACGCAAAAAAGACGCACTTTTTCTGTAAAATTAGGGACTTTCAAAATGTATATTCTGTGGTTATGAACATGAACTTAAACGTAGCAAATGTCTGGCCTATGGCTAAACATGCAACACTTCCAGGGGGAAGAACCACTTTGGGTCAAAGTGCCCCAACAAATACAGAAGAGGCCCTAAACAGAGGGATAACACCTCAAAGATGGGTAATCTCAACACTCCCCACCCCCACTTACATCAACTTGACACATCAACAGAGTATGTGAATGATGAATACACACCGGAGCAACCATCAACACACTCCCTGCAAAGTTTGCTAGCAGAATAAAACCGTTTAAAGGGGTTCTGATGATGTGAAACAAATCCCTAATGAAACCACTAGGTCTATGCTGGAAGAATATAAAGAATCCAAAGACAGCTAAAACATACTCAGTGGAGTTTGTCGTGTTCAAAGATGAAGATGACTGTCAACCCCTACTGGGCCTGCGTGTAAATACCCAAATGGGCCTAGTGGAAATAAAACAAGAAAATTTCCACCGTGTTGCAGCAGTCAACCTGGAAAAGAATTACAAGCAGGTGTTTGATGGACAGCTGGGCAAACTACCAAGAGTTGTGACCCTACAACTTAAACCAGACACAGTGCCGACTGTAATGCTCAATAGAAGAGTACTCGTGGCAGTACGTCAAGAGCTCAAGCAAGAGCTGAACAGGCTAACTAGATTGGGAGTCATTGAACCAGTGGAAAAACCCACTCCATGGGTTAGCCAGCTTGTCATCACCAAAAACAAAATGGAGCACTGAGAATATGCCTAGACCCCCATGAATTGAACAAAGCACTAATGCGAGAGCACTATGTCATACCCATTCTAGAAGACGTCCTCCATGACATGAGAAATGCAAAAATATTCACGAAAGCAGACCCCTCATCAGGATATTGGCATGTCGAGCTGGATGAAGCATCTAGTGACTTGACTACATTTCAAACATGTTAATTTGAGTGTTGTTGGTTGAAAAATGTTTACAAGTGAAAAGATGTAAAAGAGTGTGGGTGTGGTTTGAGCGCCAATTTGGTTTAAATCTAAAACTGTTTGAAGTTGGAAGTGTTTTATGCTGTGACTCATTAGTTGTTTTTTCGAGTTGGTAAAGTTTTTGGGATGCTGGGGTGAAAATTTCCGGTTGTCTCAGCCTCGTTCTGATTTCGATAACAACAAATCACAAAAGTGAGGAAAAGGTTAAAAAAAACTTTTAAAAAAAAGGGAAAAGCTTCTAAAAACTGATTTATTTCATAAGAGAATCATAAAATAAATGCAAGGTAAAAAAAAAAAAAAAATTAAAAAATAAAAAAGAAAAAAAGAGAAAAGAAAAAGAAAGGAAAAAAAAAAAAAAAAAAAAGAGACACACATATATTCAGAAGAGAGCGATGTCGTATGTTTAAACTTTCTGAAGAATACAACATTGGCATCGACTACCCTTTGGCATAAAATCTGCAGCTGAAATATTTCAAGAGAAGCTGATGGATCAATTCCAGGACATGACGGGGATTGTCATCATTGCAGATGATCTGGTGGTCTATGGAACAAATCAAGAGGACCATGACCGCTGGAAAATTAGAAATAGGCCTAGATGCTATCACCTTCATGGGGCACCGTATCACTAAGGAGAGCATAAGAGTGGACCCAAAACAGGTCCGAGCCATTACGGACATGCCCGTACCAGAAACCGTTGGTGACTTGCGGTGGTTCCTAGGCATGGTCAACTATGTTGGGAAATTCAAACCAAACCTGACAAGTTTTAAAACCTCTCCAGGATTTAACCAAGAAGGACACAACCTGGACATGATCAGATGCACAGCAATCGGCCTTCAGCAGAGCCAAGGACCTAATAGTCAGAGCACCAGTTCTTGCCTACTATGACCCACATAAAGCCCTAACACTGGAGAAGGATGCGTGTGAGTATGGGTTGGGTACAGCCTTGATACAGGAGGAGAGACTTATCGCATATGCAAGCCGATCTCTATCTGACACGGAAAAGAGATATGCACAAATTGAGAAAGAGATGCTAGCAGTTGTATACGGTCTGGAAAAGTTTTACCACTCCACACATAGGAAGAAAATGAAAATTCTCACCTGCCAAAAGCAACTAGCAAAAGCACCAAAACGCTTACAAAACTTGCTATTGTGTTCTCAGCAGTAGGATTTCTCAATAAGCTACAAGCCAGGAAAGGAAATTCCACTTGCTGATACACTCTCACGGGCACCCACAGATAAACCAGAAGCAGAAGAACTTACAATAGTGAATAAACTGACAATGCACCCCCATCAAGGACCAAAGGCTAACAGAGATCAAATGTAAGACGCTGGAGGACCCGACCATGAGAACATTAGCGGAGGTTATTGCCACGGGATGGCCCAGAGACAAAAAACTAACACCAGATTCAGTAAAACCATTCTTCGACTACAGAGATGAGTTGACAGTACAAGATGGATTGATATTAAGAGGACAGAGAATAGTCATTTCCCTCACTATGAGATTAGAAATTAAGAAAAAAATCACACACTGGCCACTCAGAAGAGCGAGGGACCTGATATTTTGGCCAGGTATGTCGGCTGAAATATGACAATATGTACAGGCCTGTGTCACCTGTGTGACATATGCAGATCGCCAAATGGCAGAATCCCTTATACTCACTGAGGTACCCAAAAGATCCTGGCAACGAGTTGCGGCCAACATACTATCATAGGGAGGAGCTGAATATCTAGTCACAGTGGACCCACACAGCAATTTTTTTGAGATAGACAAATTGAACATCTCAACCTCAGAAGAAGTAATTAGTTGCTTAAGAAGCCACTTCGCCAGGTACAGAGTGTCAGATATATTTGTCTCTGACAACGGACCCCAATTCTCATTCAACATGTTCAAAAAGTTTGCTAAAAATTGGGTATTCAGACATGAAGCTTTGTCCCCAGGCAACAGGTAATCAAATGGTGCTGCAGAAGCCATAGTTAAAGTAGTGAAGCGGCTAATGCGTAAATGTAAGGCCTCAGGAGAAGATCTACTGATGGGGCTACTGAACATTCACAACACACCAACAGAAGGCCTCAATACTGGTACAGCACAAACGCTTTTAGGCCGACGCACAAAGTCCATAGTACCAATGGCAGAAACTCTACTAAGATCCAGCTTTCCTTACTCCTGTGAGGAGGCACAAAATAAAGAAGACAGGAAGCTGAAGCAACAGGGTTTGAGCAGAGAACTCAGCCAACTTCAAGTTGGGAACAATGTTCAAGTCCAACCTCTAAGACCCCACTCAAGAGAGTGGGTTGAGGCCACGATTAGAAAAAAATTGACGGGCCGATCATATGAAGTCGAGGAAACAGATGGACAGAAATACCGACAAAACAGATGGTTCTTATGCCAAACAATACCATCAACACACTCATTCCCTCAACAACAACTGGCATCAACTGGCCATAGCCAAACAGACACAGAAAGCCACACCACAGACTGTAACAGTATTATAGAATTACTTCCTCACATGCCACAGCACAACCCGGCAGCATAGGAAGATTAGGAACTTAGGGGTAGAACTACTTCAAGCACTACCCAGGCCTAGATGCACATACTACATCTCTCTGTATTCTTTATAACATGTATATGTTTATATAATAACGCCTTTCTTATACTCAACACTATACAGCACATCTCTTCATATGGTGGCAGCGGAAAAAGATTTTTTTAAAAAACTCGTCAAACAACGAAATTGACCAAGAACAAAATAAAAAATAACTCCATATGCGAGACTGCTACTAAATCAACAGGTCAACACCTACGATAAAAAAAAAAAAAAAAAAAAAAAAAAAAAATCAAAACTTTGCCTTCCTTGAACAATGCAACAAAAGTACTGACAACAACAACCGGAGGAAAAAACAACAGACCCTAAAAAAAATCCCCATCGTGTCATAAATTGCCAGGCCGGTTACACCGCCATATTTGTTATCCTACTGGGTCTATAAGATTACCTCCTACCTTTACCACAAGTGTGACAGCTACTACTACATAGTCACCGATGTACAACAGAGACAATATTATATCTCCAATGCGTTAAACTATGGCTACTAATGATATCCCCACTAGGGACTGGACCAACCCGAATCCAGCCGAAGCATTTAAGTTTTTTAAACAGAAAATGGAGCTCTATTTTCTTTTAAATAAAACCAAACCCGAATTTCAGGTCGCAAACATACTAACCACCACTAACCCCTGGACAAACTCTGCGCGTGTTAGATCACCAAAAGGGATAATGGACACCCACAATAGTACAGAAAAAAATGTTCGGAACCTTGATCCTATATCCTAAAATTTCCTTATGGATCAATCAAAAGAAGAAACCGGGTCCAAATAAGAAAGACCCTAACTACCACCAACAAGCAGGTCCTTTCCAAGGACCACAACACATCACCACAAAGAAAAGCACATACCAACACCAATGATACCCCTAACAGCCAACACCTAAAACAACTAGAAGTGGCCGTTTTATCCACATACCTACAAGATACGAAAAATAACAAACATTTATTAACATTAGATATGGTGAGGGGGATGTAACAGTATTATAGAACAACTTCCTCACATGCCACAGCGTAGGAAGATTAGGAACTGACACTTAGGGGTAGAACTACTTCAAGCACTACCCAGGCCTAGACGCACATACTACATTTCTCTGTATTCTTTATAACATAAATAAAAGTATATGTTTATATGTTTTAATAACGCCTTTGTTATACTCAACACTATACAGCATATCTCTTCACACAGACAGAGATGAAAGTGGAGAGAATGTGAGAGAATCCGCAGAATCACAACCAAAGGAAGGACCATTGCAAACCCGATCAGGTTGGATCATAAAAACGCCTGCAAAATATACAGAATAATACATAAACACACATACACAAACATAAACATACACACACACAAAAAAAAAAAAGTTAAAAGAAAGAAGAAAAAAAAAAAAAAAAAAAGACCCCACTTCCTGTATGACTGGAGATGAATAAAAGTCATGTTATCTTTAGCTCTGTGTTGTCTCAACTTCTTCTCCAACATATACACATGTAACAAGGTACATTTGGAGGTTGATCCAAATATACAACCCAATGTGGCAGTGGCATGTAGAATTCCTGTGGCTATCAAGGGAAAATTGAAAGCTGAATTGCAGAGATTTGTGGAAAATAGGGTGATCAAGCCAGAAAATGAGCCAACACCATGTGTTTGAGCCCTAGCATTGGTGGTCAAGAAAAATGGGAATTTGCGAGTATATATAGACCCAAGACCACTAAATAAGGATCTAAAATGGTAACATTTTCACCTGCCTGTACTGGAAGGTATTTTCAACCCTAGATCAACATGATAGATTTTGGCATCTGAATATAGATGAAGCAAGCATTTGGTTAAGAACATTTGCCACACCATTTGGCCGGTTTCGATGGAAGGTGTTGCCATTTGGAATTGCTCCAGCCCCTGAGATATTTCAGAAGATTCTCTAGATAATGTTGCTGACTTGGTCAGCAAAGCAGATGATCTTCTGGTAGTGGGCAAAGGTAAAACTATGGAGGAAGCTATGGTGGATCATGACAAAAATCTTAGGAAGCCATAACAGAGATGTGAGTGTGGGATGCAGCTAAATGCTGAGAAAATGGACTTAAGACAAATTTCTTTATCGTTCATGGGGCATATGGTATCCAGTGAAGGTTTGCGTTCTGATCCAGAGAAGATAAAGACCATAAAAAAGATGCCATCGCCAACAGATGTAAAGGGAGTACAATGCTTGGGTGGGTTTGTGAACTATTTGGCAAAGTTCCTACCACACATTTCGGACGTGATGGCTCCTATTCACAATCTCACAAAAACAGATGTGCACTGGACGTGGTCCCAAACCCATGCAAAAGCATTTGAGAAAATAAAAAAGATGATGAGTGAAGCACCTGTGCTGAGGTACTATGATCACAGGAAACCTCTATTCATCCAATGTGATGCAAGTGAGAAGGGCTTGGGAGTAGCACTGCTGCAAGGTCAACCACTGGCCTATATTAGTAGTGGCTTTACAGACACAGAAACCCGGTATGCACAGATTGAAAAAGAACTTTCTTTTTCTTATTTACTAATCTTTGCTTAGTCATTTACAGAAGCTTTTAGGTTGCACAAAGTGGTCACTCATCTAATGGTTGCTTAACTTCTTTTATTTACTAAGCTTTGTTCAGACACACAGACCTCATGTTGCTTACAGTACTTGCTGTTATTATGTGGTCACCCATCTATGTACTGATTAGGCTCATTATTGCCTAACTTTCTTTTTCTTATTTACTAAGTTTTGCTTAGTCTTGTATATAGGCCTTGGGTTGCTTACAGTACCTCTTGTTACTAAGTGGTCACCCATCTAAGTACTCATCAGGTTCATGGTTGCTTAACTTCTTCCTTTATTTACTAAGCTTTTGCACGCAGACCATTACTTTTGAAGTTATTTTAGTAGTATTTCAGAATTTACAGGTATGTTTCAAGGAGGATTTTTCTTTCTTTCTTTCTAAAATCTTCCCACTCTATTTATATAAAGTTATTTTTATTTTTAATCTCTTCTCTCCCCTCTTACTCCAATTTAGAATTAGCTATTCAAACTATTTTATTGATATTTACTCACAAGTGTGCGTGTGTTTGTATGCGCACATGCAAGTATTGTTATATACTGTATCAATTGACAGCGCTGGTGTGTAGTACACGGGATCAAAAACCAACGCAGGTATACAAGAGAAAGCTGGACTTTATTTTCTTCCTCGGTTGGCGTGGATGAAAGGAGGTGTGCGCCGGCTTGGGTGAGTGGTGAAATGAACAGTAGTTCTTAGAAGTCTTTTCTTTGGAGAATCGATGGAAGTGACTGAAGCTCGTTGCCACCAAAGCTCAACTGACTGATTTTCCGTCTAACCGTCACCTTTTCAATTTTACCCAGCATGCCCTGGTGTATTCAAATTCCACCGGAACTATACTGCGTGACCTGCAATCCTAGCTTTGTCATCAGTCAACAGGAAGCCTTTTGTCATCCTGCTATTGTTGTTTTTTGTGGACCGTTCGTTTGACACGGTCAACAGTAAGCTTCTGATCCTAATCACTCTTCCTCTTTGTTCGATCCAGACTTCTGGCTGGAACATCCTTTGTTTCTCAACTCCTTTGTCTATTTGAATTTATTTCCGCGCCAAAAGAATTGGAACAATAGTAATCTGCAACAGTATCTTGTAGAATATGGTTTTCCAGCCCGGTTTCGACTGGGGGTCCGGCGAGCTTCGGCCGCTGGACCGGGTTGTTTATAATAATAGCATCGATCTCAGGGGGCCATCCCCCCAGGCAACACCTGCCCCCTCGATTTAAAGGGGCAGGGCTGGGTTTATTGCCCAGTGCCTGAGGCGCCCCCTTGAGGGGAATGCCGACGGGATCGACGCAATTTTTGCACCTGCCATTCCATGAGCTTCGGCTTGTGGGTGGTCCCACGTTAATAGGGACTTTGTGCCTGACCCGTACAAGTGGGGTACGTGGTAAATACAAGAATATTCTTTAAATGTCTACCATTAGTCTATGCATTTTCACCAATATACATTTGGTAAACACATCACAGTACTGAGCGATCATAGGCCTTTGGAAGTGATAATAAAAAAGGAATTGGGGGAAGTGCCCAAAACACTTGCAGAACATGTTAATGAGGCTGCAGGGATATAACACTATGGTTCTGTATCATCCGGGCAAGAAGATGTACCTCAGCGATACACTATCAAGAACATATATTCATGTAGTGAGCACTGATGATGATGATGATGTCAAGGAAACCAAATACATTCCTGTCACGGAGAGAAGGTTGTGTGAGCTGCGATCAGCCATGAAGAAAGACAGCAGTTGCAGAAGGTAATACTAGAAGGATGACTAGATGACAAATTACACAGAGGCATATGCCAAGTTAAGACTTGGCAACAAGAAAAAACAAAGAGATCAACGCAAAGGTGGATACAGGGGCCATGAGTAACATCTTAGCAAAACAGATGTTTAAAAAGCTCAGTGAAAGGAGAGCTTCGAAGACTATTTGTTAAATTTAAAATCGAGTTCTAAAGACTGTGAATGGAACAACTTCACTGAAAACAACATGATCAAATTATTAATAATTAAAGAAATACATGATAGAAAAACGTGAGAAACTCTTTTGAGGGAACCAGATTAAACTCTATCACAGTGTATTAACCGATGCAGAGCTGCAGGACAAAGCAAGATATAATCGGAAAGAATTGAAAAATTTGACAAATTGAATTTTGACTACCAAACATACAATAAACATATCAATGCAACAGGAAGAGATAAAAAAAAAATATGACTGCATTTATTGCGATACAAACCATATGAAAGGAATAAGAAACTGTCCGGCTTTCGGCCAGGAATGTTATAGATGAAAAAAAAAAAAAAAAAAAAAAAAAAAAATGTTGCCACATCAAGAGTTTTGCTAGAGTAATTCAAACTACAGGAATCAAGGAGAAAATGAATGTTTTCATGTTGAAGGGCAGACAATTCATAAGGTTTGCGCAAATTTACAAATAAATGGGAAACCTAAATTTTAAATGTAATTCCAGCAACTTTCGTTACAGATAACAAAATGGAGCATCTAATAGAAAAAGGAAAGAAACTTGACTTTCAGTATATGGAGGAAAAAAGGTTAGAACTGAAGGAACTATGAGGGTAGAATATACCAACCCTGTCAATGAAAGAAAAGTAACCGCCTCAGCTATTGTTGTGAATGAAAAGGTACAACCGATTTTAAGCTGCAGTTTCTGCCAAAAATTAAATTTAATACAGTTCAACCTGGATCAGTCTGACTCCATGGTTTCAGCTGCAGAATGCAATTACCTCAGAGAACAAGCTCAGGAAAACATCAGAAAACTAGATATTGAGGATTCCATCAAAGGGATTTTACTAGAATTCCCGGATGTTTTTGAAGAGAAAGTTGGTGAATTTGAAGGTGAAATAACACTTCAAACAGAGACAGATGCAGTCCCTATACAAAAAACCCATAAGAGGTGTACCATTTACATTGGAAAAACAATTCAAACATGAAATAAAAAAAAAAAAAAAAATGATGAGAGATGACATAATTGAGAAACTGGAAGAACCCAGCTCATGGCTTAATAGCTATGTGATTGAAAGAAAACACAGTGGGAAGCTCCGGACATGTTTAGACCCCAAACCATTAAATAAGGCACTGATTAACAACAATGACTGCCAAGTACCAAGCTTGGAATCCATTACACACAGGTTTGCAAATAAAAAAGCAATAAAATTTAGCAAATTGGATGTAAAAAGTGGATTCTGGCATTGCAAGCTGAACGACAAAGCAAGAGAACTGACCGCCTTTGGAAAGCCCCCAGGGCAACTACCGATACAAAAGATTGCCCATGGGTATCACACCAGCCAGCAAGGCATTCCAAGCAAAAATGATCGAGCAATTTCAAGGGGTTAAAGGGGTCAGAATTATCCAAGATGACTGCCTGGTAGAGGGATTTGAAAACAACCCAACCCAGACCAAGCCATCAATAACCACAACCAGAATCTGCGAGCATACTTGCAAAGATGCAGAGAAAAAAACATCAAGATTAACCTGGACAAATGCAAATTCCTCACGGAGGAAGTTACCTACATGGGTCATACATTGACTAATGCAGATCTGAAGCCTGACGAAGAAAAAGTATGGGCGATCACAGAATTCCCAGCACCTCACGATTTGCATTATTTGAGACGTTTCATAGGAATGTTCAAATACCTCTCAAAATTTGACCATTCACTGAATGAGAACCTCTAAACAGGTTAACACGGAAGGACCAGGTTTTCCAATGGGCAGAACTGCAACAAAAAGCATTTGAAGATATCAGAGGCTATAGCATATTACGACTTAGAGAAACCAGTCACGATACAGACTGACATGTCTGATGTAGGTATAGGAGCTGTTCTCCTACAGAACGGGAAACCAGTGTCATACGCATCAAGGGTCTGGAATGGCTATGAAAAGAACTATGCACCAATTGAAAAAGAGATGAGAGCCATTGTGTTTGGATTACACAAGTTCAGCGACTATTGTTATGGAAGACATGTAACAATAGAGTCGGACCATAAGTCACTAGAAGCAATCAGCAACAAGCCTCTAAGTGAAGCACCAAAAAGACTATTAAGAATGATGCTCTCAATATAAAAATTTGATTACAACATAACTTGCAGGAAGGGCACCGACATAATCATTGCTGATGCTCTTCACGACGGCCGTAGAGGATGATAAATTCCAGTTTCACTTCAGTGAAGTGAATGTTAGAATTCCTTGCTGTAAGCGAGCAGAAAAGAGAGGCTAATCAAAGCCACTAATGAAGATGAAGATCTACAAAAGATCATAGAACTGATTAAACAAGGCTTCCCAATGCGATTCAAAACCATTGAACCTCAGTTGAAGCATTTGTACAAATTCAAAGACTACCTGTCAACCAAGGATGGTTTGATATCTTACAAAGACAGGGTCTTTATACCTGCCTCAATGAGAGATGATATGAAGAAGAAGGCACACACAAGCCACCTAGTAACATGAGATGAGCCCTAGACACAATATTCTGGCCTGGAATGAGGCATGAACTCCAAGAGTGCTACATGAATTGTGAACAATGCAGCAGATATTCTGCAAGAAACAGCAAAGAAACGATGATCACAAGAACAGTGCCAGAATACCCATTCCAACGTATTGGTCTTGATACCATGACACTAGATGGAAGTAAATATCTAGTGTGTGTGGATTACTTCTCAAACTATACAATGGTTGATCAACTTCAAGGAACATCATCAGTTTGCACAGTCAAACTGATGAGGAAACACTTCATGAGGCATGGCATTCCAGAAGAAGTTGTAAGCGATGGGGGTCCTGAATTTGACAACCAAATGATGAAGGAACTGGCCTGAAAATACGGATTCAAATGGAATCCCAGCTCACCAGAGATGCCAAACTCCAACGGAATGGTGGAATCAGTGGCCAAACAAATAAAAGGCATTATTAAAAAATGCAACAATGAAAATAGTGACTCTTGCCTAGCCGTACTAGAGTTTATCAATACGCCATCAAAATCCATGGGAATGTATACAGCACTGAGATTCCTCGGAAGACAACTGAGAAGCAAATTGCCAACGATGAAGAAATGCCTATCCCCACTCAATGAGGAAGAAACAAAAACCAAAATATGAAAGGCAAAACAACAACAAAAGAAACAATATGATAAGAACACCCATGACCTGACAGAACTAAAAAAGGGTGACCAAGTGACTGTATAGCTATATGGCAATGGTCAATATTGGAAAAGAGCGATCATAATAGAAAAATTTGAATTCCGGCGATATATGATTGAACTGGAAAATGGAAGAAAACTAGTGAGAAACAGAAGACATTTAAGACTCACAAACATACCAAAGTACAGAAATATGACAGAAACTGTAGACATGATATCACCAAACAACAGCAACAAGACATATCTGAAAAGAGCCACTGCAGGCAAGACACCTAACCGCTATGGTGAATGGCAACTCACATAAAAATAAACATTTCAGACTTTTGTAAGTATGGGGGATGTTGGTTGACTTATATACATAAAGCGGCCCCAATATCTGTAATGCCTTAAGGGGCTTTGACTGCGGACAGTACCAGAAATGAAGTAGACAAATAAACACGTATTTTTATACACTCGCGTCTTGGAGTTATTACTGCAAAACAGGAGAGAGGTCATTGAATGCAATATATGTGACAAAACTATTTTTTTATACAGTAAATTTAATACAACATGTATGCAAACATACAGGTGGGGGGGGGGGGGGTGGCTAGTCCCAATGGATTCCAGAAAATGGTTGGTCTACAAAAGAAAAAAAAAAAAAAAAAAAGAAAAAAAGATCAGTGCAGACTTTCCCATTCAGCCATTGAAAGTCGGACCCACCTAAGATCTGGATGCCAGATCTTCTTGGTGTTATATATTGTACAAACGGAAATATGAATTTCTGGTTTTATTAAACAAAGAAGTTTTTACAACTGCCCGTTATCAGATCAAGAGATAAAAATACGTGGGTTCTTTTGTCTTCATAGCTACTATGAAGATAAAGGAACCGAG
This sequence comes from Doryteuthis pealeii, assembly GCA_023376005.1. Lineage (NCBI taxonomy): Eukaryota > Metazoa > Mollusca > Cephalopoda > Myopsida > Loliginidae > Doryteuthis > Doryteuthis pealeii. Next base: position 79,750,573 of record CM042151.1, on the reverse strand, counting down.
GGCTTCAGACAGGTCAGTCGTCAGAGTCCCGGAGGCAGTCACGCGGAGAGAGAGTGAGGTGATCGGGGCAGTAGTCGGCTGAGCGGGACCTCGTGTAGTTGGTGTCGGAAAAGCTAGCGTTAATATTTACCAACTGAAAAAGCTTGTCGCCCAGAAATTTAATTGAAGGACCGAAAGTGTAAAGACTGAATATATTGATTAAACTGACCCTCTCTCTCGAAGTTAAGGAGCTTGAATTTATTTCAATAAACTTCTGGAGGATAACTTTGGTGATATTGTCATCCCTTACAACGAAGATAAAACTATTGCAATTTAGTACAGTGACGACGCGCTATGCAACATTGGCAGATGGCCACTATACTATTTTATTATGTCCAACCATGAAAAAATAATGAAATACCATGATCTTAAGTATGATCTAAAACAACTTGGTTATTGAAAAATACATAAAAAATTAAGTGTTAGCCCCAAGAAAAGGCCTCCTTGTTTTGTTTTTTTTTGTGTTTTTTTTTTTTAAACAATTAAAAAGAAAATTTTAAAACATGGAGAGTAGATTCAAATATGAAAATTGCAAAAAAGACATTCAATCCTTTATCCACCAGAACGCCCCAAATAACCCAAATATCAAAATGCCGGATCCGCTGAAAAAGCCAGAAATCATCAGTTCTTAAAAAATGGTGCAGAGTTAAAAGAGAGAAAGGAATTCAATGAATACGAAGCCATATTTCCATTTATCACACTTACATTTCGAAAAAAAAAAAATCCCGCCATTTTGCCAATTCGGTTACCCTGGGTAACATTTTCATGCTGAAGAATACATGCATTAAATGCCAATTCCCTGTCTGTGGATAGGAAATGACAAAAAAATGACATTGTTTATTGAGGATGAGGAAATTACAGACGAAGCCAAACAAGCCAGAAAAATCTGCCGTAGTATAGGTGACGCCGGTCTCAGACGCCTTAACGCCAGTGGACTCACTGAGGAACAAAAAAAGTCCCCTAGTCACCTATGGAATTTCTTCGAAAACCAGCCGAGGGTTAATATAAATTTTAGAATTCACAGACTCCATCTCATGCAGTACCAGCAGAAGATTAATGAGTCCCTAGAAGACTTCATAACCAGAGCCAGGACACTCGCACTAAAATGTGACTTTACCGACGAGGAGCTGAGTGAAAGACTCATAGAGTTAATCATTTTCTCCACACCTCACGACGCATTCCGCAATGAGCTATACGGAAAACCAAAAGGGCACAGCATATCCAATGTACTCACTGAAGGAAGGAGATACGAAGCCCTTACTGCAGGCAACAACTAGCTAACCCAACTTGGTATGCCTAAAGCAGAAAGAGTCTACAGCGTCAACCGAGGCAGAAGATGTGAAAACTGCGACACAAACCATAAGCCACGACAGTGCCCAGCATACACAAATAAATGCTCGTCATGTGGAAACATGGAACACTGGGCAAAATGTTGCAGAAAGATGAAATACAAGAACAAGGAGGCAAAAAAAACAGATGGACGTCACAGGAGCAAGTCCCAAAACCGATACCAGAATCAGAAAAGGGCTGAACCCAGATATGAGAACATAAATTACCTAGATGTCGGGAGTGAAGAAAAAAATACCTACAACACTTCCACTCTATAACTGTCAGTGCAAAATGCATGGACAGCGTAACAAGGCAACCCAGGGACGAAGCGTACACAACGCCAAAAATCAGAGTGCCCCACCTAAAATACAAGACCCACCATACATTACGAATGAAAATAGATTCCAGAGCATCAGGGAACACACTCCCACTCAGGACATTCCAGCAGATGTATGATACCTCACCAAAAGGGCTGAACCCAGATATGAGAACATAAATTACCTAGATGTCGGGAGTGAGGAAGAACTGAACCCAGCCTGTAGCTGTCGCCTTTGAGTGCGCCTAATAGTTAGATATATTTATTTTTTACCCTAAAAATATACCCTTAAATTTGGACAGTGTAAGGGAAACAACTCTGTTAGGGTCTGATAATCAGGGATCAACAGGGCCTGAATTGCATTGTGGGAATATCAACAGGTTTCCTTAGGGCAAAATAGGGACTTCTGCCTGGCTGATGCAGCAAAAAGGTTGTGTGGAAAATATCGTCCTAAAATTAGAACTTTAGTCTTTTAGTTAGTTCTCGGTACTGGTACGGTGCACAGGTATGTTTCTTTCCAATTTTCCCGTGAAGTTGCTGGCATTTGTTAAAGACCCCTTTTGTAAATTAGTAATTGTTTTATATCCCATTTTATTTCAGTATTTCACGGTGTTTGGAAGTAAATAAAATATTCTACGTTCAACATCAGTCGTCTTCGTGTCATCAATACATCACCAGAAAATATTACCAGGGAACTGCTACACAGCCTTTGCAAACGCGAAAGTATTCAGCAAACTCGATGCAAAAGCAGGCTACTGGTCGGTACACCTGGACGAAAAATCGCAGCTGCTGACAACATGCCGAACACCCTTCGGACGGGTGTGCTGGAAGCGTCTATCATTTGGGCTAAATGTTGCACAAGACATCTTCCAGGCGAACATGGACCAAATCCTAGAAGGACTAGAGGGTGTTGCCAGTATCGCTGACGACGTAGCCGTATACGGAAAAGATAATGAGGACCACAACAAAACTCTGCACAAAAATCTGAGCTGCTGAAACTGGTCTAGTTTTTAACAGCGAAAAATGCTCTATTAAACAGACCAGCATATCTTTCTTTGGCAACATATACACCCCTACTGGAATCAAACCAGACCCAGCCAAGGTGCGCGACATCAAAAAGATGCCAGACCTACAAAGCAAGGATGACCTACAGCGCTTCCTTGGGATGTTAAATTACATATCCCAATACATCCCGAATTTCGCAGAGAAGACACATACCCTATGCAGCCTCCTCAAAGCCCAAGCACCATGGACCTGGGACCTTGGCTATCAGAGAAGTTATGAGGACCTCAAGAACGTGCGGATACTGGATAAAACTCCAGAAGCTATCTAGTAGCCACACCAAATGGAGGTAAGCTCCACTGTAATCGCGTGCACCTGCATGCAATACCAACCACAATGACAAAAAGGGTCCACTTTGCAGACCAACCTGCAAACACCACACAGAATACCACTATACCAAATACAAAATACCAATTATCGAGGACAAAACCAACCCCACAAAACAACCAACACCAACATTACAAAATACACATCAGAATGTGAAAAACAAATACAAGGACCACCCCAAACTAAATAGGGCAGGACTGTAAGAAAACCACCCAGATACCTGGACACTGCCAAAATAACTTGGCTACCACACAATCCACCATAAAAAAGGAAAAACTTTACCAACACTATAAAAATGAAAAAAAAACCCTAACACAAACCCACTATAAAAATGAAAAAAAAAACCTAACACATACATAAAAACTACATACACACATAACTAAACAGGGGAGATGTTACAGTATCGCACACAGACTTAATATTAACCCCTACGCACATTACTGGAAGTAAACACTTCCGTACAAGGCACCCTTGAATAAAGTTGCTTAATCATTCGCTCCTTCGTCCGACTACCTTATTACCTGCATGTACCTACTAACACCCTAGTTCATCAGGTTGTTTACAGTACCTGCTTTTACTCAAATGTTTACCAAATTAAGCACTAGAACAGGCTCATCACTGCTTAGCTTCGGTGATCTATTGGGAACTGGTGCTTTCAGCATGATTTGGCTGTAATAGCAATAAGTGAGGTGTCACCCCTGAAGATAAGTAGAATAAATTGGCTGACACCTGGTTAAGCAGAACCAACTTATGATTAATTAGTCTTGGGAAAACTGACAGGACAAGGAAACTGGGTCCACATAAAATACAGAGTTGGTCAATCAGCCAAAGTGTACAGACTAGTTGGTTGGTTGGATTTTACAGCATATCAACCATTGGGTTATTTTATGCCAAAATCATTTTGTTTTATTCATTCTTGTTGAGTATGTTTTTTAACACATTATTTTAAAAATTCCTATGAAGGAGAGAGGCCATTTGAATGCAATATATGTGACAAAACTATTTTTCTGATACAGTAAATTTAATACAAGATGTATGCAGGGCCTAGTTACAATGGAGTCAACAAAATGGCTGGTCTATGATCAGCAATTCAAGTCAAGTCAGATTAGATGAGATATCACAATACACATTGAAAAATCTGTGGAGAGACACTACTTGACAGATCACAGCACATCTAGGAACATGCCCTTCCACTAATAACATTAAATGGGAAGGTGACTGTATGCTACAATAAAGACATACAAGTAGGTAGATTTATTAAAGATAAGGCCATCAAATCAGATATTGTCATTTGGAATAAACCTGAAAACATGTAGCTGTTCTAAAAAAATATGGCCTTAATAAAGCGAAACGCAAAAGACCTAAAAGAACTTGGTTATTGAAAGAAAATCAAGTGTTAGCCCCAGGAAGAGACTGTAACAGTTTTGACCACTAGCTACAGTTAACCACATTAAGCCCAAAACATTCTAGTAGCGTCTGTTTACCATCGCCCAGCCTCACTCTGAACAGGCCCTAAGTCTATCGAAGGTTATTCACGTGAATAAATATATATACAAAAACGTATATCTGTGTGAGTACACTTATTTCATGGTAGCAGCGGTGTTCCTTATTACCTCGCGTACTTGATTAATACACACACGCTACGAAAAACACTTATTCACCTCCATACTAACAAAAAGAAGGAACCGAGAGAGCTCCTCATAAACTGCAGAGTCAGAGACTGCCCTAGACAACATTATGATGAAATGGGACAACCCAAACAGAGCTGAAGCCATATCACTGTTCCGTCAACAATGCGAAATGATATTAAGAAGAAAAAAAAATAACAGACCCATAGGATCAAATTGAAAAAAATCTTACTCCGCACTGGAGAAAAGGGTATTTTGAAATTCAATATTTGGGTTCTGTCTGCCGAGAAAAAAAAAATGTCCGGATATCATATGGGAAAAATTTGAGGAGTACGGGAAATCAAACAAGAATTTTAAAGTAAAAGCACTCAGAAATGTTAATCAAAAAATTGACAATATTACCAATGAACCAGAGACAATGGATGAATTCATTTCCAGACTACGCCTACAGGCAGCCCAGTGTCACTTTCGGAAAACGAAACACAGAGACGAGTTTAACTCTGAGTTTGATAAAACGCTCATAGAACAAATAATTGCTGGAACAATATAACCAGAAGTACAAAAATAATTACTTGGAGAAGATAAGAAAATGACCCTAGAGAAAGCTATACAGATAGGAAAAAACCATGAAGCATCAATTAACCACATGAAGCAGTTACAAGCCACAAGAAATCAAAACTCACAACAGAATGTCACAGTCGATAGCATACAGAATACTCACAAAAACAGATGCTGTCCAAAATGGAGAAAACCACAAACGATATGACAAATGCCCAGCCCATGGTACAAAATGCCTGAAATGTGGGAAATGGAACCACTGGGCGAGTGTTTGCAAAATTAAATACAACACTCTACCAAGGGAACGATACAAGTCAACATACGACCAGAGACATAAGAATATTGATGCTGTAGACAATGACACTGACAATAGTGATTATGAAGATCTATAATTCCACAACATAAACAGTTCGGATAACCATACTGAGGTCACAACAAAAATAAAAATCAAAGTACCAGGAAGAGAAAAGATCCCAGCGAAACTACTAGTAAAAGTAGATACTGGTGCAGAAGGAAATATATTACCATTACAAATCTACAAAGAAATGTGTCCAAATCCACCAGCAAAATTAGTGAAGCACTCACTCACCATTCTAACAGCATACAATAAGACCATCATACCACAAATTGGCACCATCAAACTCCATTGCAAGTACAATCAAGACACATGGTCAGCAGAAAAATTCTTCATTGCAGATACAAATGGACCAGCAATACTAGGGTTACCAAGCTGCCTAAACCTAAAAATGCAAACCCTACATTGCGAAATAAAAGAAAACAACCAAATACAGTCCATCAATGACCTACTACGGGACTACCCAAAACAATTTGACCGGATAGGCCACTTCCCTGGTAAATACCACATTGTTCTTGGCCCCACAATAACCCCCATCATATATGCACCATGAAAATGCCCGATTCACCTAAAAGATGAAATAAATAAAGAATTATACAAGATGGCGAAAGACCAGGTCATAAAGAAAGTCGAAAAACCAATTGTCTGGGTCAGCAGCCTAGTATATAGCCGAAAAAGCAATGGACAAATGAGGATTTGCCTCGACCCAAAAGATTTGAATAAGGCAATCAAAAGATGTCATCACAGAGTCCCAACCCTGAAAGAAATAACCCACAAAATGGCAAAAGCAAAATGGTTCAGTAAGCTTGATGCAAAAATGGCTACTGGTCTATCGGGCTTGATGAAGAGAGTCAAAACTTAACATGATTCAACAGTCCATTTGGCAGGTACTGTTTCATGAGGATGCCATTCAGGCTGGTGATGAGCCAGGATGTATTTCAACAAAAGATGGACCAAATACTTGAAAAATGCTCTGGAACTATCAGTATCTCTCATGATGTTGTGGTATTTGGAAAAGATAAACAGGAGGAATGGAAGCTGCAAAGGAAAATGGTCTTGTATTCAACAGCACAAAATGCAACATTAAGACCAAATCCATAAAATTCTTTGGTGGAATTTATGATGAGAATAGAGTACACCCAGATCCTCAAAAAGTAGAAGATATCAAAACCCTAGAATCTCCTACCAACAAAACTGAACTACAGCATGTCCTAGGAATGGTGACTTACATGGCCCCTTTTATACCTTGACTATCTGAACACACTGCCAATCTTCGCAACCTCCTGAAAAAGGGAAATGAATATACATGGACGAACAGCCATGAGAATGCCTTCCAAAAAGCCCAGATCCTATGTTACCACAGAAAATGGCAACACCATACTTACGGATCCATCCACAAGAGAAGAGAGAGATCTAATCCCAAACACACAACATAAAGTAAGACCATATGAAGATCGTGCCGAGAATCAAACCTCATCAAGAAGACATGTCAGAACTTCATCACGCTACAAGGAGTACATATTAACAGATGAAACAACACTGATATAACCAACAAATAGACATAAAATAAAAAATATAAATTTGTGTATATATACATATACACAAAGTCAATGATACCCAACTTTAAAAAAAGAAAATTTCAATCACACAGAGGGGAATGTAACAGTTTTGACCACTAGATACAGTTAACCACATTAAGCTGAAATATTCTAGTAGGGTTCGTGGCTGATGAATCTGGGTCAGCAGGTTGTTAAAGTCCAAGTTAAAATTATCAGATCATTAATGTAAATGTGATACCGTAATAACAATGGACTAGTCCATCAAGAGCTGTTCAGTTGACAGATCTGAATGTACTAGGCGAATGAGTGGGTCATGGGTGAATTCTTGGCAAAATTTTTAGTAATTTTTTTTTTTTCTTTTTGTAATTGATTTGATTGAGTCGAGTGACTTGTAACTGCTCAAAGGATTGGACTTACTGTTTCCTATATTTCATCCCCTATGAGCTAAATTCTGTGAATTACTTCTGCAGGGGTGAAAGAAAGGTTTGTTTACTTCCGTCCAGCCTCACTTTCTACGGGTCTTAAGACTATCAAAGGTTGCTTGTTATTCATGTGAATAAATATATCTACGAAAATGTACATCTGTGTGAGTACACTTATTTCCCACACTCAGGCAATATTTATAGAAATTAAATTTTACACTGCCCAGAGAAAAAAAAAAAAAAAAGAGTCCATTCAAATATTAAAATTGCAATAAATGTTTTCCTAAATAAAAAAAAGACATTTAATTCTTTATCTACCAGAGTGCCCCAAATGCCGGATCTTCCGAAAATGCCTAAGATCTTCATCTTTTAAAAAAAATGGTGCAGAGTTTAAAAAGAGAAATGAATTAAATGAATACATTTCTTTTCAGTAGTAAAGGATCAGTGATATGATACTAGCTTATCAACATTTTCACCTCACTATTGCAGATGGCAGTGGCAGATAAAGAGTTAACACATATGCATAGACATACTGGAGACAGGTTATTCAAACACAAGGTATGTTAAATTAATAAATTTAACATTTCATATGGACACACATAGAGGAAAGAAAACAATAAAATGTAATAAGTTTTTTTTTTCTTTCTGGAAAGCACTGTAGCAATAAATGATTGATTGTTGGTTGTTTTGTTTTACATCATATCAACCCTTTTCAGGGCATTTAATGCCAAATAAAGTCATTTTGACTAACAAAGAACTCAGGTTGCTTACAGTACTTGCTACTGCTCAAGTGGTCACCAAATTAAGAACGAACAGGCTCATCCCTGCTTAGCTTCGGTGATCTATTGAGAACCGGTGCTTTCAGCGAGACTTGACCATAATAGAAATAAGTGAGATAAGTAGAATGAATTGGCTGACACCTGGTTAAACAGAACCAACTTATGATTTATTAGTCTTGGGAAAACTGACAGGACAAGGAAACTGAGTCCACATAAAAGAGTTGGTCAATCAGCCAAAATGTACAGACTAGTTGGCTGGTTGGATTTTACAGCATATCAACCCTTGGGTTATTTTATGCCAAAATCTTTTTGTTTTATTCATTCTTGTTGAGTATGTTTTTTAACACATTATTTTTAAAAATTCCTATGCAGGAGAGAGGCCATTTGAATGCAATATATGTGACAAAACTATTTTTCTGATACAGTAAATTTAATACAAGATGTATGCACACATACTTAGAGGGCCTAGTTACAATGGAGATGGAGTCTACAAAAAAAAAAAGAAATGATCAGTGCAGATTCTGCCACTGAAAGTCTGACCCATCTAACATCTGGATGCCAGATCCTTTTGGTAGATGACCACTACACTGCCCATCACAATAAAGTAAACATATCTCCCCTGGAAAATCTGTGGGGAGATGCAACTTTACAGATCCCAGTAGATCTAGGAAGATGAGGTGTCAGCCCTGAATATAAGCAGAATGAATTAGCTGACACTTGGTCAAGCAGAACATACCTATGATTAATTAGCCTTGGGAAAACTGATAGGACAAGGAAACTGGGTCCACATAAAAGATTTTACGGCATGTCAACCCTTGTTGGGTTATTTTGTGCCAAAGACATTTTGTTTTATTCATTCTTGTTGGATACTCAATTTTTTATCTATTCAACCTATAGATAGGACTAACAGCTCCGGCTTAGGGTAGACCTGGGAGTAATGGCAATAAAGGGGTACTCATGGCCACAATCAAATGAGATATAAGGCGTTTCCTTTGGCCCTTGGATCATTTGTGACTTCACTACAAAGGGAGTGTTGATGTGACTTGCATTGTGAGTGAACAATGGAGAGAAAGGAATCAAGAGATCGTGATGAAGGAGACAATAATAAAGAAACAACCAGTTGCCAAGTTGACTTAAGAATCCCTGTGTGATAAAGTTGGAAGCTGATGGCAGGTGCAGCGCTCCACCTCAGACGTTAAAAATCTCCCTAGTCTAGCACTTGTGAAAAGGGGATAGACTCCCTCGCTGTCCGGCTGATAATGACTATGAGCCACCCCACTGACTTTACTTATATGTGAAATTAAGTTATCTAACATGCTGATGTTTATTCAGGCTTCATAGACCATCAGACCTAGTCCCAGTGTCGCATCCTAGCGTTACATAATTATTGGATCCTAATATCTTTTTAAGGTAGTGTAGAAATCATTATGGCGATCAGTACAGCTGATGGCCTTGAGAGTGAGTGACGGCGCTTGACCTCGATCTCACCTTGCATTCTGGGGATGGAACGTGAGAACCAGAAGGCAATAGAAGGCCCTTCCGGTTTAAGGAGTAAGCAACTCAGTTAGTCAGAACTTATAAGCCGAGCTAGCAACATGTAAGCCTAATCTGCGCAGATTTCTGGGTGGGGATTTGGAATAAAGTAACATCAACATAAATCGAAGTCTTGTGTTTATTACTAAAAACTAACAATGACACAAGGCTTCTGATAAGGAATGATCCCCAACAGAAACCAGACCCGGAATCCTCAATAGAAGACCAACGAGACCTTAGAAGATATATCAGACCAAGATAGATGATAGACGATCAGAACTAAAGCCGTCCAGAAGAATAGACAGAGTAAGAATTAAAGAAAGGTATATAACGTTATATGCTGATTTGGCTTAGTGAAAAGACCCGTATATAACATATACCTATTTAGTGCCGGTAAAGAAGGCGCTATGCAACACTAGCCGTGGCGAACGGGTTGGGTAAATAACTACTACTGTAATATTATGATTAAATTACATTAAAAAATATTGTCTAATATTATCACTGCATGCATTTAATACACTATGCGATAAGAGGATATGTTAATAAAATTATCATTATGTTTATACATCTACTATGAAACTAAGATCATATGTTTATACATCTACTATGAAACTAAGATCAGTATGTTTATACATCTATGAAACTAAGATCAGTATGTTAAGATCAGTATGTTTATACATCTACTATGAAACTAAGATCAGTATGTTTATACATCTACTATGAAACTAAGATCAGTATGTTTATACATCTACTATGAAACTAAGAAGATTAATTTTCAGTGAAGACCAGCCAGATTTTTAAGATGACCTGATAATAGAAGAACAGTGCACCACAGATTCTTGCCATAAGGACAATAGGATTGGGACAATCATATAGGTGCTAGGCTTGACATAACAAGCCAACTGATTCCGAGAGGGCCACTCCAACCACCCGTCTAGCCTAAGTAAAGGCCAAAGTGGGTGCAACCCGTAATGCTTAAGGACGGAATCCTGGCAGATGAGCAGTCCATAATATACATCATGGACTGCTCATCTGCCAGGATTCCATCCTTAAGCATCACAGGTTACCACCCATGGCCAATATATGACCCTGTTTCGGGGGGGGAGTCTTACCCCTCTGAAAAGGTGCAGTTGGTGTATTCTAAAGCCCCAGCCAACAAGTGTCTTCGATCTCTCTGCATAGGGGTTTGTCAATATCTGACATGAAGATACTTCCCCTAGGAAATAAACCCTGATCAAATATTCCAACGACAATGGACATTAACATAAATACAAAAGAAAAATACTGGCTGGATCTTGCCCAGGATAAACAGGTACCTCATTATGGCTATGCACTGGATAAATGAAGGAAGTTACAGTGTACCTTCCTCTAGTGATGCTACCACAAGTAACAACACTAAGCTGAATACCCCACCAAGCCATGATAAACAAAAAAAAAAAAAAAAAAAAAAAAAATTTGAAGACGTCTTCTGAAACTTTCACTGTTGCAAAAATTGGGTACTGTTTAAAATTTTGTTATCCCTGAAGAAAAAAATGTTATTCTAAAGCAACTTAAAACCTTTTTGAAAAAAAAAAAAAAATTGGGGAAAAATTTTACAGGACAGGGAGAAAAAAATAGCTGACGTCTTTCTTCTTTAAACAAACTTTGCACCAGAAAGCAGCATAGGCCAACCTCCTCAGATGATGTCATCGCCTGACAGTTAAGCTCCTCCCATCTCAACAAAACACTGCTGCCACTACAATTGTTACTACCACAGGCTACAACAAAGAAAGAGGCAGACGCTAAACGGCACAAATATAATTAAATAAAAAATAAATATAAATAAATTATCCACCATGACTTCCAAATTAGAAAGCGTGAAAGGCATGAAACCTCATATCGAAGCCAAAGAGTCAATAGAGGAGAGTATCTTAAAAAGAGTGGAATTGTTAGAGGAAATGCCTTTAAATGGTTGTGCCCTTTCTGAAGAAAAGGATTCTATAAGATCCGAATTCAACAGGATCAATGAAATTTCTGTAAAAATGAGCCAGATTAGCTCTAAGACCCCAGCAGAAGCCGGAAAATGTGAACTAAGGGTGCAATTATGGAAAAGTGATGAGCTCCATTTGAGAATATGGGCTAGAATAGAAGTTTTAGAACAGTCCCTCAATGGAGAAGATAACCGTTCCCCCAGCGACGGCGGACACAAGGGCCACCGAGACCAATCACTAATAATGACTCCTAAAATGGAGTGTGTGGTAATATGGGACAATTTTAGAGTTACCCACCCTTGAATTGGGAGTTACCTCCCTGTTCCATTCGTCAAGTCGCCATCTTTGTATACACATGTGCGTTCTTTAAGTTGAATAAAACCTTATTCGCCTAAAGGTATCTTCTTCAATTATTATTCTCCACAATTTATTCAACTTAATCTATTCAGAATGGATAAAATACTCAAGCCAGAAAGATTCAACAAGGACCCTAGTTCACCTGTCGCCGCAAAGAATGGACATTTTTGGTACTGGATTTTTAATATTACTTGGACGCCGTGGGAGGACTCGAACTCCCCAATGGATAAATTCACCATTTTGCTGGGTCACATACACCGGACGGTGTATGACCATGTTGAAGGATGTAAAACATACGAGGAGGCTATACAAACTCTTGAGAATATTTATGTTAAACCGACGAACGAAATATTTGCGCATCACCTCCTTTCAAGTCGTCGTCAGAGACCCGATGAATCTATAGACCAATTCTTACATGCACTGCACGGGTTGTCTAAAGACTGCAATTATAAGTCAGTGACCGCAGAAGTCTACCAAGAGGAAGCAATTCGCGACGCATTCATTAATGGTCTGGAATCTAATCTTATTCGACAGAGACTACTGAAAAATAGACCGCTGGACTTACAAAACGCGTACAGTAAAGCCCGGTCTCTCGACCTTGCACAAAAAAATGCTGTTGCATTTATCCAACAAAATCCTCACACACCTACAATGAGTGCAGCTGCTAGAGAAGTAAGACAAACTACGGAGAACACATCAGCTGCAACAAAGTCAACATGCTGGTTTTGTGGAAATTTACGCCACCCATGAAGTAGGTGCCCAGCAAGGCAAGTGTCTTGTCTTAAATGCTCTAAAGTCAGACATTTTTCTAAAATGTGTCACTCAAACAGGTCCAGAGTTCAGTCGGATGCAATTGTTGATACTATTGATTCTTTATCAGTTAATGACGGCCCCACACTTTCAAGTATATATTCTGCCGCCACAGAATCAGAATTTAAAGTATCCACGAATCTGCTCATAAAGGGACACAAAGTGAAGGCCTTAATTGACAGTGGGAGCACCGATAGAAGTTTCATAAGCCACAAAGTTGCCAAAAGGCTCAAATTCGTATGGCCGCTGGAACACAGACCACGAAAATTACAGGACACTGCATAGTGGATTTCATCCTTCTCGGACGCGAGTACAGAAACATTAACTTACACATAATTGATGATCTTTGTACTGATGTAATTCTCGGGACTGACTTCCAAGAACAACATGAAAGTGTTATCATAAAATATGGCGGTAATAAACCAACATTAACTTTTTGTGCCCTAACAACTATCAATGTCGACCCTCCAACATTGTTTGCTAACCTTTCGGAGAATTGCAAGCCTATTGCAACCAAACCTCGGAAATTTTCAAAGCCAGATCAACAATTTATTAATTTGGAGACAGAAAGGCTGCTAAAAGAAGGAATAATTGAACCAAGCCTATCCCCGTGGAGGGCACAACCTCTAGTCGTTAAGGAGGATGGAAACCACAAAAAGAGAATGGTAATCGACTATTCACAAACAGTCAACAAGTTCACGCTTTTAGATGCGTATCCAATGCCAGTGGTCAACTGTATCAGTTTACCAGAATGCCTTTGGAGTGACCAATGGGACTGTTTGCTTTCAAAGAAAAATGGATGAATCCTCAAGAAACATAAGTTAAACACCTATGCCTATGTTGACAACTTAATCATATGTGGCATGACAATAGAAAGGCATGACTACAATCTTCAGCATTTCCAAAAAGCTGACAACTGGACCTACAATGAAGAGAAATGCTAATTCTCCACTCAGACAATTGATCACCTGGGATACCACATTTCTGAGTAGTAATAAAGCCTGACCCAGAGTGTCTACGTGTTCTAATGGAATTACCCACACCCAAAAATCCAAAATCCCTAGAACGAGTCATGGGTGTGTTTGCCTATTATGCAAAATGGATCAACAATTCTCTGAAAAAATAAAAGAACTAAAATGCACACAAAGTTTTCCATTATTAGGGGAGGCCTTAATAGCCTTCCAAACACTGAAAGCTGATCTATTAGATGCCAGCCTGACCACAATTAGTGATGATCTGACATTTGTAGAGGAATGGATGCATCACACAACTCTGTATCAGCAGTACTCAGCCAGGACGGTCGATCAGTTGCTTTTCACTCCAGATCACTACAAGGCAGTGAAATAAATTATGCATCAGTGGAGAAAGAAGCTCTAGCAATAGTTGATACCATTGAGAAATGGAGACACTTTCAGATTGGTAGGCATTTCATCCTAAAGACAGATCAGAAATTTGTCCGTTTTATGTTTGATTCACAAAATCATGGCAAAATAAAGAATGAAAAAGAGAATCAATCTTGCTTCCTTTAGTTTTGACATTAAGTATCGAAGGAAAAGAGAATGTCGCGGCAGACACTCTTACTCGAACCAACTGTGCTACCATTCCAGACAACAAACTGCTGAGGTTACACAGTCACTGTGTCACCCAGGGGTAACCTGAATGACTCATTCTGTTGAAGAAATCTGTACAATGACTGCAAAATGCCAAACGTGCAGCATGATAAAACCAAACTTTCACAGACCAAGAAACCTACACCTAATTAAAGCCACTCAACCGTTTGATCTTCTGAGTATCGATTTCAAGGGTCCATTACCCTCTACATCTCGAAATAAATACCTGTTAACAATTGTGGACGAATTTTCCAGATTTACCTTTGCCTACCCTTGCCCGAACATGGAAGCTAAAACTGTTAATAGCTGCCTGTCTAATCTATTCTCCATTTTTGCATGCCAGCCTACATCCACCAGTGACAGAGGATCTTCCTTTCTTTCACAGGAAACCAAAACATTCCTGCACAATTTTGGGGTTGTTACAAGTAGAACCACATCCTATAATCCTGAAGGGAATGGCCAAGTGGAAGGATTCACGGTGCCATTTGGCAGTCAATCCTCCTGGCATTGAAAACAAAAAATCTCCCGGAGTCACACTGGAAGAAGTCTTGGCAGAGGCTTTACACGCAAGTTGTTTGCTGTTGTGTACGGCAACTAATGCACACCACATGAATGATTATTTAAGTTTAACAGGCGCTCAACTACTGGAATTACCTTACCCGCATGGCTAAGTCAACCCAGAAAAATACTGATGAAACGATATCCCAGGAATAGCAAACATGAACCACTGGTCGATGAGGTTGAGCTATTAGAAGCAAACCCTCACTATGCCCATGTCAGGAAATCTGATGGCAGTGAACCACGGTTTCACTCAAACATCTATCCCCAAGAGGAAATGAGAGCAGCAGACTCAATAGATTGCCCCAGAGGACTCTCCCATGGACTCACCAATATCAACTCACCCCAGATACATATTTCCCTGAAGACAATGACTGTGAGCTATCCCTCAACAAACTAACAATGATTCTGTGGAGGGACTTGTAAGAGCCCCACAAACACTGTGTCGCTCCACCAGAGTCATAAAACCCCCTAATCGCTTAGATCTTTAAGAAACACCACCTTTGTTTAACCCCCGATTTGATCGCGTCACACTAGACCCCTTTTCTTTTCAGTGTGGCAGTGATTGTGGAGTTACCTCCCCTGTTTCATTCGGCAAGTCGCCATCTTTGTATACACGTGTGCAATCTTTAAGTTGAATAAAACCTTATTCGCATAAAGGTATTCATTATTATTCGCCACAGAGTGCTTTCAAATTTAGTGGGGTAAAACCCACTAAGTTTGAATTTAAAAACTTAGTAGCCCAGTTCCAGAACTGCGTAATGCATGTGGAGTCGGATAAAGTAAATTAAATCTATTAAAGGGTTATCTTTACGACTTATGCCCTACAATTGGTGTCCCATTTAACTATAAAAGAAAAGCAACTACAATGTCACTAATGACCTCCCTTAAGAAGGAATTTTTAAATGAAAACCTCATAATAAAAGATATTCAATCAGATAATGTCCTACAAACCCAAATAAGACCCGGAATATGTCAAGATACGCAATTCTTGGCAGATATTCCGGCTGAACTTAAGGGATCATACGAGCTGGATAACTTTGAACAACCCAGTCCAGGGAACAAAGTCACGAGTCATAATTTTCAAGAAACTACCCCCCTCAACTAAAAAGGGAAATCACTTACAAGGCTGGTCAAAACTATCCAACTCTGACGAGACATATTTCAAACACTACAACGAATCTATAAGAACGTTGTTGATGTCAAGAGTCCCTCCAGAAACCAAAGAGAAGCCACATAAATTGTCTACTTGACACAGGAAGTCAGAGGTCCTACTTCTCGGGTAATATCATCAAGTGGTTGAGACCCCAACAAGGGGACAAATAAAAGAGGTGGAACTGCCCTTAAACACCTACAACAGTTGTTCCCTGAAGAAATTCAAAGCGATCCAAGTAAAAAGTTGGGCTGACCGGTGGAAGAGAAGTAACTCGTCCATACTAGTAGACAAAGAATTTAATATCCCCTACGAGATGCCACACCTGAAATCCATCAGGAAAATCTGAAAAGGCGCAAACAAACCACTAGCACTTTCAGCAATAAAAACAAT
Organism: Doryteuthis pealeii; assembly: GCA_023376005.1. Classification (NCBI taxonomy): domain Eukaryota; kingdom Metazoa; phylum Mollusca; class Cephalopoda; order Myopsida; family Loliginidae; genus Doryteuthis; species Doryteuthis pealeii. The sequence goes on along the minus strand of CM042151.1, from coordinate 79,733,815 downwards.
ACTAAGGTTAAGATATCAGGGTTGATAGGTGTGGACATCATTGAACACCTGGAAAGTTTAAAGGTTGTGAATTGCATGAGAGGGAAAGCATGGCTAATACCAACAGGGCTTGCCCCTTTCAGAAATTCTCTCAATTTTGTCGACACTATCAAAAAATTCGCAGCCAATAGGCCACCCAAACCCTTTCTAAGTTACTTCCCAATGATCACAGAACCTCAGTCATTGCCCCACAAAATATTGGAAGCAAGCTCTGGGTGGGGAAACTGAGAAAATTGAAGAGATCCTCGACCTCTCCCAACTCGACTCAAACTAACTTGCAGAACATGTTTACATTAGATTCAGCTGTCCAGGGGAATACAGAATATGGATGTCAGCGGCTTTGGACAAAAAAAAAAAAAAAAATAGAAAGAATTTAAGAACTATCGAGTTCAAAAATAACTCTTACTATGTCGACCTTCCGTGGTATGAGGACAGAGTCCATGAAATACCATCAAATTACCAGGTGGGCTTTTAAAGTGCTTGACAGGACAATGAACTCTCTGGAGAAAAGAAGCTTGACAAAGAGTATAACAAAGTTTTCTACCAGCAAGAAAAGGGATCATCGAGAGGCTAGAGATAGAACCGGAGGAATTCAGCAAATTCAAGTGGATCCCCCATAGGCCAGTCATAAAAAAACAGAACAGGTGACCACAAAATTAGACCTGTGTTCAAATTGTTCCTTGAAAACTGGAAGAAAATGTTCCCTGAAATGAAGCGGCCTATCCGGGAATAAATCTCATCAGGAACCTAATTGAGGTTCTGTTGAGATTTAGAACAATAGATTTGTGATGTTGGGGGACATAAAAGGGGCATTCCTCATGATTAAATAAAAAAAAAAGAAGATTTTTTCATAAAGAAAGAAAATGAACTCATCTGCTACCGCTATAAACGCTGCTATTCGGGTTCAATGCTTGCTTGTTCATATCTCAACTTCATTCTGCAATACCACATCAACGATACGGCGATGATGAATGTACGAGAATGATAAAGAATAATTTTTATGTCGACAATTTAATTGTCACGGACGATGACAGTAATAAAACTGATGCATGTTTACAAAAGCGCAGTTAGCAAGATTACAGGAAGGAAACTTCCTTCTAAGGTCCTGCAATTCCAATTCTGAGGAATTAAACTCCATAGTACAGAATAAGGCAGAACATGAAAGAGTGCTAGGATACAATTACAACCCTAAAAAGGGTGTATTAAGCACAGCATCCTGCTCTATAGACATGCAAGCCAAAAGACGAAGAGGAATATACTGGCACAGAGTGCCAAAGTCTTTGATCCCTTATCCCTTTGTGCCCCTGACACTATCAAATCGAAATTAATCCTTAGGACATTATGGAAACTCAAAATAGAATGAGATACTGTGATCCCCCAAGAAATACAATCCCAATGGGCTTCCTTAGCCAGTGATTTGTCCAAATTGAAATGAATTTAACTTCATTCGAAAATGAATCAGCAGAAGGCAGCCTGCTAAAATATATGTGTTTTTGCGGATGCTTCCCCTCAGGCTTATGGATTTGTGGTATATGGAGTACAGAACGACCATTCAAAATTATCTTTGCTAAATCATTTTTCTAAGGACATACTCAAAGAATTGAAATGTCATTGAGATTTCTGACCCAGTCGACTTCCATGGGAAAACTATTCAGGAAATATCTAAACAGTTAGAACAGGTTGAAATGAAAACCGGCTTGGGGGGAGAAATGTATCAACAAGTCCATTCTGGCTGGATGATAGATTCGATATCAAATTTGAGTTTGAGTCGCTTGATTATACTCACAAACAAATTTGACGAACCTAAAACACAAAATAGCCTTTCATAAGGAGAACCAAATAAGAATACAAGGGATATTGGGAGTGATATTCTCCAACACATGACACAAGCCAGAATTGTTAAATGTATGAACGGTTCAGCTTGGTCAACGTGAATGGAATCTTCCTTTCGGTGATGTGCAGCATTTCCTGTATGACCCACCAAGTTTCACAGTCAAGGATAGACCACAGCAATGCAATGGAGAACTACCACACCATTGTCTCAGAAAATGCAGCCTGTCCAGATAAAATGTGAGAAGGATATTGAGTCCCTAATCAACCCACCCGGAATGTTCCCGGATATATTGAATCTCCAACGTGGAAAAGAAATCTGGAAAGGATGTTCGCTGTTGATGCAGCAGTTTCCTCCTTGAGGAAAATCATATCAGCGAATATGTTAAACCAAAATTAGGGAGTTTGAGGAAGCAATCGAGTTCAGAAATAACGCCTACTATGTAGAATTGCCCAGGCTCAAAGACAAAATAAATGCTGTACCTTCCAATTATCCGGAGATGTTTCTGGATATATTTGAATTCTCCAACGTGGAAAGAAATCTGGAAAGGATGTTCGCTGTTGATGTAACAGTTTCCTCCCTCGAGGAAGATCATATCAGCGAATATGATAAAACCAAAATTAGGGAGTTTTGAGGAAGAATCGAGTTCAGAAATAAGCGCCTACTATGTAGAATTGCCCTGGCTCAAGGACAAAATAAATGCTTACCTTCCAATTATCGAGTAGCACTGAAAGTGCTGGACAGAACGATGCATTCGTTAGAAAATAAAAATTGGATGGCACTTATCTTGACATCTTTCGACAGCAGGAAGCCGAAGGGGTCATTGAAAGGATAAATGTTGCGCCCCATGAGTTTAATAAGTATATATGGATACCACACAGACCAGTATTCAAGACTGACCAGCAATCAACTACCAAATTAAGGCCAGTCTTCAACTGTTCCCTGAAAACGGGGGGGTGCTTATTCGCTAAATGAGCCTCATATCCAGGAGATCAACCTGATGAACATGTTTGAATTACTGCTATTATTCGTCAGCAATGGATATGTGCTGTTAGGAAGACATCCGCAAAGCCTTTTTGATGATAGGGCTCAAGTCAGAAAAGGACAAAAACAGATTTTGCTTCTTCATAAAGGATGGTAACAGGTTACTATGTTACCGATATATACAACATTGATATTCGGATTCAATGCCTTGTCTGTTCCATCCTGAGCTTTGTCATTAAACATCACATAAAAATATAGTCCAGATGACGCTTGCCAATCGGATGTTGAAGAACAGATTCTATGTGGACAATTTGTGCATGACTGGTAACTCCTCAAAAGAATTGATCTCCTTGTACACAGAAGCGGCTGAATATACACAATTTATATATATATAGAATATACTGATAACACACAATTTGAGGCTGAACTTTTGAGGTATTAACCCTAACCCTTTTCTTTCTCTGAGACCAGCTGCCATTACTAACCCAGTACCCTACTATTTTACCTATAGGCGAGGCTGAACCCCCTGAGGCATTAACCATAACCTGCATACCCATAATCATTCAATAATGTACCTCTGACCCATTAATTAGATACAAATACATGTGTTTAAACCATTAAGACTGTTAGAATCTTTAATTAAACAAATATTTCTCCCATTAAATTCTTTGATAAACATCTGAACAGTCTTGCCAGAATTTATAGCGTATGTACGCTTCATGAAGGAAACTTCAGTTGAGATCATGCAATTCCAATTGTGAGTCTTGAAATCCATAATGAAGGAAGAAGATACTATCAATGGATTAAATACGAGAAGGTTTGGGGCTACAATTATTACCGAATCAGACAGTATAAAGCATAGCAAACTCATCTGTAATAGGAAAGTATTTTCCAAAAGAGAAGTTTTGGCCCAAACAGCCAAAATATTTGGATTCACTATCATTTGTTCTCCGTCATGGTTAATACAAAAATACTTCTCCACAAGTTATGGTCATTAAGATGGCTTGAGATGAGGAAATACCAGATGAAATGAATACCTCTGGTCGAGCATAGCGGAGGACCTCGCAGGTTTTGCATGATATATCCTTCCCAAGACATGCAGTGGACAGTGATAGCCCAATGAAGTTTATTTATTCTGTGATGCGTCCCCACAGGCCTATGGATTTGCTGTCTATGGCGTACAAAGTGGGAAATCTCGCCTCATATTCTCAAAAGTAAAGGTGGCCCCCATGAAGCCCAAGACACTCCCTATGATGGAACTACTTTCAGTGTATTCTGCTATCAAGTCACTAGCAACACTGTTAAAAGCATATTCCAGCATCTATTTTGAAGCATCTACGTCTTGGTGGATGCACAAGTCGTTGTGTCGTGGTTACTCACAGAAAACATAAAGGGCAAAAAGTTTGTTCACTCAGGAACAGATTAAAGGACATTCACAAATGAGAAAACAATTGCACAAGGAATTCGGTGGATATCAAATTCAAATACGTCCCCTCTGAAGATAATCCAGCTGATCTGCTTACTCGTGGTAATAAGCTTAGGAAAATTCTGCAAAAACTCAATTATTGGACATACGGACCTAATTGGTTGTGGATGTTGAGAAATGGCCAACTAGTAGTTTAGATTGTCTGAGCCCTGAAATAAGTGTCACTTGGACAATGTTTTCTATAATACATTAACCAGCAATTTTAAAGACCCAAAGATTTCCTTTGATAGGTTCTCCTAATTCAATAAATTACATAATGCCTCAGCCTTCATTTTCAAATTTATAGGCAATGCAAACGATTAGGGGAGCAAACTGAAGACATCAGCTGGAAAATATCTAATTAAAACTATGCAACAGCAAGCATTCTGCAAAGAGATTCAGTGAAAACTGTTATACATCCAAATGTCATACCTGCAAAAGGTTCAACTCACTAGCATTCAAGTACCCCAAAACTAACCAACTTACCAAGAACACAGAGTCAAATTCATAAACCTTTCCAACACACAGGGATCGACTATACTGGACACATATGGGTACAAGAAAATGGAAAATCCAGCAAGATGTATTTGCTGATCTTTACTTGCATGAACATCGTGCTATTCACATAGAACTGGTTCCAGATATGAGTACGCAAGCTTTCATTCAGGGCCCTGGCTAGATTCTGTAATGTTCATGGTGCCACCCGCACACATTTATAGTGACAATGCATGTTCCTTTAAAACAGCTTTAGGTGGTGATATAGTTAAACATCCTGTAATTGCTTTAAAAACCAAGCCTGACTAAGAGTTGTGTTTTGTTTTTCCCTCTCACTGTCCCGTTAAAAGTGTGCCGGCAAGGGTTTATGATATTCCACAAAGTGAGTGAACCCCACCATCAGAAGACGGAGAAAAAAACCAGCATCTGCGACGAGGACTTCCATATTATGGGCAAAAACTTTGAGAGACTCCTTCAGTAGCCCGGTCGAACGAAACTGACCAACGAGGCCGGCGGAGGTCGAACAAGGAAAAGAAAGCTAACCCTGAAGGCTAGAGAATATAGGAGGATAAAATATGTGAAGGAGATATATGGAAGGCAGAGCGCGATTACATCTGCTAATGCAACAAAATTTCAAAAAAGGACTTTGGAGACACAGCCAGTCACTGGAACTTCAAAAAATGCATAAATGCTACAGGAGGGAAAATGCAGTGATGGTCTCCATAATTCAAGCGCCTCCAGAACCTGGCAGGCGAGGATTTGAAACAAACATAATAGAGGAGGTGGACAGACCAAGAAAAGAGAAAATGAGTTGACTTGTAAGGTCCATCAATCCGCCATGAAAGAGCCCGAAATTTATGTGGGCACCTGACTCTGTATCTGAAATTTCGTCCCTCCCCTCATCTGCATCTAGGTCATACGCCTCTAGGCCCTCATCAAGGAAAAAAGCGACACAAACCAAACAAAACTACAAACGTTTTTGAAATGCGAGGAAGAGAGGTGGGCGTTGGAGCAGAAGGTGAAAGAATCAGAGGATTTTGGCAAGGAAGGCTAGGCAGGAACTGGACACGTATAACAGGTTAGAAGTATTGAACAAGTTGGACGCCAGTAGGCACCAGAGTCTATGAGGTACATCCCAGGACCGTCAAAGTCAATATCAGAGTCTCCGAAACATCCAGAGTGGTGATAGAGGAAGCCTCTATCACTAGCTAAAGGGGATGGTCCCCATGGGCCCAGAAAGGGGACGATTTGGTGGCACTTATACGAGCCTACACCACGTCAATGTCTTTAAGTAGACTTCCTGCCCCCGAGCCTGACATTTTCTATGGGGACCCACTGGAATACCCAGATTGGATTGCCTCTTCACCACCTGATAGGATCCAAAGATAATACTCCCCAGGAGAAAATCCATTACCTCAAGCGAAACCTCAGTGGACCAGCTCGATAAGCCGTCAGGGGGTATTTACTGTTGAGATCAGAAAATGCCTATAATAGAGTAAGGGAAGTTCTGGCAGAATGGTATGGATGTCCATTCATGATAGCGGAGGCCTTCCGGACAAAATTGGACTCCTGGCAGAAGATCCAAAACAAGACTTGCAGATTTCGCAACTGTAGTGCAAAATGGCGATGGAGGACAACGCAGACTTATCCATCCTGAATGACAGTCGTGAGATAAAGAAAGTCCTGATGAAGCTACCAGAGTGGATCACGAATCGCTGGGGGCGCATAGCAGCAAGACTAGAACCAGCTGTGGAAGGTACCCCCCTTTTCTGGAATTTGCGGATTTTCTGGCTGAAGAAAAGCGAGCATTGCATGCGACCCAAACACATCACTGGTTGCCTATCAGTGTGTCCCAAGAGTGAACTGCCTGAGGATGCAGAGAGAAGTTTGGGTGCAATGTTTTTTCTGGCCGGCACCAGGCTGATTGCACTAAACTATGGTAAATTCGCAGCAAAAGGGCCACACCCTACACGAGTGCTGGGCATATCTCAAGCAGAATGGGGTGAAGAGAATAATATTCACCAGGAGAGGCAGGCTGTGTTTCGATTCCCTGGAAAAAAAGGCTATGGCTAAGCGAGTTGCCCTAAGAGAAGTGTTTGTCAGCACTGGTAAACAACGACGCCCTACTTGTCTTCATCGAAAAAGGGATAAGAAGACCAATCATCGGAAGAGCTGCGTTGAGTATCTGTCTTGGTATTTTAATACTCTTCGACAGCATGCTTCGTTATAATCCCCTTCCCTCTGTTGTGGTTCCTTTGGGTTTGGGTCCTGTGCAGACTCTGGCAACATGCTTGGTTTCTTATCCTTTTTTCGATGAAGACAAGTAGGGCGTCGTTGTTTACAGTGCTGACAAACACTTCTCTTAGGGCACTGCTTAGCCATATGCCCCTTTTCCAGGAATCGAAAACACAGCCTGCTCTCCTGGATGAATATACTCTTCTCTTCACCATTCTTGATTGAGAATGCCCAGCACTCGTGTAGGGTGTGGCCCTTTTGCTGGCAGAATTTACATAGTTTATCATCAGCCTGGGTGCCGTCCAGAAAAACATTTGCACCAAACTTCTTCTTCTGCATCCTCGCATCCACCTCTGGGACACACTGATAGGCAACCAGTGATGTGTTTGGGTCGCATGCAATGCTCGCTTCTTCAGCCAGAAAATCCGCAAATTCAGAAAAAGGGGGGTACCTTCCACAGCTGGTTCTAGTCTTTGCTGCTATGCGCCCCCAACGATTCGTGATCCACTCTGGTAGCTTCATCAGGACTTTTCTTATCTCAGGACTGTCATTCAGGATGGATAAGTCTGCGTTGTCCTCCATCGCCATTTTGCACTACAGTGCGAAATCTGCAAGTTTTCGCAGTCCTTTACAGTCCTTGTTTTGGATCTTCTGCCAGGAGTCCAATTTTGTCCGGAAGGCCTCCGCTATCATGAATGGACATCCATACCATTCTGCCAGAACTTCCCTTACTCTATTATAGGCATTTTCTGATCTCAACAGCAAATACCCCCTGACGGCTTCTCGAGCTGGTCCACTGAGGTATCGCTTGAGGTAATGGATTTTCTCCTGGGGAGATATATCTTTGGATCCTATCAGGGTGGTGAAGGAGGCAATCCAATCTGGGTATTCCAGTGGGTCCCCATAGAAAATGTCAGGCTCGGGGGCAGGAAGTCTACTTAAAGACATTGACGTGGTGTAGGCTCGTATAAGTGCCACCAAATCGTCCGTTCTTTCTGGGCCACTGCGGGAGCCATCCCCTTTAGCTAGTGATAGAGGCTTCTCTATCACCACTCTGGATGTTTTGGAGACTCCTGATATTGACTTTGACGGTCCTGGGATGTACCTCATAGACTCTGGTGCCTACTGGCGTCCAACTTGTTCAATACTTCTAACCTGTTATACGTGTCCAGTTCCTGCCTAGCCTTCCTTGCCAAATCCTCTGATTCTTTCACCTTCTGCTCCAACGCCCACCTCTCTTCCTCGCATTTCAAAAAACGTTTGTAGTTTTGTTTGGTTTTGTGTCGCTTTACTTTTCCTTGATGAGGGCCTAGAGGCGTATGACCTAGATGCAGATGAGGGGAGGGACGAAATTTCAGATACAGAGTCAGGTGCCACATAAATTTCGGGCTCTTTCATGGCGGATTGATGGACCTTACAAGTCAACTCATTTTCTCTTTTGCTGGTCTGTCCCACCTCCTCTATTATGTTTGTTTCCAAATCCTCGCCTGCCAGGTTCTGGAGGCGCTTGAATATGGAGACCATCACTGCATTTCCCTCCTGTAGACATTTATGCATTTTTTGAAGTTCAGTGACTGGCTGTGTCTCCAAGTCTTTTTTGAAATTTGTTGCATTAGCAGATGTAATGCGCTCTGCCTTCCATATATCTCCTTCACATATTTCATCCTCCTATATTCTCTAGCCTTCAGGGTTAGCTTTCTTTCCTTGTTCGACCTCCGCCGGCCTCGTTGGTCAGTTTCGTTCGACCGGGCTACTGAAGGAGTCTTCTCAAAGTTTGCTTCCGTAAATATGGAGTCCTCGTCACAGATGCTGGTTTTTTCTCCGTCTTCTGATGGTGGGGTTCACTCACTTTGTGGAATATCCATAACCCTGCCGGCACACTTTTAACGGGACAGTGAGAGGGAAAAACAAACACAACTCTTAGTCAGGCTTGGTCTTAAGCAATTTACAGGATGTTTAACTATATCACCACCTAAAGCTGTTTTAAAGGAACATGCATTGTCACTATAAATGTGTGTGGGTGCACCATGAACATTACAGAATCTAGCCAGGGCCTGAATGAAAGCTTGCGTACTCATATCTGGAACCAGTTCTATGTGAATAGCACAATGTTCATGCAAGTAAAGATCAGCAAATACATCTTGCTTGATTTTCCATTTTCTTGTAACCATATGTGTCCAGTATAGTCGATCCTGTGTGTTGGAAAGGTTTATGAATTTGACTCTGTGTTCTGGTAAGTTGGTTAGTTTTGGGTACTTGAATGCTAGTGAGTTGAACCTTTTGCAGGTATGACATTTGGATATAACAGTTTTCACTGAATCTCTTTGCAGAATGCTTGCTGTTGCATAGTTTTAATTAGATATTTTCCAGCTGATGTCTTCAGTTTGCTCCCCTAATCGTTTGCATTTGCCTATAAATTTGAAAATGAAGGCTGAGGCATTATGTAATTTATTGAATTAGGAGAACCTATCAAAGGAAATCTTTGGGTCTTTAAAATTGCTGGTTAATGTATTATAGAAAACATTGTCATCGTGACACTTATTTTCAGAGCTCAGACAATCTAAACTACTAGTTGGCCATTTCTCAACATCCACAAACCAATTAGGTCCGTATGTCCAATAATTGAGTTTTTGCAGGAATTTTCCTAAGCTTATACCACGAGTAAGCAGATCAGCTGGATTATCTTCAGAGGGGGGCGTATTTGAATTTGATATCCACTGCGAATTCCTTGTGCAATTGTTTTCTCATTTGTTGAATGTCCTTTAATCTGTTCCTGGTGAACAAACTTTTTGCCTTTATGTTTTCTGTGAGTAACCACGACAAACGATTTGTGCATCCACCAAGACGTAGATGCTTTCAAAATAGATGTTGGAATATGCTTTTAACAGTGTTGCTAGTGACTTGATAGCAGAATACACTGAAAGTAGTTCCATCATAGGGAGTGTCTTGGGTTTCATGGGGGCCACCTTTACTTTTGAGAATATGAGGTGAGATTTCCCACTTTGTATGCCATAGAAGCAAATCCATAGGCCTGTGGGGACGCATCACAGAATAAATATAACTTCATTGGGCTATTACTGTCCACTGCATATCTTGCGAAGGATATATCATGCAGACCTGCGAGGTCCTCCGCTATGCTCGACCAGAGGTTCTTCATTTCATCCTCATCTCAAGCCAATCTTAATGACCATAACTTGCGGAGAAGTATTTTTGTATTAACCATGACCGGAGAACAAAGTGATAGTGGATCAAATATTTTGGCTGTTTGGGCCAAAACTTCTCTTTTGGAAAATACTTTCCTATTTACAGATGAGTTTGCTATGCTTATACTGTTGATTCTGGGTAATAATTGTAGCTTCTCGTATTTACATCCATGATAGTATCTTCTTCCTTCATTATGGATTTCAAGGACTCACAATTGGAATGCATGATCTCAACTGAAGTTTCCTTCATGAAGCGTACATTACGCTATAAATTCTGGCAAGACTGTTCAGATGTTTATCAAAGAATTTAATGGAGAAATATTTGTTTAATTAAAGATTCTAACAGTCTTAATGAAACACATGATTTGTATCTAATGGGTCAGAGGTACATTATTGAATGATTATGGGTATGCAGGTTATGGTTAATGCCTCAGGGGGTTTCAGCCTCGCCTATAGGTAAAATAGTAGGGTACTGGGTTTAGTAATGGCAGCTGGTCTCAGAGAAAGAAAAGGGTTAGGGTTAATACCTCAAAAAAGTTCAGCCTCAAATTGTGTGTTATTCAGTATATTCTATATATATAAATTGTGTATATTCAGCCGCTTCTGTGTACAAGGAGATCAATTCTTTGAGGGAGTTACCAATGCACAAATTGTCCACATAGAATCTGTTCTTCAACATCCGATTGCAAGCGTCATCTGGATATATTTTTATGTGATGTTTAATGACAAAGCTCAGGATGAACAGACAGCATTGAATCCGAATATCAATGTTGTATATATCGTAACATAGTACCTGTTACCATCCTTATGAAGAAGCAAAATCTGTTTTTGTCCTTTTCTGACTTGAGCCCTATCATCAAAAAGGCTTTGCGGATGTCTCCTAACAGCACATATCTATTGCTGATGAATAATAGCAGTAATTCAAACATGTTGTTCATCAGGTTGATTCCTGGATACGAGGCCTCATTTAGCGAATAAGTACCCCCCTGTTTACAGGGAACAGTTGAAGACTAGCCTTATTTTGGTAGTTGATTGCTGGTCAGTCTTGAATACTGGTCGGTGCAGTACCCATACTTATTGAACTCATGGGGCGCAACTTTTATCCTTTCAATAACCCCTTCAGCTTCCTGCTGTCGAAAGATGTCAAGATAAGTGTCATCCAATTTTTTGTTCTCTAATGAATGCATCGTTCTGTCAAGCACTTTCAGTGCTACTTGATAATTGGAAGGTACAGCATTTATTTTGTCCTTGAGCCAGGGCAATTCTACATAGTAGGCGTTATTTCTGAACTCGATTTCTTCCTCAAACTCCCTAATTTTGGTTTTATCATTTGCTGATATGATCTTCCTCGAGGGAGGAAACTGTTACATCAACAGCGAACATCCTTTCCAGATTTCTTTCCACGTTGGAGAATTCAAATATATCCAGAAACATCTCCGGATAATTGGAAGGTACAGCATTTATTTTGTCTTTGAGCCTGGGCAATTCTACATAGTAGGCGTTATTTCTGAACTCGATTGCTTCCTCAAACTCCCTAATTTTGGTTTTATCATATTCGCTGATATGATCTTCCTCAAGGGAGGAAACTGCTGCATCAACAGCGAACATCCTTTCCAGATTTCTTTCCACGTTGGAGAATTCAAATATATCCGGGAACATCTCCGGGTGGGTTGATTAGGGACTCAATATCCTTCTCAACATTTTATCTGGACAGGCTGCATTTTCTGAGACAATGGTGTGGTAGTTCTCCATTGGATTGCTGTGTCTATCCTTGACTGCTGAAACTTGGTGGTCATACAGGAAATGCTGCACATCACCAAAAGGAGAGATTCCATTCACCATTGACCAAGCTGAACCATTCATGCATTTAACAATTCTGGCTTGTGTCATGTGTTGGAGAATATCCACTCCCAATATCCCTTGTATTCTTATTTGGTTCTCCTCCTTATGAAAGGCTATTTTGTGTTTTAGGTTCGTCAAATTGTTTGTGAGTATATCAAGGCGATCAAACTCAAATTTGATATCGAATCTATCATCCAGCAGAATGGACTTGTTGATACATTTCTTCCCCCCAAGCCGGTTTTCATTTCAACCTGTTCTAACTGTTTGGTAGATATTCCTGAATAGGTTTTCACATGGAAGTCGACTGGGTCAGAAATCTCATGACATTTCAATTCTTTGAGTATGTCCTTAGAAAAATGATTTAGCAAAGATAATTTGTGAATGGTCGTTCTGTACTCCATATACCACAAATCCATAAGCCTGAGGGGAAGCATCGCAAAACACATATATTTTAGCAGGCTGCCTTCTGCTGATTCATTTTCGAATGAAGTTAAATTCATTCAATTTGGACAAATCACTGGCTAAGGAAGCCCATTGGGATTGTATTTCTTGGGGGATCACAGTATCTCATTCTATTTTGAGTTTCCATAATGTCCTAAGGATTAATTTCGATTTGATAGTGTCAGGGGCACAAAGGGATAAGGGATCAAAGACTTTGGCACTCTGTGCCAGTATATTCCTCTTCGTTTTGGCTTGCATGTCTATAGAGCAGGATGCTGTGCTTAATACACCCTTTTTAGGGTTGTAATTGTATCCTAGCACTCTTTCATGTTCTGCCTTATTCTGTACTATGGAGTTTAATTCCTCAGAATTGGAATTGCAGGACCTTAGAAGGAAGTTTCCTTCCTGTAATCTTGCTACTGCGCTTTTGTAAACATGCATCAGTTTATTACTGTCATCGTCCGTGACAATTAAATTGTCGACATAAAAATTATTCTTTATCATTCTCGTACATTCATCATCGCCGTATCGGTTGATGTGGTATTGCAGAATGAAGTTGAGAATGAACAAGCAAGCATTGAACCCGAATAGCAGCGTCTTATAGCGGTAGCAGATGAGTTCATTTTCTTTCTTTATGAAAAAATCTTTTTTTTTTTTTTATTTAATCATGAGGAATGCTTTTTTATGTCCCCCAACATCACAAATCTATTGGTTCTAAATCTCAACAGAACCTCAATTAGGTTCCTGATGAGATTTATTCCCGGATAGGCCGCTTCATTCAGGGAACATTTTCTTCCAGTTTTCAAGGAACAATTGAACACAGGTCTAATTTTTGTGGTCACCTGTTCTGTTTCTTTATGACTGGCCTATGGGGGATCCACTTGAATTTGCTGAATTCCTCCGGTTCTATCTCTAGCCTCTCGATGATTCCCTCCTTTTCTTGCTGGTAGAAAACTTTGTTATACTCTTTGTCAAGCTTTCTTTTCTCCAGAGAGTTCATTGTCCTGTCAAGCACTTTAAAAGCCACCTGGTAATTTGATGGTATTTCATGGACTCTGTCCTCATACCACGGAAGGTCGACATAGTAAGAGTTATTTTGAACTCGATAGTTCTTAAATTCTTCTATTTTTTTTTTTTTTTTTTGTCAAAGCCGCTGACATCCATATCTGTATTCCCCTGGACAGCTGAATCTAATGTAAACATGTTCTGCAAGTTTGAGTCGAGTTGGGAGAGGTCGAGGATCTCTTCAATTTTCTCAGTTTCCCCACCCAGAGCTTGCTTCCAATATTTTGTGGGGCAATGACTGAGTTCTGTGATCATTGGGAAGTAACTTAGAAGGGGTTTGGGTGGCCTATTGGCTGCGAATTTTTGATCAGTGTCGACAAAATTGAGAGAATTTCTGAAAGGGGCAAGCCCTGTTGGTATTAGCCATGCTTTCCCTCTCATGCAATTCACAACCTTTAAACTTTCCAGGTGTTCAATGATGTCCACACCTATCAACCCTGATATCTTAACCTTAGTATTGTTTTTATTGCTGAAAAGTGCTAGTGTTTGTTTGCGCCTTTTCAGATTTTCCTGGATGGATTTCAGGTGTGGCATCTCGTAGGGGATATTAAATTCTTTGTCTACTAGTATGGGACGAGTTACTTCTCTTCCACCGGTCAGCCCAACTTTTACTTGGATCGCTTTGAATTTCTTCAGGGAACAACTGTTGTAGGTGTTTAAGGGCAGTTCCACCTCTTTTATTTGTCCCTTGTTGGGTCTCAACCACTTGATGATATTACCCGAGAAGTAGGACCTCTGACTTCCTGTGTCAAGTAGACAATTTATGTGGCTTCTCTTTGGTTTCTGGAGGGACTCTTGACATCAACAACGTTCTTATAGATTCGTTGTAGTGTTTGAATATGTCGTTCAGAGTTGGATAGTTTTGACCAGCCTTGTAAGTGATTTCCCTTTTTAGTTGAGGGGGGTAGTTTCTTGAAAATTATGACTCGTGACTTTGTTCCCTGGACTGGGTTGTTCAAAGTTATCCAGCTCGTATGATCCCTTAAGTTCAGCCGGAATATCTGCCAAGAATTGGCGTATCTTGACATATTCCGGGTCTTATTTGGGTTTGTAGGACATTATCTGATTGAATATCTTTTATTATGAGGTTTTCATTTAAAAATTCCTTCTTAAGGAGGTCATTAGTGACATTGTAGTTGCTTTCTTTTATAGTTAAATGGGACACCAATTGTAGGGCATAGTCGTAAAGATAACCCTTTAATAGATTTAATTTTACTTTATCCGACTCCACATGCATTACGCAGTTCTGGAACTGGGCTACTAAGTTTTTAAATTCAAACTTAGTGGGTTTTACCCCACTAAATTTGAAGCACTCTGTGGCGAATAATAATTGAATACCTTTATGCGAATAAGGTTTTATTCAACTTAAAGATTGCACACGTGTATACAAAGATGGCGACTTGCCGAATGAAACAGGGGAGGTAACTCCCACAATCACTGCCACACTGAAAAGAAAAGGGGTCTAGTGTGACGCGATCAAAATCGGGGGTTAAACAAAGGTGGTGTTCTTAAAGATCTAAGCGATTAGGGGGTTTTATGACTCTGGTGGAGCGACACAGTGTTTGTGGGCTGCTTACAAGTCCCTCCACAGAATCATTGTTAGTTTGTTGAGGGGATAGCTCACAGTCATTGTCTTCAGGGAAATATGTATCTGGGTGAGTTGATATTGGTGAGTCCATGGGAGAGTCCTCTTGGGGCAATCTATTGAGTCTGCTGCTCTCATTTCCTCTTGGGGATAGATGTTTGAGTGAAACCGTGGTTTCACTGCCATCAGATTTCCTGACATGGGCATAGTGAGGGTTTGCTTCTAATAGCTCAACCTCATCGACCAGTGGTTCATGTTTGCTATTCCTGGGATATCGTTTCATCAGTATTTTTCTGGTTGACTTAGCCATGCGGGTAAGGTAATTCCAGTAGTTGAGCGCCTGTTAAACTTAAATAATCATTCATGTGGTGTGGCATTAGTTGCCGTACACAACAGCAAACAACTTGCGTGTAAAGCCTCTGCCAAGACTTCTTCCCAGTGTGACTCCGGGAGATTTTTTGTTTTCAATGCCAGGAGGATTGACTGCCAAATGGCACCGTTGAATCCTTCCACTTGGCCATTCCCTTCAGGATTATAGGATGTGGTTCTACTTGTAACAACCCCAAAATTGTGCAGGAATGTTTTGGTTTCCTGTGAAAGAAAGGAAGATCCTCTGTCACTGTGGATGTAGGCTGGCATGCCAAAAATGGAGAATAGATTAGACAGGCAGCTATTAACAGTTTTAGCTTCCATGTTCGGGCAAGGGTAGGCAAAGGTAAATCTGGAAAATTCGTCCACAATTGTTAACAGGTATTTATTTCGAGATGTAGAGGGTAATGGACCCTTGAAATCGATACTCAGAAGATCAAACGGTTGAGTGGCTTTAATTAGGTGTAGGTTTCTTGGTCTGTGAAAGTTTGGTTTTATCATGCTGCACGTTTGGCATTTTGCAGTCATTGTACAGATTTCTTCAACAGAATGAGTCATTCAGGTTACCCCTGGGTGACACAGTGACTTGTGTAACCTCAGCAGTTTGTTGTCTGGAATGGTAGCACAGTTGGTTCGAGTAAGAGTGTCTGCCGCGACATTCTCTTTTCCTTCGATACTTAATGTCAAAACTAAAGGAAGCAAGATTGATTCTCTTTTCATTCTTTATTTTGCCATGATTTTGTGAATCAAACATAAAACGGACAAATTTCTGATCTGTCTTTAGGATGAAATGCCTACCAATCTGAAAGTGTCTCCATTTCTCAATGGTATCAACTATTGCTAGAGCTTCTTTCTCCACTGATGCATAATTTATTTCACTGCCTTGTAGTGATCTGGAGTGAAAAGCAACTGATCGACCGTCCTGGCTGAGTACTGCTGATACAGAGTTGTGTGATGCATCCATTTCCTCTACAAATGTCAGATCATCACTAATTGTGGTCAGGCTGGCATCTAATAGATCAGCTTTCAGTGTTTGGAAGGCTATTAAGGCCTCCCCTAATAATGGAAAACTTTGTGTGCATTTTAGTTCTTTTATTTTTTTCAGAGAATTTGTTGATCCATTTTGCATAATAGGCAAACACACCCATGACTCGTTCTAGGGATTTTGGATTTTTGGGTGTGGGTAATTCCATTAGAACACGTAGACACTCTGGGTCAGGCTTTATTACTACCTCAGAAATGTGGTATCCCAGGTGATCAATTGTCTGAGTGGAGAATTAGCATTTCTCTTCATTGTAGGTCCAGTTGTCAGCTTTTTGGAAATGCTGAAGATTGTAGTCATGCCTTTCTATTGTCATGCCACATATGATTAAGTTGTCAACATAGGCATAGGTGTTAACTTATGTTTCTTGAGGAATTCATCCATTTTTCTTTGAAAGCAAACAGTCCCATTGGTCACTCCAAAAGGCATTCTGGTAAACTGATACAGTTGACCACTGGCATTGGATACGCATCTAAAAGCGTGAACTTGTTGACTGTTTGTGAATAGTCGATTACCATTCTCTTTTTGTGGT
Source organism: Doryteuthis pealeii (assembly GCA_023376005.1). Classification (NCBI taxonomy): domain Eukaryota; kingdom Metazoa; phylum Mollusca; class Cephalopoda; order Myopsida; family Loliginidae; genus Doryteuthis; species Doryteuthis pealeii. Next base: position 79,716,687 of record CM042151.1, on the reverse strand, counting down.
TTCCATCCTCCTTAACGACTAGAGGTTGTGCCCTCCATGGGGATAGGCTTGGTTCAATTATTCCTTCTTTCAGCAGCCTTTCTGTCTCCGAATTAATAAATTGTTGATCTGGCTTTGAAAATTTCCGAGGTTTGGTTGCAATAGGCTTGCAATTCTCCGAAAGGTTAGCAAACAATGTTGGAGGGTCGACATTGATAGTTGTTAGGGCACAAAAAGTTAATGTTGGTTTACTACCGCCATATTTTATGATAACACTTTCATGTTGTTCTTGGAAATCAGTCCCGAGAATTACATCAGTACAAAGATCATCAATTATATGTAAGTTAATGTTTCTGTACTCACGTCCGAGAAGGATGAAATCCACTATGCAGTGTCCTGTAATTTTCGTGGTCTGTGTTCCAGCGGCCATACGAATTTGAGCCTTTTGCCAACTTTGTGGCTTATGAAACTTCTATCGGTGCTCCCACTGTCAATTAAGGCCTTCACTTTGTGTCCCTTTATGAGCAGATTCGTGGATACTTTAAATTCTGATTCTGTGGCGGCAGAATATATACTTGAAAGTGTGGGGCCGACATTAACTGATAATGAATCAATAGTATCAACAATTGCAGCCGACTGAACCTTGGACCTGTTTGATTGACACATTTTAGAAAAATGTCCGACTTTAGAGCATTTAAGACAAGACACTTGCCTTGCTGGGCACCTACTTCGTGGGTGGCGTAAATTTCCACAAAACCAGCATGTTGGCTTTGTTGCACCTGATGTGTTCTCCGTAGTTTGTCTTACTTCTCTAGCAGCTGCACTCATTGTAGGTGTGTGAGGATTTTGTTGGATAAATGCAACAGCGTTTTTTTGTGCAAGGTCGAGAGACCGGGCTTTACTGTACGCGTTTTGTAAGTCCAGCGGTCTATTTTTCAGTAGTCTCTGTCGAATAAGATTAGATTCCAGACCATTAATGAATGCCTCACGAATTGCTTCCTCTTGGTAGATTTCTGCGGTCACTGACTTATAATTGCAGTCTTTAGACAACCCGTGCAGTGCATGTAAGAATTGGTCTATAGATTCATCGGGTCTCTGACGACGACTTGAAAGGAGGTGATGCGCAAATATTTCGTTCGTCGGTTTAACATAAATATTCTCAAGAGTTTGTATAGCCTCCTCGTATGTTTTACATCCTTCAACATGGTCATACACCGTCCGGTGTATGTGACCCAGCAAAATGGTGAATTTATCCATTGGGAGTTCGAGTACCTCCACGGCGTCCAAGTAATTATTAAAAATCCAGTACCAAAATGTCCATTCTTTTGCGGCGACAGGTGAACTAGGGTCCTTGTTGAATCTTTCTGGCTTGAGTATTTTATCCATTCTGAATAGATTAAGTTGAATAAATTGTGGAGAATAATAATTGAAGAAGATACCTTTAGGCGAATAAGGTTTTATTCAACTTAAAGAACGCACATGTGTATACAAAGATGGCGACTTGACGAATGGAACAGGGGAGGTAACTCCCAATTCAAGGGTGGGTAACTCTAAAATTGTCCCATATTACCACACACTCCATTTTAGGAGTCATTATTAGTGATTGGTCTCGGTGGCCCTTGTGTCCGCCGTCGCTGGGGGAACGGTTATCTTCTCCATTGAGGGACTGTTCTAAAACTTCTATTCTAGCCCATATTCTCAAATGGAGCTCATCACTTTTCCATAATTGCACCCTTAGTTCACATTTTCCGGCTTCTGCTGGGGTCTTAGAGCTAATCTGGCTCATTTTTACAGAAATTTCATTGATCCTGTTGAATTCGGATCTTATAGAATCCTTTTCTTCAGAAAGGGCACAACCATTTAAAGGCATTTCCTCTAACAATTCCACTCTTTTTAAGATACTCTCCTCTATTGACTCTTTGGCTTCGATATGAGGTTTCATGCCTTTCACGCTTTCTAATTTGGAAGTCATGGTGGATAATTTATTTATATTTATTTATTTATTTTAATTATATTTGTGCCGTTTAGCGTCTGCCTCTTTCTTTGTTGTAGCCTGTGGTAGTAACAATTGTAGTGGCAGCAGTGTTTTGTTGAGATGGGAGGAGCTTAACTGTCAGGCGATGACATCATCTGAGGAGGTTGGCCTATGCTGCTTTCTGGTGCAAAGTTTGTTTAAAGAAGAAAGACGTCAGCTATTTTTTTCTCCCTGTCCCTGTAAAATTTTTTCCCCAATTTTTTTTTTTTCAAAAAGGTTTTAAGTTGCTTTAGAATAACATTTTTTTCTTCAGGGATAACAAAATTTTAAACAGTACCCAATTTTTGCAACAGTGAAAGTTTCAGAAGACGTCTTCAAATTTTTTTTTTTTTTTTTTTTTTTTTGTTTATCATGGCTTGGTGGGTATTCAGCTTAGTGTTGTTACTTGTGGTAGCATCACTAGAGGAAGGTACACTGTAACTTCCTTCATTTATCCCAGTGCATAGCCATAATGAGGTACCTGTTTATCCTGGGCAAGATCCAGCCAGTATTTTTCTTTTGTATTTATGTTAATGTCCATTGTCGTTGGAATATTTGATCAGGGTTTATTTCCTAGGGGAAGTATCTTCATGTCAGATATTGACAAACCCCTATGCAGAGAGATCGAAGACACTTGTTGGCTGGGGCTTTAGAATACACCAACTGCACCTTTTCAGAGGGGTAAGACTCCCCCCCCCCGAAACAGGGTCATATATTGGCCATGGGTGGTAACCTGTGATGCTTAAGGATGGAATCCTGGCAGATGAGCAGTCCATGATGTATATTATGGACTGCTCATCTGCCAGGATTCCGTCCTTAAGCATTACGGGTTGCCACCCACTTTGGCCTTTACTTAGGCTAGACGGGTGGTTGGAGTGGCCCTCTCGAATCAGTTGGCTTGTTATGTCAAGCCTAGCACCTATATGATTGTCCCAATCCTATTGTCCTTATGGCAAGAATCTGTGGTGCACTGTTCTTCTATTATCAGGTCATCTTAAAAATCTGGCTGGTCTTCACTGAAAATTAATCTTTCTTAGTTTCATAGTAGATGTATAAACATACTGATCTTAGTTTCATAGTAGATGTATAAACATACTGATCTTAGTTTCATAGTAGATGTATAAACATACTGATCTTAGTTTCATAGTAGATGTATAAACATACTGATCTTAGTTTCATAGATGTATAACATACTGATCTTAGTTTCATAGTAGATGTATAAACATACTGATCTTAGTTTCATAGTAGATGTATAAACATAATGATAATTTTATTAACATATCCTCTTATCGCATAGTGTATTAAATGCATGCAGTGATAATATTAGACAATATTTTTTAATGTAATTTAATCATAATATTACAGTAGTAGTTATTTACCCAACCCGTTCGCCACGGCTAGTGTTGCATAGCGCCTTCTTTACCGGCACTAAATAGGTATATGTTATATACGGGTCTTTTCACTAAGCCAAATCAGCATATAACGTTATATACCTTTCTTTAATTCTTACTCTGTCTATTCTTCTGGACGGCTTTAGTTCTGATCGTCTATCATCTATCTTGGTCTGATATATCTTCTAAGGTCTCGTCTGGTCTTCTATTGAGGATTCCGGGTCTGGTTTCTGTTGGGGATCATTCCTTATCAGAAGCCTTGTGTCATTGTTAGTTTTTAGTAATAAACACAAGACTTCGATTTATGTTGATGTTACTTTATTCCAAATCCCCACCCAGACAATCTGCGCAGATTAGGCTTACATGTTGCTAGCTCGGCTTATAAGTTCTGACTAACTGAGTTGCTTACTCCTTAAACCGGAAGGGCCTTCTATTGCCTTCTGGTTCTCACGTTCCATCCCCAGAATGCAAGGTGAGATCGAGGTCAAGCGCCGTCACTCACTCTCAAGGCTATCAGCTGTACTGATCGCCATAATGATTTCTACACTACCTTAAAAGATATTAGGATCCAATAATTATGTAACGCTAGATGCGACACTGGGACTAAGGTCTGATGGTCTATGAAGCCTGAATAAACATCAGCATGTTAGATAACTTAATTTCACATATAAGTAAAGTCAGTGGGGTGGCTCATAGTCATTATCAGCCGGACAGCGAGGGAGTCTATCCCTTTTCACAAGTGCTAGACTAGGGAGATTTTTAACGTCTGAGGTGGAGCGCTGCACCTGCCATCAGCTTTCCAACTTTATCACACAGGGATTTCTTAAGTCAACTTGGGCAATGGTTGTTTTCTTTATTATTGTCTCCTTCATCACGATCTCTTGATTCCTTTCTCTCCATTGTTCACTCACAATGCAAGTCACATCAACACTCCCTTTGTAGTGAAGTCACAAATGATCCAAGGGCCAAAGGAAACGCCTTATATCTCATTTGATTGTGCCATGAGTACCCCTTTATTGCCATTACTCCCAGGTCTACCCTAAGCCGGAGCTGTTAGTCCTATCTATAGGTTGAATAGATAAAAAATTGAGTATCCAACAAGAATGAATAAAACAAAATGTCTTTGGCACAAAATAACCCAACAAGGGTTGACATGCGTAAAATCTTTTATGTGGACCCAGTTTCCTTGTCCTATCAGTTTTCCCAGGCTAATTAATCATAGGTATGTTCTGCTTGACCAAGTGTCAGCTAATTCATTCTGCTTATATTCAGGGCTGACACCTCATCTTCCTAGATCTACTGGGATCTGTAAGTTGCATCTCCCCACAGATTTTCCAGGGGAGATATGTTTACTTTATTGTGATGGGCAGTGTAGTGGTCCATCTACCAAAAGGATCTGGCATCCAGATATTAGATGGGTCAGACTTTCAGTGGAAGAATCTGCACTGATCATTTCTTTTTTTTTTTTGTAGACTCCATCTCCATTGTAACTAGCCCTCTAAGTATGTGTGCATACATCTTGTATTAAATTTTACTGTATCAGAAAAATAGTTTTGTCACATATATTGCATTCAATGGCCTCTCTCCTTCATAGGAATTTTAAAAATAATGTGTTAAAAAACATACTCAACAAGAATGAATAAAACAAAAAGATTTGGCATAAAATAACCCAAGGGTTGATATGCTGTAAATCCAACCAGCCAACTAGTCTGTACATTTTGCTGATTGACCAACTCTTTTATGTGGACTCAGTTTCTTGTCTGTCAGTTTTTCCCAAGACTAATAAATCATAAGTTGGTTCTGTTTAACCAGGGTGTCAGCCAATTCATTCTACTTATCTCACTTATTTCTATTATGGTCAAGTCTCGCTGAAGCACCGGTTCTCAATAGATCACCGAGCTAAGCAGGGATGAGCCTGTTCGTTCTTAATTTGGTGACCACTTGAGCAGTAGCAAGTACTGTAAGCAACCTGAAGTTTTTTGTTAGTCAAAATGACTTTTTTGGCATTAAATGCCCTGAAAAGGGTTGATATGAATGTAAAACAAAACAACCAACAATCAATCATTTATTGCTACAGTGCTTTCCAGAAAGAAAAAAAAACTTATTACATTTTATTGTTTTCTTTCCTCTATGTGTGTCCATATGAAATGTTAAATTTATTAATTTAACATACCTTGTGTTTGAATAACCTGTCTCCAGTATGTCTATGCATATGTGTTAACTCTTTATCTGCCACTGCCATCTGCAATAGTGAGGTGAAAATGTGATAGCTAGTATCATATCACGATCCTTTACTACTGAAAAGAAATGTATTCATTTAATTCATTTCTCTTTTTAAACTCTGCACCATTTTTTTTAAAAGATGAAGATCTTAGGCATTTTCGGAAGATCCGGCATTTGGGCACTCTTGGTAGATAAAGAATTAAATGTCTTTTTTTTTATTTAGGAAAACATTTATTGCAATTTTAATATTTGAATGGACTCTTTTTTTTTTTTTTTTCTCTGGGCAGTGTAAAATTAATTTTATAAATATTGCCTGAGTGTGGGAAATAAAGTGTACTCACACAGATGTACATTTCGTAGATATATTTTATTCCATGAATAACAAGCAACCTTTTGAATAGTCTTAAGACCGTAGAAAGTGAGGCTGGACGGAAGTAAACAACCTTTCTTTCACCCCTGCAGAAGTAATTCACAGAATTTAGCTCATAGGGGATGAAAATAGGAAACAGTAAGTCCCAATCCTTGGAGCAGTTACAAGTCACTCGACTCAATCAAATCAATTACAAAAGAAAAAAAAAAATTACTAAAAATTTTGCAAGAATTTCACCCATGACCCACTCATTCGCCTAGTACAATTCAGATCTGTCAACTGAACAGCTCTTGATGACTAGTCCATTGTTATTACGGTATCACATTTACATTAATGATCTGATAATTTTAACTTGGACTTTAACAACCCTGGCTGACCCAGATTCATCAGCCACGAACCCTACTAGAATATTTCAGCTTAATGTGGTTAACTGTATCTAGTGGTCAAAACTGTTACATTCCCCTCTGTGTGATTGAAATTTTCTTTTTTTAAAGTTTTGGGTATCATTGACTTTGTGTATATGTATATATACACAAATTTATATTTTTTTATTTTATGTCTATTTGTTGGTTATATCAGTGTTGTTTCATCTGTTAATATGTACTCCTTGTAGCGTGATGAAGTTCTGACATGTCTTCTTGATGAGGTTTTGATTCTCGGCACGATCTTCATATGGTCTTACTTTATGTTGTGTGTTTGGGATTAGATCTCTCTCTTTCTTGTGGATGGATCCGTAAGTATGGTGTTGGCCATTTTCTGTGGTAACATAGGATCTGGCTTTTTGGAAGGCATTCTCATGGCTGTTCGTCCATGTATATTCATTTCCCTTTTTCAGGAGGTTGCGAAGATTGGCAGTGTGTTCAGATAGTCAAGGTATAAAGGGGCCATGTAAGTCACCATTCTAGGACATGCTGTGTTCAGTTTTGTTGGTAGGAGATTCTAGGGTTTTGATATCTTCTACTTTTTGAGGATCTGGGTGTACTTATTCTCATCATAAATTCCACCAAAAATTTTATGGATTTGGTCTTAATGTTGGCATTTTTGTGCTGTTGATACAAGACCATTTTCCTTGCAGCTTCCATTCCTCTGTTTTATCTTTTTCCAAATACCACAACATCATGAAGATACTGATAGGTTCCAGAGCATTTTTTTCAAGTATTTGGTCCATCTTTTGTTGAAATACATCCTGGCTCATCACCAGCCTGAATGGCATCCCTCATGAAACAGTACCTGCCAAATGGACTGTATGAATCATGTTAAGTTTTTGACTCTCTTCATCAAGCCCGATAGACCAGTAGCCACGAGAGAGATTTCTGTATGTGGTTAGTTTTGGTGTACTTGAACTTGCTGTGAGTTTGAACTTTTGCAGGTATTGACATGTTGGATATACAGTTTTCACTGATTGTCGTTTGCTTGAAAGGATCAGTATTCTGATTATTTAATTTGTATAAAGTAGTATCCTATGCTAATTGTTTAAATTTACTGACAGTTGTTTATAATAAGTAGTTGAAGTGGATGTGATTGTGCTAATCGAGAATTGGATATATAAAGTATATCATTGGTGTGGCTTGCGATCCTGCATCTCACTCTTAGAATTTCCATCCGGTGAACCAAAAATCGAGGTTGAGATTTTCACCAATGGGGGTAAGTTTGTTTGTTTGATCGGTATCGGTGCACGTTTGATTCTTTTTGGAATGCTTGCTGGTTGCATAGTTTAAATTATGTATTATTTCAGCTCGCATGTCTTTGTATTATCAGTTTGCTCCCTAATTGTCTTGATTTGCTATAATTTTGAAAATGAGCTTGAGGATTATGTAGATGCTTATTGAATTAGGAGAACTATCAAAGATAATCTTTTGGGGTATTTAAAATTGCTGGTATTGTATTATAGAAAATTGTCTATGTGGACTCTTTATTTTTCAGAGTCAGATGTCTAAACTAATAGTTGGCATTTCTCAAATTAAAACCATTGGTCGTATGTTCCATAATTGAGTTTTGCAGGAATTCTAGCTTATCACTGAGTAAGCCAGATCAGCGGGATTATCTTCAAGGGGGCGTATTGAATTTGTATATCCACGAATTCCTTGTGCAATGTTCTTCTCACTGTGAGTCTTAAATCTGTTCTGGTGAAAAACTTTTTGCCTTTATGTTTCTGTGAGTAACACTGACAACGATTGTGATCATAAGACGTAGATTGTCTTTCTAATATAGATGTTGGAATATGCTTTTTAACAGTTGGTTGCTAGTGAGTTGAATAGATAGATATATCCTGGAATTGTAGTTCCATTCATTAGGAGTGTCTTTGGTTTCATTGTTCGGGGCTTACTGGTACTTTCTGGAGAATTGAGTTGTGAGATTTCCCACTTTGTATGCAATAGAAAGCAAATCATTAGGTCTTGTGGGGGCATATCAGTAAATATATTCCTAATTTCATTGGGCTATTATGTCATGCATTCTGCGCTAGAGGTATATAGTCAGATGCGAGGTCTCGCTGTATGGCTGACTCAGTGAGTTCTTCTATTTCTCTCATCTCAGACCATCTTAATTGACTAATTAACTTGGGAGCTAAGTATTTGTGATTCCTTAGAGGAGAACAAAGTGATTAGTGGAATCAAATATTTTGGCTGTTTGGGCAAATTTCTTTTGGAAAATACTTTCTATTTAGTAGATTGATTTGCTATGCTTATACTAACTGGTATTGATTTGGTATCTTTTATTGTGATGTTTTATGAAAATGCTTCAGGATGAACGGTACAGGCAATTGTATTTCGAATATCAATGTTGTATATCGGTAATCATTAGTAATCCCTGTTACATTCTTATCGTAGATGAATGATAAATTGTTGTTTTTTGTCTTTCTGACTTTACTCTATCAAAAACGGCCTTTGCGGATTGCTAAAAGCCACATATCTATTGCTGATGAATATAGTCCATGTTATTCAAACTGTATGTTATCAGGTTGATATTGGTACTAACCGGTCTGCGAATATAGTACCCCCTGTTACAGTGGAAAAGTTGAAGACTAGTAAATTTTGTGTGTTGATTGCTTGGTAGTTTGAGGATACTTGGTTCGTGCATGTACATTACTTATTGACTCTATGGCGTGCGGCAACTTTTATCTTCAATATATTCTTCAGCTTCCTGCTTGTCGAAGATGTAAGTATATGTCATCAATTTTTTGTTCTTCTAATGAATGCTATCGTTCTGCTCAAAGCTAATTTTCAGTGCTATTGATATTGGGAATAGGTACAGCATTTATTTTGGTCCTTTGAGCCGGGCAATTCTACCTAGTAGGCTCGTTATTTGTGATGTTTCTTCCTTCAATCGCCTAGATTTTCTTGGTTTTTATCTATTCGTCTGATTATGTATTTCTCAGATGATTGCTGCATCAACAGCGACCTCTTCAGTTTTCTTTCTCGTTGGAGTAATTCAATATATAGTTCGAACATCCGGTAACTTGGATCTAGGTTACAGCATTTATTCTTTTGAGCTGGGCAATTCTACATAGTGGTCGTTTATTTCTGATCTCGATTGCTTCTCAACTCCTAATTGGTTTTAATGATATTGTTGTATATGTATCTTCCTCAAGGGAGGAAGCTGTGCTCAACAGGAACATCTTTCAGACTTTCTTCCTATCTTTGGAGAAGTTCAGAATTTTTCGGGAGCTCTCGGGTGGGTTGATTAGGATCTAATATCTTTCTCAACATTTTATCTGGACAGGCTGCACATTTTTCTGAGACATGGTGTTGGTAGTTTCTCATTGGATCTGCTGTGTCTTAACTCCTTGACCTGTGAACTTGGTGGTCAATACGTAAATGGCTGCACATCACATAAGGAGAGATTCATTCACTCATGACCAAGCGTGAACCATTCTATGTTTGCAGTTTTCATTCTTTGGCTTGTGTCATGTTGTTGGAGAATATTCACTCCCTTAATACTCCTTGTTATTCTTATTTGGTTTTCCTCCTTACTGAAAGGCTATTTTGTGTTTTTAGGTTCGTCAAATTGTTGTGTGTAGTATATATCAAGTGCGATCATACTCAAATTTGATATGAATTATAATATCATCCAGCGAATGGACTTGTTGCATACTTTCTTCATAGCGATTTTTCTTTCTAAACCTGTATCGACTGTTTTGTAGTTTCTGATAGGTTTTTCACATGGCAGTCCGATCTGGTCAGATTTCATGACATTCAATTCTCTTTGTTAGTATGTCTTAGAAAATATGATTAGTGCTAAAGATATATTTTTGTGAATGGTCGTTCTGTTACTCCATTAATACATTTATTAATTCATAGGCCTGAGGGGTAATTGATTGAATTAACACATATAATTTAGTCAGGCTGCTTCTGCGCTCTCATTTTTGAATGAGTTAAATTATTCAATTTGGACAAATCACTGCTAGGAAGCCATTGGGATTGTCATTTCTTGGGGGATCACGATCTCATTCTATTTGATTTCCATCATGTTAAAGGTATTATTCTCGATTTTGTATCAGTGTCAGTGGTGCACAAGGGATAAGGGATCATATACGATCTTTTATGGCAATTCTGTGACAGTATATATACGTTTCTTCGTTTTGGCTTGCATGTCTTAGGCCGCTAGGATTTCTTGCTGACTTTGCTTAACATTACAACCCTTTTTAGGGTTTGTATTGTACTTTCCTAGACTTCATGTCGCCTTATTGTACTTATGGAGTTGTCTTTCTTCATTCTAATTGTTTCAGATTCTCAGAATTGGAATGCTTAGGTACTTAAGGAGTTTCCTTCCTGTATCATCTTGATACTCTCCTTCGCGCTTTTGTAAACTATTGCATATTTTATTAGTCATCGTCGTGACATTTAATTGGTCGACATAAAAATTTTCTTTATCATCTTTCTCGTGTAATTCATCATCCCGTATCGGTTGATGTTGGTTTGCAGAATGAGTTGAGAATGAAACAAGCAAGCATTGAATCGAATAGAGCGTCTTGTATTGCGGTAGCAGATGATGTATTTGTCTTTCTTTATGTAAAAATCTTTTTTTTTTTCATTTATTTTAATCATGAGGAATGCTTTTTTTATGTCTCAATCATCATTAATTCTATTTGGTTTAATCTCACAGACCCTTCAATTAGGTTTCTTTGATATGAGGAATTTTATTCCCGATAAGCTGCTAATTCAGGGAATATTTTCTTCCAGTCTCAAGATACTTGAACACAGGTCTAATATTTTGTTTGGTCAATGTTTTTGTGTTCTTCTAATGTATGGCCCTATGGGGATCACTTGAATTTTTGCGTGATTCTCGGTTCTATCTAGCTCTCTGTGATCTCTCCATCTTTCTTTGCTGGTCGAACTACTTTGTTATACTGTCTCTTTGTCAAAGCTTTCTTTTAGTTAGAGAGTTATTGTCTGTTCAAGTCCTTTTTAAGAGCACTTGGTAATTGATGGTAATTATGGTATTGATATCGGATTCGACATAGTAAGAGTTAATGTTTTGGAACCTTATTATAGTTCTCTTTTAATTCTTCTAATTTTTTTTTTTTTTCTTTTTTTTTTTTTTTGTCAAAGCCGCTTGACATCATATCTGTATTCCTTGAGCAGCTGAATCTATTATGTTAACATGTTCTGCATAGTTTTTGAGTGAGTTGGAGACGGTGAGATTTAATTTTTCTCAGTTTCCCATCCTCAGATGTGTCTTTCAATATTTTGTGGGGCAATGAGTGTGTTTGTGATCAGTTGGGAGTAATTATGAAGGGGTTTGGGTGGTTATGTCGGTCGAATATTGATCAGTTTTGTGAAAAATTGTGAAGATTTTGAAAGGTGGCGAAGCCTGTTGGGTATTATAGGCTTCCATAGCTTCCCCTTTATGCAATTTCAAACCTTTAACTTTCCGGTGTTGCAATGATGTCATATCATCCCTGATATTTATACTCTTATGTAATTGGTTTTTAATGTCTGATTCAAGTGCTAGTTTTTGTTTGCGCCTTTTTCGATTTTCTGGAATTGGATTGCAGGTGTGGCATCTTCGGTAGGGGATATTATTTCTTTGTTTATATCTAGTATTGGGACGCGTTTATCTTCTTCCACCGGTAGTCCACTTTTAATCTTTGGATGTTTGATTTCTTAGGGAACAACTCTGTTGTAGGTGTTTAAGGGCAGTTCATTTTTTATTTGTCCTTTGTTTATGGGCTCAACTCTGAATGATATTACTCGAGGAAGTGGACTCTCCTGTCTTGTCACTTCTTTCTCTTCCTTTCTTCTGATTCCTGTGTCAGTAGACATTTTATGTGGTCTTTTGGTTTCTGGAGGGTCTTGGACATCACACGTTCTTTATTAGATTGTTGTAGCTGTTTGAATATTGTCGTTTCAGTAGTTCGGATAGTTTTGAATCAGCCTTGAATTGTGATTTTCTTTTAGTTGAGGGGCGGTAGTGTTTTTTGATAAATTATGACTCGTGTATTTGTTCCGTGTGACTGTGGTGTCTTTGTTCAATAGTTATCCCAGCTTCGTATGTCCTTAAGGTTCCTCGGAATATCTGCCAGATGTATTGGCGTACTTGACATATTCAGTCTTATTTGGGGTTGTAGGACATTGGATCTGATTGTATACTCTTCTTTATTATGAGTTTTTATTAATAATTCCTTCTTAAGGAGGTCATTAGTGATATTGTAGTTGCTTTCTTTTATATTTAAATGGGACACCAATTGTAGGGCATAGTCTAAAGGATTACCCTTTAATAGATTTATTTTATGTTTATTCGATTCGCACATGTTATTGCAGTTCTCTGGAACTTGGGCTACTAAGTTTTTTAATTTCTAAGTACTTAGTGTGGTTTTACCCCTATCTTGAAGATCTGTGGCGAATTAATATTGAAGAGACCTTTAGCGAATATAGGGTTCTTATTCAACTGTAATGTATCGCAGATGTGTATATCAGGGATAGATGGGCTTGCTCGAATGAAACAGGGGAGGCAACCCACAATATGTCAGTCTCTGAAAGAAAAGGGGTCTGTGTGACGTCATATTAAATTCGTAGGTTAAACAAAGGTGGTGTTCTTAAAGATTAAGCGTAGGGGGTTTTACTGACTCTGGTGGATGCGACACAGTGTGTTGTGGGTGCTCTACAATCCTCACGATTATTCGTTAGTTTGTGAGGGTATAGCTCACATGTCATTGTCTTCAGGGATAATTTGTTCTGGGTGAGTTGTTATTGGTGGAGTTCCACTGGGAGAGTCTCTTGGTGGCAATCTATTGGGAGTATGCTGCTCTCATTTCTCTTGGGGCTAGATGTTGAGAGCAACGGTGGTTTCACTGCCATGGAGATTGTCTTCTTGACATGGCATGGTGAGGGTTTGCTTCTATGAGTCAACCTATCGGCAGTGGTTTGTTTGTTCTATTCCTGGTGATATCATTTCATTATGTATTTTTCCTTCCTGAGTTGCTTGCCATGCCGGGTTAAGTATGAGTTCCATGGTTGGCGCCTGTTAAACTTAAATAAATCGTTCATCTTGTGGTGTGGGCTTAGTTGCCGTACACAAAGCAACACTTGCGTGTTAAGTCTGCCTAAGTTACTTTCCAGTGTGACTCGGGAGATTTTTTTGTTTTCATGCAGGAGATTGACTGGCCAATGCAACTGTTGAATTTCTCTTGTCTTCCACTTTGGCCATTCTGCCTTCAGGAGTTATTAGGGTGTTGGTTCTACTTGTAAAACTCCAATAATGTGCAGGAAGGATGTTTTTGGTGTTCCTGTGAATAGAAAGGAAGATCCTCTGTCACTGTGGATGTAGGTCTGGCATGCTATAAACTGGAGAATAGTATTGAGACCAGGCAGCTATAAGTAGTTTTATGTCTTCCATGTTCGGGCAGGGTATGCGTCAAAGTAATCTGGAAATTCGTCCACAATTGTTAACAGGTATTTTATTCGAGATGTAGAGGTAATGGACCCTTGTATATTCGGATATCTCTAGAAGATTAACACGGTTGAGTGGCATTTAATTTAGTTGTAGTTTCTTGTCTGTGAAAGTTTGTTTTATCATTGCTCAAACGTTTGGCATTTTGCAGTCATTGTACAGATCTTCACGATGTGGTAGATTTGCTGTCTTGACAAAATGTAGTCATCAGGTTACCCCTGGGTGACACAGTGATTGTGTAACCTCAGCAGTGTTGGTTCTGGAACTGGCTAGCACTAGTTGGTCCGAGTAATGAGTGTTCCGCCTGACATTCTTCTTTTCTTTGATACTATGTCAAAATAAGAGAAGCATGAGATTGTTTCTTCTTCAGCGCAGAATTTTTTCATGATTTTGTGAATAACATAAAACGTTGGACAAATTTTCTGTCTGTCTTTTTAGGATGAAGATGCCTACCAAATCTGATAAGTTGTTCCATTTTCTCATGGCATATATTGCTTAGAGTTCTTTTCTCCACTGATGCTATTAATATTGTACTGCTTTGTGTGATCTGGAGTGAGAAAGCACTGATCGGATTCCGTCCTTGGCTGATACTGCTGTGATACATGAGTTGTTGTGATGCTCCATTCCTCTACAAATGTCAGATATCACTAATTGTGGAGGCGGATCTAATAGATCTAGCTTTCAGTGTCTTTGGAGGCTTTAAGGCCTCCTTGATACATGGAAACTTTGTGTGCATTTTAGTTCTTTATTTTTTTTAGAGTAATTTTGTTGATTCCATTTTGATAATGCAAACCACCATGACTCGTTCTAGGGTTTTTGGATTTTTGGGTGTGGGTAATTTCCTATTAGAACCATGTAGACCATCTGGGTCTTGGCTTTATTCATACATCTCAAAATGTGTATCCGGGTGATCAATTGTCTGAGTGGAGAATTAGCTTTCTTTCATTGTGGTCCGATGTTGTTTCAGCTTTTGGAAATGCTGAAATTGCTAGTTCATGGCTTTCTATTGGTCATGGCCACATATATTAGTTGTCACATTAGCATTAGGTGATCTTTACTTATGTTTCTTGAGGATTCATCTCCATTTCTCTTTGAAGCAAATCAGTTCCCTATTTGGTCATCTTTCCAAATAGGCAATTTGGTAACTTTGATACAAGTTTGACCAGCTGGCATTGGATAGCCTTAAAGACGTGAACTTGTTGACTGTTTGTGAATAGTCGATACCATTCGTCTTTTTTGTGGTTTCCATCCTCCTTAACGCTAGAGGTGTGCTGCCACGGGATAGGCATTGTTCATTATTCCTTTTTTGAGCTTTCGTCTCCAAATTATAATTGTTGATTCTGGGCTTTTGAAATTGAGGTTTGGCTTGCAATAGGCTTGCAATTCCTTCGCGAAGGTTAGCATTAACAATGTGTGGAGGGTCGACATTGAATAGTTTAGGGCACAAAAGTTAATGTTGGTTTATTACCGCATATTTTATGATAAATTTCATGTTGTTCTTGGGAAGTCAGATCCGAGAATTAAACATCAGTACATAAGTATCATCATATGTGGTAAGTATGTTTGTACTCATGCGTCGAGAAGGACGGAAATGGAAATCATATGCAGTGTCCTGTAATTTTCGTGGGTTGGTCTCAGGGCCTTATGACGAAATTTGAGCCTTTTGGCACTTTTGTGGTTATGATACTTCTATCGGTGCTTCCACGTAAGTTAAGGCTCACTTTGGTGTCCTTTATGAGGCAATCGTGGATACTTTAAATTCTGTATTCTGTGTGCGGCAGAATATTATTGAAAGTGTGGGCGTCTAATGATTAAAGAATCAAATAGTATCAACAATTGCATCGATTGAACTCTGGATCTGATTTGAGTGACACAATTTTAGAAAAATGTCTGACTTAGAGCATTAAGATCAAGACACTTTGCCTTGCTGGGCACTCTACTCATGGTGGGTAAATTTCCACTAAACCCGCACTGTTGACTTTGTTGCAGCTGATTGTGTTCTCCGTAGTTTGTTCTTATTCTTCTTAGCAGCTGCATCATTGTAGGTGTGTGGAGGTTTTGTTGATAAATGCATATCACTGATTTTTGTGCAAGGTCGAGAGACCGGGCTTAACTGTACTGGTATTTGTAAGTCCGCGGTCCTATTTTTCAGTAGTTTCTGTCGAATAAGGATTAAATTCAGACCCATTAATGAATGCGTCGCGAATGCTTCCTCTTGTAGACTTCTGTTCGTATGACTTATAATTGCAGTCTTTAGCAACCGTTGCAGTGCATGTAAGAATCTTGGTCTTATAGACTTCTCTGGTCTCTGACAGACGACTATGAAGGCGGTGATTCGCGCAAATATTTCATTTGTCGGTTTAACATAAATATTTCCAAGAGTTTGCATGGCTCTTGTATGTGTTTTACATTCTTCAACATGGTCATATTCACCGTCCGGTGTATGTGCCTCAGCAAGAATAGGTGATTATTCATTGAGTTCGATGTACTCACGGCGTCGCAAGTAGTTTTAAAAATCGTTGTATTCTCCAGAATGTCCATCTTTCGTGGCGAAGGTGAATAGGTAGTGTTAATCCTCTATGGTCATTTTGCCTTGTTTTTGAGGACTCTTTAGGGTCGTATCTAGCATAATTTGGTTACTCTGGGGTTGCAGTTATGTGTTCCAGCTGTTTTTAAAAACATTTCTAAGCTTTTGCCTATACAGGGATTGTCAACAGGCTGGTGCTGTATAATTTGAGTTGTCTCCTGTCGTCAATCCATAAGGAGCATAAGTCTTGACTTTTTTTTTTCTTCTGGTATCGAAGCGGACACTTCAAAATTAATTCACTATTTTGTTTTAATAATCTTAAACTCCTGTATAACCGTCTCGGACTTTGACAGTGCCATTCATTTGGAGGTTAAACTGTCAGCCTATTTTCGCATTGATATTTGTTTGAATGTGAGGGACGGTTGGTCGTTCTTGGTAGGGATCAATACAAATATGGCGGGACATGGTATGATTAAGTAATTTACTTATTTTTATTTTCATTTTTTCGTTTCGCGGACCGTTTTTTTGTTATTGTGGTCTTGTTTCGTTTGTGGTATTTAAACTTTATCCCACTTACTGACACCATGTGTTATGTTATAGTTGAACAGTTGGTATGAGAGAGTAAGAGAAGGATAAACAAGGCGTATAGCATTATTGATTAAGACTGGAAGGGGTAACTTTTATTATCTTTTTACATGAAGTCTTTATACGATTGGGTTTTTCCCTTAGACCATATTATGACACTAGGGTCTGGTTGAATCTTTTCTGCGTTGAGTATTTTTATCCATTTCTGAATAGATTAAGTTGAATAAATATTGTGGAGAATATAATTGTTAAGAAGGATACCTTTAGGCGAATAAGGTTTTATTTCAACTTAAAGATACGACATGTGTAATACAAGTATTGTGCGAACTTGCGATGGACAGGGGAGGTAACTCCCAATCAAGGGTGGGTTAACTCTAAAATTGTCCCATATTACCACACACTTCTCATTTTAAGTCATTATTAGTGATTGTCTCGGTGGCCGTTGCGTCCGCCGTCGCTGGGGGAACGGGTTATCTTCTCCATTGAGGGACTGTTCTAAAAACTTCTATTCTAAGCCCTATTCTAAATTGGAGTATCATTTTCCATAATTGCACACCTTAGTTCATTTTCCGGTTCTGCTGGGTGCTAGAGCTAATCTGCCAATTATTTAAATTTACAGAATTTTTCAGTTGATCGTCTGTTGAATTATCGGATCTTAAGTAGAATCATTTTTCACAAAAGGTGGACAACCATTTAAAGGCATTTCCTCTAACATTTTCCACTTCTTCGTCTATTGATCTTTTGGCTTCGATATGTGAGGGTTTCTATGCCTTCATTGCTTCTAGTATTTTTGGGAGTTTCTATGGTGGATTAATTTATTTATATTTATTTATTATCTTAATTATATTTGTGCCGTTTAGGTCTTGCCTCTTTCTTTGTGTAGTGATGTAGTTAACAACTTGTAGTGGCAGCAGTGTGTTTGTGAGATGGGAGATAGCTTAACTGTCCAGGCGATTGACTCATTGAGGAGGTTGGCCTATTGCTGCTTTCTGGCGCAAAGTTTTGTTTAAGAAGGAAAGACGTTCAAAGCTATTTTTTTCCTCTGTCCTTGTAAAATTTTTTCTCCCAATTTTTTTTTTTTCAAAAGGTTTTAAGTTGCTTGATAACATTTTTTTCTTCGGGATAGCAAATTATTTAACAGTACCCAATTTTTCAAGTTGCTAACGTGAAAGTTTCAGAAGATGTTTCAAATTTTTTTTTTTTTTTTCTTTTTTTTTTTGTGTTTATCATGGTTGGTGGGGTATTCAGCTAGTGTTGTTACTTTTGGTAGCATCATAGGGAAGGTCACTGTACTTCTCTTCATTTTATCCCAGTGCTAGCCATAATGAGGTACTCTGTTTATCCTGGGCGAGATCCGCCAGTAATTTTTCTTTGTATTTTGTTAATGTCCATTTGTCGTTGGAATATTTGATCAGGTTTTATTTCTAGGGAAGTATCTTCATGTCGCATTGTCATTGGATATTTAGTCAGGGTTTATTTCTAGGGGAGTATCTTTCATGTATATATTGACAACGCTTATGCAGAGAGATCGAAGGAACATTGTTGGCTGGGCGTTTAGAATACACCAACGGCACCTTTTTCAGAAGGGTGAAGATCACCCCCCCCCCCTCGAAACAGGGTCTATTATTGGCCATGTGGGTGGTAAACCTGTGATTTGCTTTAAGATGGATCCTGGATGATGAGCAGTCCGATGATGTTTTATGATGGCTTGCTCATCTGCCAGGATTCGTCTTAAGTCATCACGGGTTGCCACCCACTATTGGCCTTTTAACTTAGGCTGTAGAACGGTGTTGGATGGCCTCTCGGATAGTGGTCTTGTTATGTCAAGCTTTAGACATATTATGATTGTTCCCAATCCTATTGTCTATGGGCATGAATCTGTGGTGCAACTGTTCTTCTCTATTATCAGGCTCATCTAAAAATCTGGCTGGTCTCATGAAAACTTAATTCTTTCTTAGTTCATGTAGAGTGTATAACATACTGATCTAGTTTCATAGTAGATGTTAATAACATATGATCTTAGTTTCATAGTGATTGTATAAACATACTAGACCTTGTTTTCATAAGTAGCATGTATTAACATTTTCTAGTTTCTTAGTTTCATAGTAGTATGTATAATTATACATATGATCTAGTTTCATAGTAGATGTATAAACCAATAATGATCTTAGTTTAATAGGATGTATAAAACATAAGTAATTTATTAATATCACTCTTATCGGCATAGTGGTTTAAATGCATTGCAAGTGATAATTATTAGAATCAATATTTTAAATGTATTTAATTCATAATATTACAGTAGTAGTTATTACCCAACGTTCGCTTACGGCTGAGTGTTGCATAGCGCTTCGTTTTACTGGCACTAAAAGGTATATGTTATATTTACTTGGTCTTTTCACTAAGCCATAATCGCATATAAGTTAATTACTTCTTTTTCATTATCTCTCGTATTCTTCCTGGCGGCTTAGTTCATCGTGTTTCGATCTATCTTGGTCTGATATCTTTCTAAGGTCTCGTTTGGTCTTCTATTGAGCGATTCTGGCGTCTATTTCTGTTGGGGATCATTCCTTATCTTAGAACAGCCTTGTGTATTGTTAGTTTTTAGTATTAAACACAAGAGACTCAGATTTATTGTTTGATGTTACTTTATTCCAAATCCCACCGTAGAAATACTGCGCCGATAGGCTTACAGTTTCTATTCGGTTCTTATATAGTTTCTGACTAACTGAGTTGCTTACTCCTTAACGGTAAGGCTCTCCTTTGCCTTTGGTTTCATGTTCCCTCCCTCAGAACGCAAGGTGAGATTCGAGGTCAAGCGCCGTCACTCACTCTCAAGGCCATAGCTGTACTGTCGCATAATGATTTCTAACTACCTTAAAAGATAATTAGGGATCCAATATTATGTAACACTAGGATGCGAACTGGGACTAGGTTGATGGTCTATGAAGCTGAATAAACGATCAGCATGTTAGATAACTTTAATTTCACATATAAGTAAAGTCAGGGGATGGCTTCATAGTCGTTATCAGCGGAAGCGAGGGAGTCTATCCCTTTTACAGTGCTAGGACAGGGGATTTTAACGATTGAGGTGGGCGCTGCACCTGGCATCAGCTTCAACTTTATCACAGGGATTCTTAAGTCAATTGGCAATTGGTTGTTTCTTATTTATTGTCTCCTTATCACGATCTCTTGATTCTCTTTCTTCCATTGTTTACTCACAATGGCAAGTACATCAACACTCCTTTTGTAGTGAGTCACAAATGATCCAAGGGCCAAAGGAAACGCTTATATTCAGTTTGATTGTGGCCATGAGTACCCTTTATTGCCATTACTCCCAGGTCTCCCTAAGCCGGAGCTGTTAGTCCTATCTATAGGTGAATAGATAAAAAATTTTTGAGTTATACAACAAGAATAAATCAAACAAAATGTCTTTTTGGCACAAATAACACAAGGGTTGACATGCCGTTAAAATCTTTATGTGGACCCAGTTTCCTTTCCTATCGTTTTCCCAAGGCTATTAATCTAGGTATGTTCTGCTTGACCTAAGTGTCGCTAATTTATTTGCTTATATCAGGGCTGACACCTATCTTTCTAGATCTACTGGGATCTGTAAAGTTTGCATCTCCCCACAGATTTTCCAGGAGATATGTTTATTTATTGTGATGGGCAGTGTAGTGGTCATCTACAAATAAGGATCTTGGCATCAGATATTAGATGGGTCAGAACTTTCAGTGAAGAATCTGCACTGATATTTTTCTGTTTTTTTTTTTGTAGGACTCATCTCCATTGTAACTAGCCCTTACGCTATCAATAGTATGTGTGCATACATGTTGTATTAAATTTACTGTATCAAGAAAATAGTTTGTCACTTATTGCATTCAAATGGCCTCTCTCCTTATTAGGAATTTTTATAAATAATGTGTTAAAAACATACTCAACAAGAATGAATAAACAAAGATTTTGGCATAAAATACCAAGGGTTGATATGCGTAAAATCAACAGCCAATAGTCTGTACATTTTGGCTAATTGACCAACTCTTTATGTGGACTAGTTTCCTTGTCCTGTCAGTTTTCCCAAGACTAATTAATCATAAGTTGGTTGTTTTGACCAGGTGTCAGCCAATTCATTCTACTTATCTCACTTATTTCTATTATGGTCAAGTCCCGCTGAAAGCACGGTTCCCAATAGATCACCGAAGCTAAGCAGTGATGACTGTTCAAGTTCTTAATTTGGTGACATTGAGCAGTGCAAGTACTGTAAGCAACCTGAGTTCTTTGTTAGTCAAATGATTTATTTGGCATTAAATGCCCTGAAAAGGGTTGATATGATTAAAAAAAACAACAACAATATCATTTATTGCTACATGTGCTTTCCAGAAAGAAAAAAATATTATTACATTTATATTGTTTCTTTTCTCTGTGTGTGTCCATATGAAATGTTAAATTTATTAATTTAACATACCTTGTGTTTGAATAACTGTATGTCTATGCATATATGTTATCTTTATCTGCCACTGCATCTGCAATAGTGAAGTGAAAATATTGATAAGCTAGTATCATATCACTGATCCTTACTACTGAAAAGAATGTATTCATTTAATTCATTTCTCTTTTTAAACTCTGCACCTTTGGGGCACTCTGGTAGATAAAGATAAATGTCTTTTTTTTATTTAGGAAAACATTTATTGCAATTTAATATTTGAATGGACTCTTTTTTTTTTTTTTTTCTGTGGAGTGTAAAATTTAATTTCTATAAATATTGCCTGAGTGTGTGAATAAGTGTACTCACACAGATGTACATTTTCGTAGATATATTTATTCACATGAATAAAAGCAACCTTTTGATAGTCTTAAGACCCGTAGAAAGTGAGCTGGACGGAAGTAAACAACCTTTCTTTCA
The DNA here is from genome assembly GCA_023376005.1 of Doryteuthis pealeii. Classification (NCBI taxonomy): domain Eukaryota; kingdom Metazoa; phylum Mollusca; class Cephalopoda; order Myopsida; family Loliginidae; genus Doryteuthis; species Doryteuthis pealeii. The sequence goes on along the minus strand of CM042151.1, from coordinate 79,694,808 downwards.
CCCTGCAGAAGTAATCACAGAGTTAGGTCATAGGGATGAAATATAGGAAACAGTAGAGTCCAATCCTTTGAGCAGTTACAAGTCACTCGACCCAATCAAATCAATTACAAAAAGAAAAAAAAAAATTACTTAAAATTTTGCAAGAATTCACCCATGACCCACTCATTCGCCTAGTACATTCAGATCTGTCAACTGAAAGCTTTGATGGACTAGTCCATTGTTTATTATGGTATCACATTTACATTAATGATCTGATATTTTAACTTGGACTTTAACAACCTACTGACCCAGATTCATCAGCACGACCCTACTAGAATATTTAGCTTAATGTGGTTAACTGTTATTAGTGGTCAAAACTGTTACCTTCCCTCTGTGTGATTGAAATTTTCTTTTTTAAAGTTGGGTATGTGATGTTGTTATCATGACTTGTGTATATGTATGTATACACAAATTTTATTTTTTTTATTTATGTCTATTTGTTGGTTATATCAGTGTTGTTTCATCTGTTAATATGTACTCCTTGTAGCGTGATGAAGTTCCTGACATGTCTTTTGATGAGGTTTGATTCTCGGCACGATTTCATATGGTCTTACTTTATGTTGTGTGTTTGGGATTAGACTCTCTCTTCTTGTGGATGGATCCGTAAAGTATGGTGTTGCATTTTCTGGTGGTAACATAGGACTGGCTTTTTGGAAGGCATTTCATGGCTGTTCGTCCATGTATTTCATTTCCTTTTTCAGGAGGTTGCGAAGATGGCAGTGTGTTAGATAGTCAGGTATAAAGGGCCATGTAAGTCACCATTCCTAGAGCATGCTGTAGTTCAGTTTTGTTGGTAGGGATTCTAGGGTTTTTGATATCTTTCTTTTAGGATCTGGGTGTTACTCTATTCTAATTAAATTCCACCAAGAATTTTATGGATTTGGTCTTAATGTTGCATTTTGTGCTGTTGAATACAAGACCATTTTCCTTTGGAGCTTCATTCTTCCTGTTTATCTTTTTCCAAATAACCAACATCATGAGAGATACTGATGGTTCCAGAGCATTTTTCAAGTATTTGGTTTCTTTTTTGTTAAATACATCCTGGCTCACAAGCCTGATGGCATCCTCATGAAACAGTACCTGCAAATGGACTGTTGAATCATGTTAATTTTGACTCTCTTCATCAAGCCCGATAGACCAGTAGCCATTTTTGCATCAAGCTTACTGAACATTTTGCTTTTCCCATTTTGTGGGTATTTTCTTTCAGGGTGGGACTCTGTGATGACATCTTTTGATTGCCTTATTTAAATATTTGGGTCGCGGCAAATCCTCATTTTCATTGCTTTTTCGCTTATACTAGGCTGCTGACCCACAATTGGTTTTTCGATCTTTCTTTATGACCTGGTCTTTCGCCATCTTGTATAATTTTTATTTATTTCATCTTTTAGGTGAATCGGGT
>CM042151.1:79665254-79693360 GCA_023376005.1 Doryteuthis pealeii | reverse complement strand
GCATTTTCATGGTGCATATATGAAACCGGGGGTTAATTGTGGGTACAAGTAACAAGGTGTGGTATTTACCTGGAAAGTTTGGCTATCCGGCAAATTGTTTTGGGTAGTCCCGTAGTAGGTCATTGATGGACTGTATTGATCTGGTTGTTTTTTTATTTCGCATTGTAGGGTTTTGGCATTTTTAGGTTTTCGGCAGCTTTGGTAACCCTAGTAATTGCTGGTCATTTGTATCTGCAATGAGAATTTTTTCTGCTTTGACCATGTGTCTTGGATTGTACTTGCAATGGAGTTTGATGGTGCCAATTTGGGTGGTGAATGATGGTCTTCTATTGTATCGCTGTTAGAATGGTGAGTGAGTGCTTCACACTAATTTGCACTGGTGGATTTGGACACATTTTTCCTTTGTATTTGTAATGGTAATATATTTTCCTTTCTGCACAGTATCTACTTTTTACTAAAGTAGTCCTCGCTGGGATCTTTTCTCTTCCTGGTACTTTTGATTTTTATTTTTGTTGTGACTCAGTATGGTTATCCGAAACTGTTATGTTGTGGAATTATAGATCATCATAATCACTATTGTCAGTGTCATTGTCTACAGCATCAAATTTCTTATTATGTCTCTGGTCGTATGTGAATTGTATCGTTCCCTTGGTAGAGTGTTGTATTTAATTTTGCAAACACTCGCCAGTGGTTCCATTTCCCACATTTCAGGCATTTTGTACATGGGCTGGGCATTTGTTCATATCGTTTGTGGTTTTCTCCATTTTGGACAGCATCTGTTTTTTTGTGAAGTATTCTGCTATGCTATCGACTGTGACATTCTGTTGTGAGTTTGATTTCTTGTGGTTGGTAACTGCTTCATGTGGTTAATTGATGCTTCATGGTTTTTTCCTATCTGTATAGCTTTTTTCTAGGGTCATTTTTCTTGTCTTCTGCAATTAATTGTTTTTGCACTTCTGGGTATATTGTTCCAGCAATTATTTGTTCTAGTGAGGCGTTTTATCAAACTCAGAGTTAAATTGCGTTCTCTGTGTTTCATTTTCCGAAAGTGACACTGGGCTGCTGTAGGCGTAGTCTGGAAATGAATTTTCATCCATTGTCTCTGGTTCATTGGTAATATTGTCATTTTTTTATTAACATTTCTGAGTGCTTTTTTACTTTAAAATTCTTGTTTGATTTCCCGTACTCCTCAAATTTTTCCTATATGATATCCGGACAATTTTTTTTTTTTCGGCAGACAGAACCAAATATTGAATTTCAAAATACCCCTTTTCTTCCCCAGTGGCGGAGTAAGATTTTTTTCAATTTGATCCTGTGGGTCTGTTATTTTTTTTTCTTCTTAATATCATTTCGCATTGTTGACGAACAGTGATAATGGTTCAGCTCTGTTTGGGTTGCTCCCTATTTCATCGTAATGTTGTCTAGGGCAGTCTCTGACTCTGCAGTTTATGAAGGAGCTCTCTCGGTTCCTTCTTTTTGTTAGTATGGAGGTGAATAAGTGTTTTTCGTAGCGTGGTGTGTATTAATCAAGTACGCGAGGTAATAAGGAACACCGCTGCTACCATGAAATAAGTGTACTCACACAGATATACGTTTTTGTATATTATATTTATTCACGTGAATAACCTTCGATAGACTTAGGGCCTGTTCAGAGTGAGGCTGGGCGATGGTAACAGACGCTACTAGAATGTTTTGGGCTTAATGTGGTTAACTGAGCTAGTGGTCAAAACTGTTACAGTCTCTTCCTGGGGCTAACACTTGATTTTCTTTCAATAACCAAGTTCTTTAGGTCTTTTGCGTTTCGCTTTATTAAGGCCATATTTTTTTAGAACAGCTACATGTTTTCAGGTTTATTCCAAATGACAATATCTGATTTGATGGCCTTATCTTTAATAAATCTACCTACTTGTATGTCTTTATTGTAGCATACAGTCACCTTCCCATTTAATGTTATTAGTGGAAGGGCATGTTCCTAGATGTGCTGTGATCTGTCAAGTAGTGTCTCTCCACAGATTTTTCAATGGAGATATATGTATACTTTATTGTGATATGCAGTGTAGTGGCCATCTACCAAAAGGATCTGACATCTTGACATTAAGTGGCTCAGACTTACAATGGCTGAATGGCAGAAGCTGCACTGATCATTTTTCTTTTCTCTTTTTTTTTTTGTAGACCAGCCATTTTGTTGACTCCATTGTAACTAGGCCCTCTAAGTATGTGTGCATACATCTTGTATTAAATTTACTGTATCAGAAAAATAGTTTTGTCACATATATTGCATTCAAATGGCCTCTCTCCTTCATAGGAATTTTTAAAATAATGTGTTTAAAAAACATACTCAACAAGAATGAATAAAACAAAATGATTTGGCATAAAATAACCCAATGGTTGATATGCTGTAAAACCCAACCAACTAGTCTGTACACTTTGGTGATTGACCACTCTGTATTTTATGTGACCAGTTTCCTTGTACTGTCAGTTTTTCCCAAGACTAATTAATCATAAGTTGTTCTGCTTAACCAGGTGTCAGCCAATTTATTCTACTTATCTTCAGGGGTGACACCTCACTTATTGCTATTACAGCCAAGTCATGCTGAAAGCACCACAGTCCAATAGATCCGAAGCTAAGCAGTGATGAACCTGTTCTAGTGCTTAATTTGGTAAACATTTGAGCAAAAGCATGGTACTGTAAAAACAACCTGAATGAACTAGGGGTTAGTAGGTACATGCAGGTAATAAAGGTAGTCGGACGAAGGAGCGAATGATTAAGCAACTTTATTCAAGGGTGCTTGTACGGAAGTGTTTACTTCCGGTAATGTGGCGTAGGGTTAATATTAAGTCTGTGTGCGATACTGTAACATCTCTCCTGTTTAGGTTATGTGTGTTATGTAGTTTTTATGTTGTGTTAGAGGTTTTTTTTTTCATTTTATAGTGGGTTTGTGTTAAGGTAAAGTTTTTTCCTTTTTATGGTGGATTGTGTGGTAGCCAAGTTATTTTGGCAGTGGCCAGGTATATGGGTGGTTTCTTAACAGTCCTGCCTATTTAGTTTGGGGTGATCCTTGTATTTGTTTTTCACATTCTGCATGTGTATTTTGTAATGTTGGTGTTGGTTGTTTTGTGGGGTTGGTTTTGTCCTCGATAATTGGTATTTTGTATTTGGTATAGTGGTATTCTGTGTGGTGTTTGCAGGTTGGTCTGCAAAGTGGACCCTTTTTGTCATTGTGGTTGGTATTGCATGCAGGTGCACGCGATTACAGTGAAGCTTACCTCCATTTGGTGTGGCTACTAGATAGCTTCTGGAGTTTTATCCAGTATCCGCACGTTCTTGAGGTCCTCATAACTTCTCTGATAGCCAAGGTCCCAGGTCCATGGTGCTTGGGCTTTGAGGAGGCTGCATAGGGTATGTGTCTTCTCTGCGAAATTCGGGATGTATTGGGATATGTAATTTAACATCCCAAGGAAGCGCTGTAGGTCATCCTTGCTTTGTAGGTCTGGCATCTTTTTGATGTCGCGCACCTTGGCTGGGTCTGGTTTGATTCCAGTAGGGGTGTATATGTTGCCAAAGAAAGATATGCTGGTCTGTTTAATAGAGCATTTTTCGCTGTTAAAAACTAGACCAGTTTCAGCGGCTCAGATCATGAGGTTGTGCAGATTTTTGTTGTGGTCCTCATTATCTTTTCCGTATACGGCTACGTCGTCAGCGATACTGGCAACACCCTCTAGTCCTTCTAGGATTTGGTCCATGTTCGCCTGGAAGATGTCTTGTGCAACATTTAGCCCAAATGATAGACGCTTCCAGCACACCCGTCCGAAGGGTTCGGCATGTTGTCAGCAGCTGCGATTTTTTCGTCCAGGTGTACCGACCAGTAGCCTGCTTTTGCATCGAGTTTGCTGAATACTTTCGCGTTTGCAAAGGCTGTGTAGCAGTTCCCTGGTAATATTTTCTGGTGATGTATTGATGACACGAAGACGACTGATGTTGAACGTAGAATATTTTATTTACTTCCAAACCGTGAAATACTGAAATAAAATGGGATATAAAACAATTACTAATTTACGAAAGGGGTCTTTAACAAATGCCAGCAACTTCACGGGAAAATTGGAAAGAAACATACCTGTGCGCCATACCAGTACCGAGAACTAACTAAAAGACTAAAGTTCTAATTTTAGGACGATATTTTCCACACAACCTTTTTGCTGCATCAGCCAGGCGGAAGTCCCTATTTTGCCCTAAGGAAACCTGTTGATATTCCCACAATGCAATTCAGGCCCTGTTGATCCCTGATTATCAGACCCTAACAGAGTTGTTTCCCTTACACTGTCCAAATTTAAGGGTATATTTTTAGGGTAAAAAATAAATATATCTAACTATTAGGCGCACTCAAAGGCGACAGCTACACTGCCACCAAAATTACAAAAGATCTATGGGAGGGAATATGTCCAAAGCATTTGTAATTTTTTTTTTATTGTTATTGTTTTTTCCTTTTTCTTTTTTTTTTTATATATATATATATATATATATATATATATATATTGAATGTTATGTTAGTGGTGTGTGTGCATTTTTTTTTTTTTTTTTTTATGAATTGTTCTCAACAAGCACGACTAGTTTTTGAATTGGGCGTTGAAGAATGCATTCAGTATTCTTTCTGGAATTACTTTGCCAAGTTGTAACTTAACCTTTCGCACCAACCCATCTTTGTCTTTATTGTTCCACAACTTTGGCCATTTTCCACTGGTTCGAGGAAGATTATCCTCCTTGAGGATTACAATGTCTCCAATTCTAATGTTTTGCCTTGTTGTGTGCCATCGTTGTCTCATGGTTATGTTGGCTAGGTATTCCTTGCGCCATCGGCTCCAGAACTGCTCTGCAAGGTACTGAACCCCTTCGCGCATCTCTTCCTAGCATACAAATCTTCCCTGACAAACTTTCCAGGAGGTGGAAGTAGGGTAGATGTTTTCAGTGGATTAGGTGATTTGGTGTCAGGGGTTCAATGTCACTTGGATCATTAATTGTTTCTACTGTGAGTGGGCGGCTGTTTACAATTGCCATTGCCTCGTACAGAAATGTTCTCAACATGGCATCGTCCAATCTCCCAGTAGCTGATGCCAAAAACAGTACTCATTACACTTCTGAATGTCCTTATTTGACGCTCACAAACACCACCCATGTGACTTGCCTCGGGAACATTCATTATGAAGTCGCACTGCTTCTCGGCCAGAAATTTAGCAACTCTATCTTCGTCCAATTCTGTCACACCTTTCTCTAATTGATTTTTTCCTCCAACAAAATTTGTTCCTTGGTCAGATCGAATCTGTCTTACTGCCCCCCTGAGAGCTATGAAACATCTCAAGGCATTCAGGAAGGCATCAGTGGTGAGATCTTCCAGCATTTCTAAGTGGATAGCTCTGGAGCTAAGACATGTGCACAGAAGCCCGTATCGTTTTGATTCTCTCCGACCACACTTTGTGTAAAAGGGACCAAAACAGTCTATTCCCGTGTATGAAAATGGTGGAGAAGGCTCCACTCGTTCTGCAGGAAGGTCTGCCATGCGTTGTTCTTCCACGGGTCTACGCATTCTTCTGCAAGTGACACAGTCCTTAATGTGTTTGGCTACTACCTTGCTGGCACTTATTACCCAATAACCATTGGTTCGGATTTCATTTATGGTCATTCCCCGACCCTGATGTTGGGTTTTCTTGTGGCAGAAATCAAGGATTAAATGAGTCACAATGCCCTTTTTTGGTAGTATTATTGGGTGCCTAGCCTCGAGGGATGTAGCTTCCTTTAACCGCCCTCCCACTCTGAGTAGTCCATCTTTCAGAATGGGGTCGAGTTGGTAGATCTCACTGGTCTTTGGTAGTTTGTTGGGGTTTCTGCCAAGCAGCTTGAGCTCTTCTTCCCAGCACTCTCTTTGTGCTACCCTGATGAGTGCAAAGGAGGCCGACTCCCTCTCGGTCACAGTGATGTGACCTGATTTTGACCTACTCGCCATGCGTTTTATTCGAGCAATGATGTTTACGGTCATGTTCCAGTCTGACAATCTTGTCAATCTGTGAAGGAAGTTTTCTGTTGGAGTTATCGTAGTTTTCAGAACCCTCACCTCTGGATCTCCGATTATGAACTCAGGACATCCTTGAATTGTGATGAGCTCTCGGTCCCATAAGAATTTTGGTCCAGTAAACCAATTTGATTCCATAAGTTCTGCCACCGTGAGACTCCTAGATGCATGGTCCACAGGATTTTGGTCGGTCTCGATGTAAAACCACTGACCGGGATCTGTGCTATTTCTAATTTCTTGCACACGGTTGGCAACAAAGACGTGGAATCGCCGGGCATCATTTTTTATATATCCAAGGACAACTTGGGAATCTGTCCAGAAGAACTCTTGGTCCACCTTTAAGTCGAGTTCCTCTCTTAGGATGTTACTCACTACTGCAGAAACTGTAGCTGCTACGAGTTCAAGACGCGGCACTGTAACAACCTTTGTGGGTGCCACTCTGGCCTTACCCATTACGAGTGTACAGTGCACCTTTCTTTCGGCAACAATCCGTATGTAGGAACACTGACCATATCCAGCATTGCTAGCGTCGGAAAAGTGGTGTAGTTCTATTTTTTCGATAGAGCCAATATTGTCTGGTACAAAGCGCCTTGGGATTTGGACCAGTCTGAGGTTCTTTAAGTCGTGGACCCATGCTTCCCATCTTGGTTTTAATTCATCAGGGAGAGGCTCGTCCCACCCCATCCCTTGTTTGCACATTTCCTGTAGCACTCTTTTCCCAGCTAGGATATAGAGTGAAATAAATCCCAGCGGGTCAAATACGCTGGCTACTATTGACAGAATTCCACGTCGTGTAGCCGCTCCTGCCTCCAGGGAAATGTTGAAGGAAAATGTGTCAGTGTCTGTATTCCATCTTACACCCAATACACTCTGCATTGGAAGGACACTGTAATTCAGGTCAACTTCTTTTGTTGAGTTGTGATGTTCACCTTCTGAAACTGCGTCCAAGACTTTCTTGTTATTGGATACAAATTTATGTAAACGCAGGTGACCCTTTGCGCAGATTTCCTTTGCTTCCTTAATCAGCTGTATTGCCTCTTTGACTGAGTCGACGCTGATGAGTCCATCATCCACGTAAAAATTTCTTCGGATAAAGACTGCTGCCATAGGTATTCCTTTTCATACTTTTTGGCCAGATATCTGAATCCATAATTTGCACAACCTGGAGAAGATGATGCTCCAAATATATGCACCCGCATGCGAAACTGCTTTGGCTTGGTTTTGGTATCTCCGTTCTCCCACCAGAGGAACCTCAGAAAGTCTCTATCTTTGGGACTGATGTGAAAGCGGTAGAACATTCTTTCTATATCGCAAATGAGAGCAATGTGGTGTTCACGAAATCTGCACAGTACTCCAGGCAGCGCATTGATCAAATCAGGCCCTGTAAGGAGGTGATCATTCAGAGATGTGTCCCTGAATTTGGCAGAGCAATCAAACACGACTCTGATTTTATCTGGCTTTCTTGGGTGGTATACTCCATGGTGAGGAATGTACCATGTACCACCGTCATCCGATGTGTCATCGACTTCTTCCGCATCTCCTTCATTAAAAACATGCTCCATAAATTTGATGTAGTCTCTTGCAAATTTTGGATTTTTTTCAAATTTGATTTTGAGATGTTTCAAACGAACTTCAGCTAAATGTTTATTCTTTGGGAGATGGGGACGTGCACGGAAGGGTAAGGGCATTTCCAGATGTCCTTCATTATTGTGCAGAATTTCCCCATTTAACATTTCCAGGAATTTTATGTCTTCTTGTGACACAGTCTTTTCTCTGGGATTTGTGTCAAGGAAGTCCATCTCTAGAGCTCTAATTATAGAGGTAGGTGTGATGGGTGGAATTTCTTTTGAAGAAATTCTATGGCAATATCCAGCTGTGTTTCCTGGGCTGCTCAGAGGTGCCGTGGGTCCCACTATACACCATCCCAAATCAGTTCTTACTGCAAATGGATCTTGATCCTTGCCTGCAATCACTCTCCTGGGATTCAAGGCTCCAGCACAGTCATACCCAATCAGAAGTCCGACAGGGCAGTCTAGCTCATCTGGCATCTCCTTTGCTATACTGTGCAGATGGTCCCATGTTTCCGCTGTTTTCCGTGTAGGGATACTGCTCTTCTCCAGAGGGATGTATTCTCGAGTGTATGCCGGAGGTAGCACTATTTCTTCTTGTGAGAAGTACCCTCTCACCTTCAGCCCTGATACACGTCGGCAGTTCACTATTGAACTTCTGTCGGTCATCGTTGATAACTTCAACCTGACAGGTTCTGAATCTGCATTAATTTTCTCACAGACATCCTGATCAACAAATGTGTTGCTGCTCTGAGTGTCCAGTAAGGCGTACACTAGTACCTCTGGGCTATCAACCTTTGCACAGGAGAGCCATACCGGTATGATCATGGATGTGTGATTGCAGTTGGTTGCTCTTTTGCAGTACAAGGCAGTAGATGCGTTTTCTTTCTTGTTTGTTTCAGCTCCTGTGGTCTTAGGCTGTTCTTCATGAAGCGGCGTGGGATGGCTCTGTTTGCAAATGTTGCAGGTGATCTGTCTCTTACAATATTTTGCAGAATGGCCTGACCTGAGACAACTAAGGCACATATTGTTGCTGAGAACAAACTTCTTTTTCTTGACAAGTGACTCTGTTTGCAAATGTTGCAGGTGATCTGTCTCTTACAATATTTTGCAGAATGGCCTGACCTGAGACAACTAAGGCACATATTGTTGCTGAGAACAAACTTCTTTTTTCTTGACAAGTGACTCTGTTTGCAAATGTTGCAGGTGATCTGTCTCTTACAATCTTTTGCAGAATGGCCTGACCTGAGACAACTAAGGCACATATTGTTGCTGAGAACAAACTTCTTTTTCTTGACAAGTGACTCTGTTTGCAAATGTTGCAGGTGATCTGTCTCTTACAATCTTTTGCAGAATGGCCTGACCTGAGACAACTAAGGCACATATTGTTGCTGAGAACAAACTTCTTTTTCTTGACAAGTGACTCTGTTTGCAAATGTTGCAGGTGATCTGTCTCTTACAATCTTTTGCAGAATGGCCTGACCTGAGACAACTAAGGCACATATTGTTGCTGAGAACAAACTTCTTTTTTCTTGACAAGTGACTCTGTTTGCAAATGTTGCAGGTGATCTGTCTCTTACAATCTTTTGCAGAATGGCCTGACCTGAGACAACTAAGGCACATATTGTTGCTGAGAAGAAACTTCTTTTTCTTGACAAGTGACTCTGTTTGCAAATGTTGCAGATGATCTGTCTCTTACAATCTTTTGCAGAATGGCAAAGAACCTGAGACAACTAAGGCACATATTGTTGCTGAGAACAAACTTCTTTTTCTTGACAAGTGACTCTGTTTGCAAATGTTGCAGATGATCTGTCTCTTACAATCTTTTGCAGAATGGCAAAGAACCTGAGACAACTAAGGGACATATTGTTGCTGAGAAGAAACTTCTTTTTCTTGACAAGTGACTCTGTTTGCAAATGTTGCAGGTGATCTGTCTCTTACAATCTTTTGCAGAATGGCCTGACCTGAGACAACTAAGGGACATATTGTTGCTGAGAACAAACTTCTTTTTTCTTGACAAGTGACAGAGCTTGAAATCCTTCACATTTATATATGAAGTGATTCCGCTTGCAGAAGTGACACTTCATCTGCCACGAAGTTTGGGCCCCTGAATTACTGAGTTTGGGGCCTTTATAACCCTCCTCAATTTTGGAATGTCCTGCCTTTGTTGAGCTTGTTGATGTTGCTAGTGCACTAGCTTTCAAACGATTCTGACCTTTCTCAGAATTTCCTTCAGCTTGTTTTAAGGCATGGAGGGAGGAAATCGGATTGCATGCAACGCGTGCCTCCTCCGACACAAACTCTGTGAATTCTTTAAAGCTTGGATATGGCATATCCCTCTCCAGGGCCCTGGTGACACGCCTGTTCCAGTGCTCAGTGATCCCATCAGGAAGTTTTTTCAGCAATTTCCGATTTTCTTCACAGTCATTCAATACGTGTAAACCAGATATGTGTGGCATTGCACTGCTGCAAGTTGCAAGGAAATCACTGAAGTCCCTAAGCTTAAAGGGTTCCTTGGGTCCGATCCTTGGCCAGTTGTTGAGCCTTTCCCTGAATGCTCTTTGGATCACAAAGGGATGACCATAACGCCTCTGAAGAATGTTCCAAGCTTGAGTGTATGCATCCTCGTCTGTTCGATAGAACATCCCTTCCAGCGCCGAAAGTGTTTCGCCGCCCACGTACTTCTTTAAATAAAACAGCTTGTACGCTGAGTTCGTACAGCCCGTTTCTATCAGAGCCTTAAAGGTGGTGCTCCACTCGATAAATTTAAGTGGGTCTCCTGTGAAGACAAACGGTTCTGGTATGGGGAGTTTGGATATGATCAAGGATTCCCTTAATGCTTGTATGAGTGAATCCTCTCTTACCTTCAACTCCTTCTTAGCTTCGGTTTGGATTGAAGCTGAAGCTATTTGGGGAGTCTTGTTGCTAGGCTTAATATGAATGAAGGATTTACTTGCCTGCGAGGTGTTCCCAGCCTCTGACCCCTCCACTGCATCGTTGTCCTCTGCTCCAGCATATGCCTTGCATTCCGCTTCCAGGACCTCGAGATCTCTTTGATTTTCCAGCTTCTTGAGTTTTTCTCTTAGCCTGGAAATCTCATCTTCTCGGTGGATTTCTGCCCGTTTAGCAGCCAAACGTGCAGCTGCCTCTGCCCTTTTTGCAGATATTTGGGATTCTCGGCAACTGCTTCCACTGAGTCTGGATACTGTTGAGCCATAAATGGATCTGGCATTTTCCCTTTGTAATAGCTGGGAGAGGGATTTTTTCACAGCGGCAGGATCAAAGGTTTGGTTGGCATTTCTGCAACGTTCCTCCAGCATTATTATTACCTCGGAAGTTACTGAGGTACACGTGTCCATTTTTCTTCTTATATCTGGAAGTGGTGTGGTCAAAGTTCGCAAGTCTTCATAAGCTCGCTCAACTTCTCTCTTACACTGCTCCAAGATTTCTCTCATCTTTTCAAGTTCAGTTTCACAGCATTCAGACTTTAATTTTAGCCTGGTGAAGTTTACTTCCGACTTAAAATTTGTATAACTGCTGATGAATCTCCTTTCCCTTTTCATTGTCTCCTCTCTTTGGAAATCCAACATCTTTTCCGTCGGACACCTTAGTCGTTCAGACCGCCTCACTTCTTGAGAATGAGTCTCCAGCAGATCTGTGTGAACGTCGGACAATTTGCTTTCCATATCACGAATTGAAAAGGGTTAAGGGGAGAGCACTCCTTGTGAACAAAAAATTATTTATTTATTTATTTTTAATTTATTTTTTTTTTTTTGTTTTGTTATCTTATGAGCAATGGGAAGACAAACTTCGCTGAACCTTTTTCCTCCTTTAATTTTCCTTTATTATAAAAGGCAATGAAAACCAACAACCAACTTTATAGACAAATATTCTTTGACTAACCTTTTTGTTGTAGTCGTTTTGTTTCGGGCAATACCTTTTCTTCGCAGTACGTTCGGAGGGGATTTTTTTTTTTTTTAATTTTATTTTTTGGTCCTTTTTTGTCTTTCAATCTTGTGGCGAGATATTTCGCTGTTAGAAGGCCAGTATTCCACTGTAGCAGTTCCCTGGTAATATTTTCTGGTGATGTATTGATGACACGAAGACGACTGATGTTGAACGTAGAATATTTTATTTACTTCCAAACACCGTGAAATACTGAAATAAAATGGGATATAAAACAATTACTAATTTACAAAAGGGGTCTTTAACAAATGCCAGCAACTTCACGGGAAAATTGGAAAGAAACATACCTGTGCGCCGTACCAGTACCGAGAACTAACTAAAAGACTAAAGTTCTAATTTTAGGACGATATTTTCCACACAACCTTTTTGCTGCATCAGCCAGGCGGAAGTCCCTATTTTGCCCTAAGGAAACCTGTTGATATTCCCACAATGCAATTCAGGCCCTGTTGATCCCTGATTATCAGACCCTAACAGAGTTGTTTCCCTTACACTGTCCAAATTTAAGGGTATATTTTTTAGGGTAAAAAATAAATATATCTAACTATTAGGCGCACTCAAAGGCGACAGCTACAGGCTGGGTTCAGTTCTTCCTCACTCCCGACATCTAGGTAATTTATGTTCTCATATCTGGGTTCAGCCCTTCTGGTGAGGTATCATACATCTGCTGGAATGTCCTGAGTGGGAGTGTGTTCCCTGATGCTCTGGAATCTATTTTCATTCGTAATGTATGGTGGGTCTTGTATTTTAGGTGGGGCACTCTGATTTTGGCGTTGTGTACGCTTCGTCCCTGGGTTGCCTTGTTACGCTGTCCATGCATTTTGCACTGACAGTTATAGAGTGGAAGTGTTGTAGGTATTTTTTTCACTCCCGACATCTAGGTAATTTATGTTCTCATATCTGGGTTCAGCCCTTTTCTGATTCTGGTATCGGTTTGGACTTGCTCCTGTGACGTCCATCTGTTTTTTTTTTTTCCTCCTTGTTCTTGTATTTCATCTTTCTGCAACATTTTGCCCAGTGTTCCATGTTTCCACATGACGAGCATTTATTTGTGTATGCTGGGCACTGTCGTGGCTTATGGTTTGTGTCGCAGTTTTCACATCTTCTGCCTCGGTTGACGCTGTAGACTCTTTCTGCTTTAGGCATACCAAGTTGGGTTAGCTAGTTGTTGCCTGCAGTAAGGGCTTCGTATCTCCTTCCTTCAGTGAGTACATTGGATATGCTGTGCCCTTTTGGTTTTCCGTATAGCTCATTGCGGAATGCGTCGTGAGGTGTGGAGAAAATGATTAACTCTATGAGTCTTTCACTCAGCTCCTCGTCGGTAAAGTCACATTTTAGTGCCAGTGTCCTGGCTCTGGTTATGAAGTCTTCTAGGGACTCATTAATCTTCTGCTGGTACTGCATGAGATGGAGTCTGTGAATTCTAAAATTTACATTAACCCTCGGCTGGTTTTCGAAGAAATTCCATAGGTGACTAGGGGACTTTTTTTGTTCCTCAGTGAGTCCACTGGCGTTAAGGCGTCTGAGACCGGCGTCACCTATACTACGGCAGATTTTTCTGGCTTGTTTGGCTTCGTCTGTAATTTCCTCATCCTCAATAAATGTTGCATAGCGCGTCGTCACTGTACTAAATTGCAATAGTTTTATCTTCGTTGTAAGAGATGACAATAACACCAAAGTTATCCTCCAGAAGTTTATTGAAATAAATTCAAGCTTCTTAATTTCGAGAGAGAGGGTCAGTTTAATCAATATATTCAATCTTTACACTTTCGGTCCTTCAATTAAATTTCTGGGCGACAAGCTTTTTCAGTTGGTAAATATTAACGCTAGCTTTTCCGACACCAACTACGCGAGGTCCCGCTCGGCCGACTACTGACTCCGATCCCTCACACTCTCCTCGCGGGACTCTGACGACTGACCTGTCTGAAGCCCTCTCGGTTCTTTTATCTTCATAGCTACACCCACGTATTTTTATCTCTTGATCTGATAACAGGCAGGTGTTAAAAACTTCTTTGTTTAATAAAACCGGGAATTCATATTTCCCTTTGTACAATATATAACACTTTAACATAGAAAAAATCTTTACAAATCTCGTCCTTTTGGGCACAAATTATTATTACCAATAATAACAATAACGGCAATAACAATAAAAAAAAATTATGACAGTACCTAGTGAAAATTCTCACTAGCGACAAAGCAGTGTCAACAATTCTTTTGAATCGAATACTGTTCTTTCAAAAGGAAAAAATAAATAAATTTAAACAAGCTGGGCAAAAATATCACTGATGGCGTCTTTTAATTCCTTTCTTTTCATTTCCCGACATCTATCCTTCCCTTCATTGTCAATTCGAAAATTTTCTTCGGGTTTAACTGTTGCTACTTTTCCTATTTCTCTTAACTTTTTTTCGGCCTGTCTACTAACCTTATCACGCGAACTCACAGATTCTAACATTGCCTCCTCCTGACGCGTATTCCTATTCTTTTCTAATATTTCTTTGTACATAGCTATCTTTCGCGTTTTGAGGGGCACGTAACCATCATCGCTATCAGAGTTACCAGGACTCTCCTCGGTATCATAATTTTCTGAGGGTGCATTTTTGATTACCGGCGTTTTTGTATCTGGACTAACTTTCTCTACTGGATTTGGTTCTGTGTTCGGTGTGGCCGTTTTCTCGAGCCTCTTCTCAATTTCAGTACAATTCTTAAACCGTTGCACTGGCTTATCTATCTTCCTATACGTAAACTTATTCATAAACCCTCTATTATATGGTTTATCCCTCGTGTTTATCCCTTCTCCTCTAAAATTTTTTCGATAACCTATCCTATTCGTCGAGTCTATCGCACTGATAATGTACGTCTGTCTTTTATTTTGTTCGGGAGGCTTTCTATAAACTGGCACTTGCCTTTTTTCAGCATTTCTCTGGGGGCAATTCCACCTCAGATGCTTGTTCGACCTGCATATCCAGCATAATCGATTCCTTATCCACTTGTTTCTTACTGGATGTGTCGCTCTATGATCGGTCCTGCCATCACACCTAGCGTGGGCTTTTCTATCATGCCCTATTGCATTGATATGCACCGTGCGCCTTCTAGCGTGGCAAATCTCCATCGGTGCAGGATCAATATTGGGAGGAGTCCTAACTCTCGCTCTTAGTTTATCCTCTGAGAGTGCTAGTTGGTAGGCGCTCTCAACTGTTGGGGGGTCATTCCTTAATACAGCTAACTTAACCTCAGGATCTACTAATCCTTCTATAAAACAGTTTTTTATTTGTTGTTGCACTATTGTTGCATTTTTATCTTCTCTAGAGTAGGCCTGGTCTATCAGTTTTGTAATTCTTAACATGTAATTCTGCACATTCTCCTGTCTGTACTGTTTAATATTCACTAATTTACGAAAATAATAATGTGCGTAGTGGGTGACCCCAATATATTCCCTAATTACCTGTGTCAATCCTATCCATGAAATACTCTTGTTGCCTTCTATAATTTTGTATATGAAATTTCCTATTTCTCCTCCCGTGCTAATGAGTGCTACCCTACATTTATCCATTTCTTTAGCATCTATCAAGTTAAAATATTTCTCCATACTCTGGAGCCATACCTCAAATTTACTTTCATCCTTACTAACTAACGGTGCAATCTGCTGCAAGAAAAAATCACTTTTCATGGAATTTGCTAAAGATTTTGCTGTATTTACTAATTGTTCTGTAAGATTCTTAAATAAATTCTTAACCGTTTGCTCTTCCATTATTAATATATAACAGTATCAAAACAAACAAGAGAGCGAAAAGAAAAGAAAATGGTAAAAAAAAAATAAGTGGGAAGTTGTACTTACGTATAGTCGTCTGATAGAAAGTTCAATTTTTCTTCTTTTTTTAAATGTCCTTTGTTATAACTCTGTCTTCTTTTGTTTAAAATATGTCCGTAATAACAATTTTTTTTTTTTTCGTTTTCAAAGTCTATAGGAAGTTTGTTTTTTTTTTTGTTTGTTTTTCAAGTCTATATTTAGTGAGTCCTTTTGTTTCTCGTTCTTTCTTTGTTTTTTGTTTTTTCTTTTCCGGGGAGTCCAAGTTTACGTTGATTTTCGTTGGGTGTTTTTTTCTTTCTTCTGTTTGGTGTTTTTCCACTTTTACGTTTATTTTCAGCAAAATTCCGGCCGAATTGAGTCGTTCTTCACGTTGTGTTTTTTGTTTTTTTTTGTGGTAACCAGCAGGTTTTTATGGGTCCTTGATGAACCCTCGTGGTTCACGTGCACCAAATCGATATATGTTGCATAGCGCGTCGTCACTGTACTAAATTGCAATAGTTTTATCTTCGTTGTAAGAGATGACAATAACACCAAAGTTATCCTCCAGAAGTTTATTGAAATAAATTCAAGCTTCTTAATTTCGAGAGAGAGGGTCAGTTTAATCAATATATTCAGTCTTTACACTTTCGGTCCTTCAATTAAATTTCTGGGCGACAAGCTTTTTCAGTTGGTAAATATTAACGCTAGCTTTTCCGACACCAACTACGCGAGGTCCCGCTCGGCCGACTACTGACTCCGATCCCTCACTCTCTCCTCGCGGGACTCTGACGACTGACCTGTCTGAAGCCCTCTCGGTTCTTTTATCTTCATAGCTACACCCACGTATTTTTATCTCTTGATCTGATAACAGGCAGGTGTTAAAAACTTCTTTGTTTAATAAAACCGGGAATTCATATTTCCCTTTGTACAATATATAACATAAACAATGTCATTTTTTTGTCATTTCCTATCCACAGACAGGGAATTGGCATTTAATGCATGTATTCTTCAGCATGAAAATGTTACCCAGGGTAACCGAATTGGCAAAATGGCGGGATTTTTTTTTTTTTTTCGAAATGTAAGTGTGATAAATGGAAATATGGCTTCGTATTCATTGAATTCCTTTCTCTCTTTTAACTCTGCACCATTTTTTAAGAACTGATGATCTCTGGCTTTTTCAGCGGATCCGGCATTTTGATATTTGGGTTATTTGGGGCGTTCTGGTGGATAAAGGATTGAATGTCTTTTTTGCAATTTTCATATTTGAATCTACTCTCCATGTTTTAAAATTTTCTTTTTAATTGTTTAAAAAAAAAAACACAAAAAAAAACAAAACAAGGAGGCCTTTTCTTGGGGCTAACACTTAATTTTTTATGTATTTTTCAATAACCAAGTTGTTTAAATCATACTTAAGATCATGGTATTTCATTATTTTTTCATGGTTGGACATAATAAAATAGTATAGTGGCCATCTGCCAATGTTGCATAGCGCGTCGTCACTACTAAATTGCAATAGTTTTATCTTCGTTGTAAGGGATGACAATATCACCAAAGTTATCCTCCAGAAGTTTATTGAAATAAATTCAAGCTTCTTAACTTCGAGAGAGAGGGTCAGTTTAATCAATATATTCAGTCTTTACACTTTCGGTCCTTCAATTAAATTTCTGGGCGACAAGCTTTTTCAGTTGGTAAATATTAACGCTAGCTTTTCCGACACCAACTACACGAGGTCCCGCTCGGCCGACTACTGCCCCGATCACCTCACTCTCTCTCCGCGTGACTGCCTCCGGGACTCTGACGACTGACCTGTCTGAAGCCCTCGGTTCCTTTATCTTCATAGTAGCTATGAAGACAAAAGAACCCACATTTTTATCTCTTGATCTGATAACGGGCAGTTGTAAAAACTTCTTTGTTTAATAAAACCAGAAATTCATATTTCCGTTTGTACAATATATAACACTCCTCCTTATCTCATTTTTCAAAAATGTTCACGTGGACATTTTTCTAACGCCCCACTATCATTCATTTTTCTTTTCTTTTGCTTTTGATTTTTCTAAACTACTCTATCTGACCTCTCTCTCTCTCTCTTTCTACATGTTTACAAAATATGAAATAAAAGTAAAAACAAAACAATACAACACAAGCAAATGCAGAGTTAAAATCTCATACAGCAAATTAACAATGAGCAAACAATTTTTGTTTGGTGTTTTTCCACTTTTACGTTTATTTTCCGCAAAATTCCGGCCGAATTGAGTCGTTCTTCATGTTGTGTTTTTTTTTTTTGTGGTAACCAGCAGGTTTTTATGGGTCCTTGATGAACCCTCCTGGTTCACGTGCACCAAATCAATATATGTTGCATAGCGCGTCGTCACTGTACTAAATTGCAATAGTTTTATCTTCGTTGTAAGGGATGACAATATCACCAAAGTTATCCTCCAGAAGTTTATTGAAATAAATTCAAGCTTCTTAACTTCGAGAGAGAGGGTCAGTTTAATCAATATATTCAGTCTTTACACTTTCGGTCCTTCAATTAAATTTCTAGGCGACAAGCTTTTTCAGTTGGTAAATATTAATGCTAGCTTTTCCGACACCAACTACACGAGGTCCCGCTCGGCCGACTACTGCCCCGATCACCTCACTCTCTCTCCGCGTGACTGCCTCCGGGACTCTGACTGACCTGTCTGAAGCCCTCGGTTCCTTTATCTTCATAGTAGCTATGAAGACAAAAGAACCCACGTATTTTTATCTCTTGATCTGATAACGGGCAGTTGTAAAAACTTCTTTGTTTAATAAACCAGAAATTCATATTTCCGTTTGTACAATATATAACACCAAGAAGATCTGGCATCCAGATCTTAGGTGGGTCCGACTTTCAATGGCTGAATGGGAAAGTCTGCACTGATCTTTTTTTTTTTTTTTCTTTTGTAGACCAACCATTTTCTGGAATCCATTGGGACTAGACCCCCCCCCCACCTGTATGTTTGCATACATGTTGTATTAATTTACTGTATAAAAAAAATAGTTTTGTCACATATATTGCATTCAAATGACCTCTCTCCTGTTTTGCAGTAATAACTCCAAGACGCGAGTGTATAAAAATACGTGTTTATTTGTCTACTTCATTTCTGGTACTGTCCGCAGTCAAAGCCCCTTAAGGCATTACAGATATTGGGGCCGCTTTATGTATATAAGTCAACCAACATCCCCCATACTTACAAAAGTCTGAAATGTTTATTTTTATGTGAGTTGCCATTCACCATAGCGGTTAGGTGTCTTGCCTGCAATGGCTCTTTTCAGATATGTCTTGTTGCTGTTGTTTGGTGATATCATGTCTACAGTTTCTGTCATATTTCTGTACTTTGGTATGTTTGTGAGTCTTAAATGTCTTCTGTTTCTCACTAGTCTTCTTCCATTTTCCAGTTCAATCATATATCGCCGGAATTCAAATTTTTCTATTATGATCGCTCTTTTCCAATATTGACCATTGCCGTATAGCTATACAGTCACTTGGTCACCCTTTTTTTAGTTCTGCCAGGTCATGGGCGTTTTTTCTTTTGTTGTTGTTTTGCCTTTCATATTTTGGTTTTTGTTTCTTCCTCATTGAGTGGGGATAGGCATTTCTTCATCGTTGGCAATTTGCTTCTCAGTTGTTTCCCGAAGAATCTCTGTGCTGGAGACATTCCCATGGGTTTTGATGGCGTATTGGTAAACTCTAGTATGGCTAGGCAAGGGTCACTGTTTTTATTGTTGCATTTTTTAATAATGCCTTTTATTTGTTTGGCCACTGATTCCACCATTCCGTTGGAGTTTGGCATCTCTGGTGAGCTGGGATTCCATTTGAATCCGTATTTTCGGGCCAGTTCCTTCATCATTTTGTTGTCAAATTCAGGACCCCCATCGCTTACAACTTCTTCTGGAATGCCATGCCTCATGAAGTGTTTCCTCATCAGTTTGACTGTGCAAACTGATGATGTTCCTTGAAGTTGATCAACCATTGTATAGTTTGAGAAGTAATCCACACACACTAGATATTTACTTCCATCTAGTGTCATGGTATCAAGACCAATACGTTGGAATGGGTATTCTGGCACTGTTCTTGTGATCATCGTTTCTTTGCTGTTTCTTGCAGAATATCTGCTGCATTGTTCACAATTCATGTAGCACTCTTGGAGTTCATGCCTCATTCCAGGCCAGAATATTGTGTCTAGGGCTCATCTCATGTTACTAGGTGGCTTGTGTGTGCCTTCTTCTTCATATCATCTCTCATTGAGGCAGGTATAAAGACCCTGTCTTTGTAAGATATCAAACCATCCTTGGTTGACAGGTAGTCTTTGAATTTGTACAAATGCTTCAACTGAGGTTCAATGGTTTTGAATCGCATTGGGAAGCCTTGTTTAATCAGTTCTATGATCTTTTGTAGATCTTCATCTTCATTAGTGGCTTTGATTAGCCTCTCTTTGGTCTGCTCGCTTACAGCAAGGAATTCTAACAGATTCACTTCACTGAAGTGAAACTGGAATTTATCATCCTCTACTGCGGCTCGTGAAAGAGCATCAGCAATGATTACGTCGGTGCCCTTCCTGTAAGTTATGTTGTAATCAAATTTTTATATTGAGAGCATCATTCTTAATAGTCTTTTTGGTGCTTCACTTAGAGGCTTGTTGCTGATTGCTTCTAGTGACTTATGGTCCGACTCTATTGTTACATGTCTTCCATAACAATAGTCGCTGAACTTGTGTAATCCAAACACAATGGCTCTCATCTCTTTTTCAATTGGTGCATAGTTCTTTTCATAGCCATTCCAGACCCTTGATGCGTATGACAATGGTTTCCCGTTCTGTAGGAGAACAGCTCCTATACCTACATCAGACATGTCAGTCTGTATCGTGACTGGTTTCTCTAAGTCGTAATATGCTATAGTCTTCTTGATATCTTCAAATGCTTTTTGTTGCAGTTCTGCCCATTGGAAAACCTGGTCCTTCCGTGTTAACCTGTTTAGAGGTTCTCATTCAGTGAATGGTCAAATTTTGAGAGGTATTTGAACATTCCTATGAAACGTCTCAAATAATGCAAATCGTGAGGTGCTGGGAATTCTGTGATCGCCCGTACTTTTTCTTCGTCAGGCTTCAGGCCTGCATTAGTCAATGTATGACCCATGTAGGTAACTTCCTCCGTGAGGAATTTGCATTTGTCCAGGTTAATCTTGATGTTTTTTTTCTCTGCATCTTTGCAAGTATGCTCGCAGATTCTGGTTGTGGTTATTGATGGCTTGGTCTGGGTTGTTTTCAAATCCCTCGACCAGGCAGTCATCTTGGATAATTCTGACCCCTTTAACCCCTTGAAATTGCTCGATCATTTTTGCTTGGAATGCCTTGCTGGCTGGTGTGATACCCATGGGCAATCTTTTGTATCGGTAGTTGCCCTGGGGCTTTCCAAAGGCGGTCAGTTCTCTTGCTTTGTCGTTCAGCTTGCAATGCCAGAATCCGCTTTTTACATCCAATTTGCTAAATTTTATTGCTTTTTTATTTGCAAACCTGTGTGTAATGGATTCCAAGCTTGGTACTTGGCAGTCGTAGTTGTTAATCAGTGCCTTATTTAATGGTTTGGGGTCTAAACATATCCGGAGCTTCCCACTGTGTTTTCTTTCAATCACATAGCTATTAAGCCATGAGCTGGGTTCTTCCAGTTCCTCAATTATGTCATCTCTCATCATTTTTTTTTTTTTTTTTTAGTTCATGTTTGAATTGTTTTTCCAATGCAAATAGTACACCTCTTATGGGTTTTTTGTATAGGGACTGCATCTGTCTCTGTTTGAAGTGTTATTTCACCTTCGAATTCACCAACTTTCTCTTCAAAAACATCCGGGAATTCTAGTAAAATCCCTTTGATGGAATCCTCAATATCTAGTTTTGTGATGTTTTCCTGAGCTTGTTCTCTGAGGTAATTGCATTCTGCAGCTGAAACCGTGGAGTCAGACTGATCCAGGTTGAACTGTATTAAATTTAATTTTTGGCAGAAACTGCAGCTTAGAATCAGTTGTACCTTTTCATTCACAACAATAGCTGAGGCGGTTACTTTTCTTTCATTGACAGGGTTGGTATATTCTACCCTCATAGTTCCTTCAGTTCTAACCTTTTTTCCTCCATATACTGAAATGTCAAGTTTCTTTCCTTTTTCTATTAGATGCTCCATTTTGTTATCTGTAACGAAAGTTGCTGGAATTACATTTAAAATTTAGGTTTCCCATTTATTTGTAAATTTGCGCAAACCTTATGAATTGTCTGCCCTTCAACATGAAAACATTCATTTTCTCCTTGATTCCTGTAGTTTGAATTACTCTAGCAAACTCTTGATGTGGCAAAAATTTTTTTTTTTTTTTTTTTTTTTTTTTCATCTATAACATTCCTGGCCGAAAGCCGGACAGTTTCTTATTCCTTTCATATGGTTTGTATCGCAATAAATGCAGTCATATTTTTTTATTATCTCTTCCTGTTGCATTGATATGTTTATTGTATGTTTGGTTGTCAACATTCAATTTGTCAAATTTTTCAATTCTTTCCGATTATATCTTGCTTTGTTCTGCAGCTCTGCATCGGTTAATACACTGTGATAGAGTTTAATCTGGTTCCCTCAGAAGAGTTTCTCACGTTTTTCTATCATGTATTTCTTTAATTATTAATAATTTGATCATGTTGTTTTCAGTG
This sequence comes from Doryteuthis pealeii, assembly GCA_023376005.1. NCBI lineage: Eukaryota > Metazoa > Mollusca > Cephalopoda > Myopsida > Loliginidae > Doryteuthis > Doryteuthis pealeii. Next base: position 79,671,276 of record CM042151.1, on the reverse strand, counting down.
ACGTTGTTCCATTCACAGTCTTTAGAACTCGATTTTAAATTTAACAAATAGTCTTCGAAGCTCTCCTTTCACTGAACATTTAAACATCTGTTTTGCTAAGATGTTACTCATGGCCCCTGTATCCACCTTTGCGTTGATCTCTTTGTTTTTTCTTGTTGCCAAGTCTTAACTTGGCATATACCTCTGTGTAATTTGTCATCTAGTCATCCTTCTAGTATTACCTTCTGCAACTGCTGTCTTTCTTCATGGCTGATCGCAGCTCACACAACCTTCTCTCCGTGACAGGAATGTATTTGGTTTCCTTGACATCATCATCAGTGCTCACTACATGAATATATGTTCTTGATAGTGTATCGCTGAGGTACATCTTCTTGCCCGGATGATACAGAACCATAGTGTTATATCCCTGCAGCCTCATTAACATGTTCTGCAAGTGTTTTGGGCACTTCCCCCAATTCCTTTTTTATTATCACTTCCAAAGGCCTATGATCGCTCAGTACTGTGACGTGTTTACCAAATGTATATTGGTGAAAATGCATAGACTAATGGTAGACATTTAAAGAATATTCTTGTATTTACCGCGTACTCCACTTGTACGGGTCAGGCACAAAGTCCCTATTAACGTGGGACCACCCACAAGCCGAAGTTCATGGAATGGCAGGTGCAAAAATTGCGTCGATCCCGTCGGCATTCCCCTCAAGGGGGCGCCTCAGGCACTGGGCAATAAACCCAGCCCTGCCCCTTTAAATCGAGGGGGCAGGTGTTGCCTGGGGGGATGGCCCCCTGGGATCGATGCTATTATTATAAACAACCCGGTCCAGCGGCCGAAGCTCGCCGGACCCCCAGTCGAAACCGGGCTGGAAAACCATATTCTACAAGATACTGTTGCAGATTACTATTGTTCCAATTCTTTTGGCGCGGAAATAAATTCAAATAGACAAAGGAGTTGAGAAACAAAGGATGTTCCAGCCAGAAGTCTGGATCGAACAAAGAGGAAGAGTGATTAGGATCAGAAGCTTACTGTTGACCGTGTCAAACGAACGGTCCACAAAAAACAACAATAGCAGGATGACAAAAGGCTTCCTGTTGACTGATGACAAAGCTAGGATTGCAGGTCACGCAGTATAGTTCCGGTGGAATTTGAATACACCAGGGCATGCTGGGTAAAATTGAAAAGGTGACGGTTAGACGGAAAATCAGTCAGTTGAGCTTTGGTGGCAACGAGCTTCAGTCACTCCCGTCGACTCTCCGAAGAAAAGACTTCTAAGAACTACTGTTCATTTCACCACTCACCCAAGCCGGCGCACACCTCCTTTCATCCACGCCAACCGAGGAAGAAAATAAAGTCCAGCTTTCTCTTATATACCTGCGTTGGTTTTTGATTCCGTGTACTACACACCAGCGCTGTCAATTGATACAGTATATAACAATACTTGCATGTGCGCATACAAACACACGCACACTTGTGAGTAAATATCAATAAAATAGTTTGAATAGCTAATTCTAAATTGGAGTAAGAGGGGAGAGAAGAGATTAAAAATAAAAATAACTTTATATAAATAGAGTGGGAAGACTTTAGAAAGAAAGAAAGAAAAATCCTCCTTGAAACATACCTGTAAATTCTGAAATACTACTAAAATAACTTCAAAAGTAATGGTCTGCGTGCAAAAGCTTAGTAAATAAAGGAAGAAGTTAAGCAACCATGAACCTGATGAGTACTTAGATGGGTGACCACTTAGTAACAAGAGGTACTGTAAGCAACCCAAGGCCTATATACAAGACTAAGCAAAACTTAGTAAATAAGAAAAAGAAAGTTAGGCAATAATGAGCCTAATCAGTACATAGATGGGTGACCACATAATAACAGCAAGTACTGTAAACAACATGAGGTCTGTGTGTCTGAACAAAGCTTAGTAAATAAAAGAAGTTAAGCAACCATTAGATGAGTGACCACTTTGTGCAACCTAAAAGCTTCTGTAAATGACTAAGCAAAGATTAGTAAATAAGAAAAAGAAAGTTCTTTTTCAATCTGTGCATACCGGGTTTCTGTGTCTGTAAAGCCACGACTAATATAGACCAGTGGTTGACCTTGCAGCAGTGCCACTCCCAAGCCCTTCTCACTTGCATCACATTGGATGAATAGAGGTTTCCTGTGATCATAGTACCTCAGCACAGGTGCTTCACTCACCATCTTTTTTATTTTCTCAAATGCTTTTGCATGGGTTTGGGACCACGTCCAGTGCACATCTGTTTTTGTGAGATTGTGAATAGGAGCCATCACATCCGAAATGTGTGGTAGGAACTTTGCCAAATAGTTCACAAACCCACCCAAGCATTGTACTCCCTTTACATCTGTTGGCGATGGCATCTTTTTTATGGTCTTTATCTTCTCTGGATCAGAACGCAAACCTTCACTGGATACCATATGCCCCATGAACGATAAAGAAATTTGTCTTAAATCCATTTTCTCAGCATTTAGCTGCATCCCACACTCACATCTCTGTTACGGCTTCCTAAGATTTTTGTCATGATCCACCATAGCTTCCTCCATAGTTTACCTTTGCCCACTACCAGAAGATCATCTGCTTTGCTGACCAAGTCAGCAACATTATCTAGAGAATCTTCTGAAATATCTCAGGGGCTGGAGCAATTCCAAATGGCAACACCTTCCATCGAAACCGGCCAAATGGTGTGGCAAATGTTCTTAACCAAATGCTTGCTTCATCTATATTCAGATGCCAAAATCTATTGATCTAGGGTTGAGAATACCTTCCAGTACAGGCAGGTGAAAATGTTACCATTTTAGATCCTTATTTAGTGGTCTTGGGTCTATATATACTCGCAAATTCCCATTTTCTTGACCACCCAATGCTAGGGCTCAAACACATGGTGTTGGCTCATTTTCTGGCTTGATCACCCTATTTTCCACAAATCTCTGCAATTCAGCTTTCAATTTTCCCAATTGATAGCCACAGGAATTCTACATGCCACTGCCACATGGGGTTGTATATTTGGATCAACCTCCAAATGTACCTTGTTACATGTGTATATGTTGGAGAAGAAGTTGAGACAACACAGAGCTAAAGATAACATGACTTTTATTCATCTCCAGTCATACAGGAAGTGGGGTCTTTTTTTTTTTTTTTTTTCTTTCTTTTAACTTTTTTTTTTGTGGTGTGTGTATGTTTATGCTTGTGTATGTGTGTTTATGTATTATTCTGTATATCTTGCAGGCGTTTTTATGATCCAACCTGATCGGGTTTGCAATGGTCCTTCCTTTGGTTGTGATTCTGCGGATTCTCTCACATTCTCTCCGCTTTCATCTCTGTCTGTGTGAAGAGATATGCTGTTATAGTGTTGAGTATAACAAAGGCGTTATTAAAACATATAAACATATACTTTTATTTATGTTATATAAGAATACAGAGAAATGTAGTATGTGCGTCTAGGCCTGGGTAGTGCTTGAAGTAGTTCTACCCCTAAGTGTCAGTTCCTAATCTTCCTACGCTGTGGCATGTGAGGAAGTTGTTCTTAAATACTGTTACATCCCCCTCACCATATCTAATGTTAATAAATGTTTGTTATTTTTCGTATCTTGTAGGTATGTGGATAAAACGGCCACTTCTAGTTGTTTTAGTGTGTGGCTGTTAGGGGTATCATTGGTGTTGGTATGTGCTTTTCTTGTGGTGATGTGTTGTGGTCCTTGGAAAGGACCTGCTTGTTGGTGGTAGTTAGGGTCTTTCTTATTTGGACCCGGTTTCTTCTTTTGATTGATCCATAAGGAAATTTTAGGATATAGGATCAAGGTTCCGAACATTTTTTCTGTACTATTGTGGTGTCCATTATCCCTTTTGGTGATCTAACACGCGCAGAGTTTGTCCAGGGGTTATGGTGGTTAGTATGTTTGCGACCTGAAATTCGGGTTTGGTTTTATTTAAAAGAAAATAGAGCTCCATTTTCTGTTTAAAAAGCTTAAATGCTTCGGCTGGATTCGGGTTGGTCCAGTCCCTAGTGGGGATATCATTAGTAGCCATAGTTTAACGCATTGGAGATATAATATTGTCTCTGTTGTACATCGGTGACTATGTAGTAGTAGCTGTCACACTTGTGGTAAAGGTAGGAGGTAATCTTATAGACCCAGTAGGATAACAAATATGGCGGTTAACCGGCCTGGCAATTTATGACACGATGGGATTTTTTTAGGGTCTGTTGTTTTTTTCCTCGGTTGTTGTTGTCAGTACTTTTGTTGCATTGTTCAAGGAAGGCAAAGTTTTGATTTTTTTTTTTTTTTTTTTTTTTTTTTTTTTATCGTAGGTGTTGACCTGTTGATTTAGTAGCAGTCTCGCATATGGAGTTATTTTTTCTTTGTTCTTGGTCAATTTCGTTGTTTGACGAGTTTTTAAAAAATCTTTTTCCGCTGCCACCATATGAAGAGATGTGCTGTATAGTGTTGAGTATAAGAAAAGGCGTTATTAATAAACATATACATGTTTTAAAGAATACAGAGAGATGTGTAGTATGTGCATCTAGGCCTGGGTAGTGCTTGAAGTAGTTCTACCCCTAAGTTCCTAATCTTCCTATGCTGCCGGGTGTGCTGTGGCATGTGAGGAAGTAATTCTATAATACTGTTACAGTCTGTGGTGTGGCTTTCTGTGTCTGTTTGGCTATGGCCAGTTGATGCCAGTTGTTGTTGAGGAATGAGTGTGTTGATGGTATTGTTTGCATAAGAACCATCTGTTTTGTCGGTATTTCTGTCCATCTGTTTCCTCGACTTCATATGATCGGCCCGTCAATTTTTTTCTAATCGTGGCCTCAACCCACTCTCTTGAGTGGGGTCTTAGAGGTTGGACTTGAACATTGTTCCCAACTTGAAGTGGCTGAGTTCTCTGCTCAAACCCTGTTGCTTCAGCTTCCTGTCTTCTTTTTTTGTGCCTCCTCACAGGAGTAAGGAAAGCTGGATCTTAGTAGAGTTTCTGCCATTGGTACTATGGACTTTGTGCGTTGGCCTAAAAGCGTTTGTGCTGTACCAGTATTGAGGCCTTCTGTTGGTGTGTTGTGAATGTTCAGTAGCCCCATCAGTAGATCTTCTCCTGAGGCCTTACATTTACGCATTAGCCGCTTCACTACTTTAACTATGGCTTCTGCAGCACCATTTGATTACCTGTTGCCTGGGGACAAAGCTTCATGTCTGAATACCCAATTTTTAGCAAACTTTTTGAACATGTTGAATGAGAATTGGGGTCCGTTGTCAGAGACAAATATATCTGACACTCTGTACCTGGCGAAGTGGCTTCTTAAGCAACTAATTACTTCTTCTGAGGTTGAGATGTTCAATTTGTCTATCTCAAAAAATTGCTGTGTGGGTCCACTGTGACTAGATATTCAGCTCCTCCCTATGATAGTATGTGGCCGCAACTCGTTGCCAGGATCTTTTGGGTACCTCAGTGAGTATAAGGGATTCTGCCATTTGGCGATCTGCATATGTCACACAGGTGAACAGGCCTGTACATATTGTCATATTTCAGCCGACATACCTGGCCAAAATATCAGGTCCCTCGCTCTTCTGAGTGGCCAGTGTGTGATTTTTTTTTAATTTCTAATCTCATAGTGAGGGAAATGACTATTCTCTGTCCTCTTAATATCAATCCATCTTGTACTGTCAACTCATCTCTGTAGTCGAAGAATGGTTTTACTGAATCTGGTGTTAGTTTTTTGTCTCTGGGCCATCCCGTGGCAAAACCTCCGCTAATGTTCTATGGTCGGGTCCTCCAGCGTCTTACATTTGATCTCTGTTAGCCTTTGGTCCTTGATGGGGTTGCATTGTCAGTTTATTCACTATTGTAAGTTCTTCTGCTTCTGGTTATCTGTGGTGCCCGTGAGAGTGTATCAGCAAGTGGAATTTCCTTTCCTGGCTTGTAGCTTATGAGAAATCCTTACTGCTGAGAACACAATAGCAAGTTTTGTAAGCGTTTTGGTGCTTTTGCTAGTTGCTTTGGCAGGGTGAGAATTGTTCATTTTTCTT
>CM042151.1:79628388-79665154 GCA_023376005.1 Doryteuthis pealeii | reverse complement strand
ACGAGACCTTAGAAATATATCAGACCAAGATAGATGATAGACGATCAGAACTAAAGCCGTCCAGAGAATAGACAGATAAGAATAAAGAAATGTATATAACGTATATGCTGATTGGCTTAGTAAAAGACCGTATTATAACATTAACCTATTTAGTGCGTAAAGAACGGCGCTATCAACACTAGCCGTGGCGAACGGTTGGGTAAATACTACTACTCGTAATATTATGATAAATTACATAAAAAATATGTCTAATATTATCACTGCATGCATTTACTACACTATGCGATAGAGGATATTTAAAAAATATCATTATTTATACTATCTACTAGTGAAACTAAGATCAGTATTTTATACATCTTACTATGAAAACTAAGATCAGTATGTTTATACTCTATGAAAACTAAGATCAGTATTTTATACATCTATATGAAACTAGATCAGTATGTTTAATACATATCTACTATGAAACTAAGTTTCAGTATGTTTATACATTTTACAATGAAACTAACATCAGTATGTTTATACATCTACTATGAAACTAGAAAGATTAATTTTCAGTAAGACCAGCCAGATTTTTAGTGACTGATAATAGAGAACAGGCACCACAATTCTTGCCATCAAGGACAATAGGATTGGGACAATTCATTAGGTGCATAGGCTTGACATAACAACCAACTGATTCGAGAGGGCCCTCCAACCACCGCTAGCCTAAGTAAGGCCAAAGTGGGTGGCACCCGTAATGCTTAAGGACGGAATCCGGCAGATGAGCAGTCCATACATATACATCATGGACTGCTCATCTCCGAGGATCCCATCCTTAAGCATCACAGGTTACCAACCCATGGCCCAATATATGCCCTGTTTCGGGGGGGGGGTCTTACCCTCTGAAAGGTGCAGTGGTGTATTCTAAAGCCCAGCCAACAAGTGTCTTCGATCTCTGCCATAGGGGTTTTCAATATCTGACATGAAATACTTCCCCTAGAATAAACCCTGATCAAATATTCCACGACAATGACATTAACATAATCAAAAGAAAAATACTGCTGGATCTTGCCAGGATAAACAGGCTACCTCATTATGCTATGACTGGATAAATGAAGAATTACAGTTACCTTCTCTAGTGAGGGTTGCTACACAAGTAACAACACTAAGTGAATACCCCACCAAGCCATGATAAACAAAAAAAAAAAAAAAAAAAAAAAATTTGAAACGTCTTCTGAAAACTTTCACGTTGCAAAAATATGTACTGTTTAAAAATTTTGTATCCCTGAAGAAAAAAATGTTATTCTAAAGGGACAACTTAAACCTTTTTTGAAAAAAAAAAAAAAATTGGGAAAAAATTTACAGGACAGGAGAAAAAAAATAGGCTGACGTCTTTCTTCTTTAAACAACTTTGCACCAGAAAGCAGCATAGCCAACCTCCTCAGATGATGTCATCGCCTGACAGTTAAGCTCCTCCCATCTCAACAAAACACTGCTGCCACTCAATTGTTACTACCACAGCTACAACAAAGAAAGAGGCAGCCGCTAAACGGCACAAATAAAATAAAAATAATATAATAAATATAAATAAATTATCCACCATGCTTCCAAATTAGAAAGCGTGAAAAAGATGAAACCTCATATCGAAGCCAAAGATCAATAGAGGCCGGGGGGGTTGAGATATCTTAAAAAAGAGTGGAATTGTTAGAGGAAATGCCTTAAATGCGTTTGCCTTTCTGAAAAAAGGATTCTATAAGATTCGAACTTCAACAGACAATGAAATTTCTGTAAAATGAGCCAATTAGCTCTAGATCCCAAGCAGAAGCCGGAAATGTGACTAGGTGCAATTATGGAAAAGTGATGAGCTCCCATTATAATATGGGCAGATAGAATTTTAAACAGTCCCTCAAGAGAGAACGTTCCCCCAGCGAGGCGGACCAAGGAGCACCGAGGACCAACACTAATAATGACTCCTAAAATGGAGTGTGTGGGGATTAATATGGGACAATTTTAGAGTTACCCACCTTGAATTGGATTTACCTCCCCTTTCCATTCGTTCAAGTCCCATTCTTTGTATACACATGTGCTTTCTTTAGTTGAATAAAACCTTATCGCCTAAAGTATCTTCTTCAATTATTATTCTCCACCCAATTTATTCAACTTATCTATCAGAAATGGATAAATACTCAAGCCAGAAAGATTTCAACAAGGACCCTAGTTCACCTGTCGCCGCAAAAGAATGGAATTTGGTACTGATTTTAATAATTATCTGGACGCCGTGGAGTACTCGAACTCCCAACTGATAAATTCACCATTTTGCTGGGTCACTACACCGGACGGTTATGACCATGTGAGGATGTAAAACATACAGGACTATAACAAACTCTTGAGAATATTTATGTTAAACGACGAACGAAAATATTGCGCATCACTCCTTTCAGTCTCGTCAGAGACCCGAGGAATCTATAGACCAATTCTTACATGCACTGCCACGGGTTGTCTAAAACTGCAAATTATAATCAGTGGACACGCAGAATCTACCAAGAGAAGCAATCGCTGACGGCATTCACTTAATGTCGGAATTCTAATCTTATCGACAGAGACTACTGAAAAATAGACCGCTGAACTATACAAAACCGTTACAGTAAAGCCCGTCTCTCGACCTTGCCACAAAAAACGCTGTGCATTATCCAACAAAACCTCAACACCTACAAATGAGGCAGCTGCTAGAGAAGTAAGACAAACTTACGGAAGAAACATCAGGTGCCACAAAGCCAACAATGCGGTTTTGGAAATTTACGCACCCACGAAGTAGTGCCCAGCAAGGCAAGTGTCTTTCTTAAATGCTCTTAAGCGGACATTTTCTAAAAATGTGCAATCAAACAGGTCCAAGGTTCAGTCGGCTGCATTGTGGTGAACTATGAATCATATCAGAATTGTCGGCCCCACACTTTCAAGTATATATCTGCCGCCACAGAATCAGAATTTAGTATCCACGAATCGCTCATAAAGGGACACAAGTAAGGCCTAATTGACGTGGAGCACAATAGAAGTTTCTAAGCCAACAAGTTGCAAAAAGGGCTCCAAATCGTATGGCCGCTGGAACACAGACCACGAAATTACAGGACACTGCATAGTGGATTTCATCTTCTCGGACGTGAGACAGAAAACATTAACTTACATATATTTGATGATCTTTGTACTGATGTTAATTCTCGGACTTGATTTCCAAGAAAACATGAAAAGTGTTATCATAAAATATGGCGGTAGTAAACCAACATTAACTTTTGTGCCCTAACAACTATCAATGTCGACCCTCCAACATTGTTTGCTAACCTTTCGGAGAATTGCAAGCCTATTGCAACAAACCTCGAATTTTCAAAGCCAGATCAACAATTTATTAATTCGGAGACAGAAAGGCTGCTGAAAGAAGGAATAATTGAACCAAGCTATCCCCCATGGGGGCACAACCTAGTCTTAAGGAGGATGGAAACCACAAAAAGGAATGTATCGACTATTCACAAAAGTCAAACCAATTCACGCTTTTTAGATGTATCCAATGCCAGTTCAACTGTATCAGTTACCAGAATGCCTTTTGAGGCCAATGGACTTTTGCTTTCAAAAAAAATGGAGAATTCCTCAAGAAACATAATAACACCTTATGCCTATGTTGAAACTTAATCATATGGGCATACAATAAAAAGGCATGACTACATCTTCAGCATTTCAAAAAGCTACAACTGACCTTACAATGAAGAGAAATGCTAATTCTCACTCAGACAATTGATTCACCGGGATACCACATTTCTGGGTAGTATAAAGCCTGACCCAGGTGTCTACGTGTTCTAATGGAATACCCACACCCAAAAATCAAAATCCCTAGAACGAGTCATGGGTGTTTTGCCTATTATGCAAAATGGATAACAAATTCTCTGAAAAAAAAAGAACTAAAATGCACACAAGTTTTCCATTTAGGAGCTAATAGCTCCAAAACACAAAGCTGATCTATTAGATGCCAGCCTGACCACAATTAGTGATGATCTGACATTTGTAGAGAATGATGCATCACACAACTCTGTATCAGCAGTACTCAGCCAGGACGTCGATCAGTATGCTTTCACTCCAGATACTACAAGGCAGTGAAATAAATATGCATCAGTGGAGAAAGAAGCTCTACATATAGTTGATACCATGAGAATGGAGACACTTTCAATTGGTAGCATTTCATCCTAAGACAGATCAGAAATTTGGTCGTTTTATGTTTGATTCACAAAATCATGGCAAAATAAAGAATGAAAAAGAGAATCAATCTTGTTCCTTTAGTTTTGACATTAAGTATCGAAGGAAAAGAGAATGTCGCGGCAGACACTCTTACTCGAACCAACTGTGCTACCCATTCCAGACAACAACTGCTGAGGTTACACAAGTCACTGTGCACCCAGGGGTAACCTGAATGACTCATTCTGTTGAGAATCTGTACAATGACTGCAAAATGCCAAACGTGCAGCATGATAAAACAAACTTTCACAGACCAAGAAACTACACCTAATTAAACCACTAACCGTTTGATCTTCTGAGTATCGATTTCAAGGTCCATTACCCTCTACATCTCGAAATAAATACCTGTTAAAAATTGTGGACGAATTTTCCAGATTTACCTTTGCCACCTTGCCCGAACATGGAATAAAACTGTTAATAGCTGCCTGTCTAATCTATCTCCATTTTGGCATGCCAGCTACATCCACAGTGACAGAGGATCTTCCTTCTTTCACAGGAAACCAAAACATTCCTGCACAATTTGGTTGTTACAAGTAGAACCACATCCTATAATCCTGAAGGGAATGGCCAAGTGGAAGATTCAACGGTGCCATTTGGCAGTCAATCCTCTGGATTGAAAAACAAAAATCTCCCGGAGTCACACTGGGAAGAAGTCTTGGCAGAGGCTTTACACGCGTTGTTTGCTGTTGTGACGGCAACTAATGCCACACCACATGAATGATTATTTAAGTTTAACAGGCGCTCAACTACTGGAATTATCTTACCGCATGGCTAAGTCAACCAGAAAAATACTGATGAAACGATATATCCAGGATAGCAAACAGAACCACTGGTCGATGAGTTGAGCTATTAGAAGCAAACCCTCACTATGCCCATGTCAGAAATCTGATGGCAGTGAAACCACGGTTTCACTCAAACATCTATCCCAAGAGGAAATGAGGCAGCATACTCAATAGATTGCCCCAAGAGACTCCCCATGACTCACCAATATCAACTCACCCGATACATTATTTCTGAAGACAATGACTGTGAGCTATCCCTCAACAAACTAACAATATTCTGTGAGGGACTTGTAAGCAGCCACAAACACTGTGTCGCTCCACCAGAGTCATAAAACCCCCTAATCGCTTAGATCTTTAAACACCACCTTTGTTTAACCCCGATTTTGATGCGTCACACTAGACCCCTTTTTTTCAGTGTGGCAGTGATTGTGGGAGTTACCTCCCCTGTTTCATTCGGCAAGTCGCCATCTTTGTATACACGTGTGCAATCTTTAGTTGAATAAAACTTATTCGCATAAAGGTATTCAATTATTATTCGCCACAGAGTGCTTCAAATTTAGTGGGTAAAACCACTAAGTTTGAATTTAAAAACTTAGTAGCCAGTTCCAGAACTGCGTAATGCATGTGGAGTCGGATAAAGTAAAATTAAATCTATTAAAGGGTTATCTTACGACTATGCCTACAATTGGTGTCCCATTTAACTATAAAAGAAAGCAACTACAATGTCACTAATGACCTCCTTAAGAAGGAATTTTTAAATGAAAACCTCATAATAAAGATATTCAATCAGATAATGTCCTACAAACCCAAATAAGACCGGAATATGTCAAGATACGCCAATTCTTGCAGATATTCCGGCTGAACTTAAGGGATCATACGAGCTGGATAACTTTGAACAACCCAGTCCAGGGAACAAAGTCACGAGTCATAATTTTCAAGAAACTACCCCCTCAACTAAAAAGGGAAATCACTTAAAGCTGGTCAAAACTATCAACTCTGAACGACATATTCAAACACTACAACGAATCTATAAGAACGTTGTTGATGTCAAGAGTCCTCCAGAAACCAAAGAGAAGCCACATAAATTGTCTACTTGACACAGGAGTCAGAGGTCCTACTTTCGGTAATATCATCAAGTGGTTGAGACCCAACAAGGGACAATAAAAGAGGTGGAACTGCCCTTAAACACCTACAACAGTTGTTCCCTGAAGAAATTCAAAGCGATCCAAGTAAAAGTTGGGCTGACCGGTGGAAGGAAGTAACTCGTCCATACTAGTAGACAAAGAATTAATATCCCCTACGAGATGCCACACCTGAAATCCATCCAGGAAATCTGAAAAGGCGCAAACAAACACTAGCACTTTTCAGCAATAAAAACAATACTAAGGTTAAGATATCAGGGTTGATAGGTGTGGACATCATTGAACACCTGAAGTTTAAAGGTTGTGAATTGCATGAGAGGAAAGCATGGCTAATACCAACAGGGCTTGCCCTTTCAGAAATTCTCTCAATTTTGTCGACACTGATCAAAAATTCGCAGCCAATAGGCCACCAAACCCTTCTAAGTTACTTCCCAATGATCACAGAACTCAGTCATTGCCCACAAAATATTGGAAGCAAGCTCTGGGTGGGGAAACTGAGAAAATTGAAGAGATCCTCGACCTCTCCCAACTCGACTCAAACTTGCAGAACATGTTTACATTAGATTCAGCTGTCCAGGGGAATACAGATATGGATGTCAGCGGCTTTGACAAAAAAAAAAAAAAAAAATAGAAGAATTTAAGAACTATCGAGTTCAAAATAACTCTTACTATGTCGACCTTCCGTGGTATGAGGACAGAGTCCATGAAATACCATCAAATTACCAGGTGGCTTTTAAAGTGCTTGACAGGACAATGAACTCTCTGGAGAAAAGAAAGCTTGACAAAGAGTATAACAAAGTTTTCTACCAGCAAGAAAAGGGGGAATCATCGAGAGGCTAGAGATAGAACCGGAGGAATTCAGCAAATTCAAGTGGATCCCCAGGCCAGTCATAAAGAAAACAGAACAGGTGACCACAAAAATTAGACCTGTGTTCAATTGTTCCTTGAAAACTGGAAGAAAATGTTCCTGAATGAAGCGGCCTATCCGGGAATAAATCTCATCAGAACCTAATTGAGTTCTGTTGAGATTTAGAACCAATAGATTTGTGATGTTGGGGGACATAAAAAAGGCATTCCTCATGATTAAATAAAAAAAAAAAAAGATTTTTTCATAAAGAAAGAAAATGAACTCATCTGCTACCGCTATAAGACGCTGCTATTCGGTTCAATGCTTGCTTGTTCATTCTCAACTTCATTCTGCAATACCACATCAACCGATACGGCGATGATGAATGTACGAGAATGATAAAGAATAATTTTTATGTCGACAATTTAATTGTCACGGACGATGACAGTAATAAACTGATGCATGTTTACAAAAGCGCAGTAGCAAGATTACAGGAAGGAAACTTCCTTCTAAGGTCCTGCAATTCCAATTCTGAGGAATTAAACTCCATAGTACAGAATAAGGCAGAACATGAAAGAGTGCTAGGATACAATTACAACCCTAAAAAGGGTGTATTAAGCACAGCATCCTGCTCTATAGACATGCAAGCCAAAACGAAGAGGAATATACTGGCACAGAGTGCCAAAGTCTTTGATCCCTTATCCCTTTGTGCCCTGACACTATCAAATCGAAATTAATCCTTAGGACATTATGGAAACTCAAAATAGAATGAGATACTGTGATCCCCAAGAAATACAATCCCAATGGGCTTCCTTAGCCAGTGATTTGTCCAAATTGAATGAATTTAACTTCATTCGAAAATGAATCAGCAGAAGGCAGCCTGCTAAAATATATGTGTTTTGCGATGCTTCCCCTCAGGCTTATGGATTTGTGGTATATGGAGTACAGAACGACCATCACAAATTATCTTTGCTAAATCATTTTTCTAAGGACATACTCAAAGAATTGAAATGTCATGAGATTTCTGACCCAGTCGACTTCCATGTGAAAACCTATTCAGGAATATCTACCAAACAGTTAGAACAGGTTGAAATGAAAACCGGCTTGGGGGGAAGAAATGTATCAACAAGTCCATTCTGCTGGATGATAGATTCGATATCAAATTTGAGTTTGATCGCCTTGATATACTCACAAACAATTTGACGAACCTAAAACACAAAATAGCCTTTCATAAGGAGGAGAACCAAATAAGAATACAAGGGATATTGGGAGTGGATATTCTCCAACACATGACACAAGCCAGAATTGTTAAATGTATGAACGGTTCAGCTTGGTCAACGGTGAATGGAATCTCTCCTTTCGGTGATGTGCAGCATTTCCTGTATGACCACCAAGTTTCACCAGTCAAGGATAGACACAGCAATGCAATGGAGAACTACCACACCATTGTCTCAGAAAATGCAGCCTGTCCAGATAAAATGTTGAGAAGGATATTGAGTCCCTAATCAACCCACCCGGAGATGTTCCCGGATATATTTGAATTCTCCAACGTGGAAAGAAATCTGGAAAGGATGTTCGCTGTTGATGCAGCAGTTTCCTCCCTTGAGGAAAATCATATCAGCGAATATGTTAAAACCAAAATTAGGGAGTTTGAGGAAGCAATCGAGTTCAGAAATAACGCCTACTATGTAGAATTGCCCAGGCTCAAAGACAAAATAAATGCTGTACCTTCCAATTATCCGGAGATGTTTCTGGATATATTTGAATTCTCCAACGTGGAAAGAAATCTGGAAAGGATGTTCGCTGTTGATGTAACAGTTTCCTCCCTCGAGGAAGATCATATCAGCGAATATGATAAAACCAAAATTAGGGAGTTTGAGGAAGAAATCGAGTTCAGAAATAACGCCTACTATGTAGAATTGCCCTGGCTCAAGGACAAAATAAATGCTGTACCTTCCAATTATCGAGTAGCACTGAAAGTGCTGGACAGAACGATGCATTCGTTAGAAAATAAAAAATTGGATGGCACTTATCTTGACATCTTTCGACAGCAGGAAGCCGAAGGGGTCATTGAAAGGATAAATGTTGCGCCCCATGAGTTTAATAAGTATATATGGATACCACACAGACCAGTATTCAAGACTGACCAGCAATCAACTACCAAAATAAGGCCAGTCTTCAACTGTTCCCTGAAAACGGGGGGTGCTTATTCGCTAAATGAGGCCTCATATCCAGGAGTCAACCTGATGAACATGTTTGAATTACTGCTATTATTCGTCAGCAATGGATATGTGCTGTTAGGAGACATCCGCAAAGCCTTTTTGATGATAGGGCTCAAGTCAGAAAAGGACAAAAACAGATTTTGCTTCTTCATAAAGGATGGTAACAGGTTACTATGTTACCGATATATACAACATTGATATTCGGATTCAATGCCTGTCTGTTCATCCTGAGCTTTGTCATTAAACATCACATAAAAATATATCCAGATGACGCTTGCAATCGGATGTTGAAGAACAGATTCTATGTGGACAATTTGTGCATGACTGGTAACTCCCTCAAAGAATTGATCTCCTTGTACACAGAAGCGGCTGAATATACACAATTTATATATATATAGAATATACTGAATAACACACAATTTGAGGCTGAACTTTTTGAGGTATTAACCCTAACCCTTTTCTTTCTCTGAGACCAGCTGCCATTACTAAACCCAGTACCCTACTATTTTACCTATAGGCGAGGCTGAACCCCCTGAGGCATTAACCATAACCTGCATACCCATAATCATTCAATAATGTACCTCTGACCCATTAATTAGATACAAATCATGTGTTTAAACCATTAAGACTGTTAGAATCTTTAATTAAACAAATATTTCTCCCATTAAATTCTTTGATAAACATCTGAACAGTCTTGCCAGAATTTATAGCGTAATGTACGCTTCATGAAGGAAACTTTCAGTTGAGATCATGCAATTCCAATTGTGAGTCCTTGAAATCCATAATGAAGGAAGAAGATACTATCATGGATGTAAATACGAGAAGGTTTGGGGCTACAATTATTACCCAGAATCAGACAGTATAAGCATAGCAAACTCATCTGTAAATAGGAAAGTATTTTCCAAAAGAGAAGTTTTGGCCCAAACAGCCAAAATATTTGATTCACTATCACTTTGTTCTCCGGTCATGGTTAATACAAAAATACTTCTCCACAAGTTATGGTCATTAAGATTGGCTTGAGATGAGGAAATACCAGATGAAATGAATACCTCTGGTCGAGCATAGCGGAGGACCTCGCAGGTTTGCATGATATATCCTTCCCAAGACATGCAGTGGACAGTGATAGCCCAATGAAGTTATATTTATTCTGTGATGCGTCCCCACAGGCCTATGGATTTGCTGTCTATGGCGTACAAAGTGGGAAATCTCGCCTCATATTCTCAAAAGTAAAGGTGGCCCCCATGAAGCCCAAGACACTCCCTATGATGGAACTACTTTCAGTGTATTCTGCTATCAAGTCACTAGCAACACTGTTAAAAGCATATTCCACATCTATTTTGAAAGCATCTACGTCTTGGTGGATGCACAATCGTTTGTCGTGGTTACTCACAGAAAACATAAAGGCAAAAAGTTTGTTCACCAGGAACAGATTAAAGGACATTCAACAAATGAGAAAACAATTGCACAAGGAATTCGCAGTGGATATCAAATTCAAATACGTCCCCCTCTGAAGATAATCCCGCTGATCTGCTTACTCGTGGTATAAGCTTAGGAAAATTCCTGCAAAAACTCAATTATTGGACATACGGACCTAATTGGTTTGTGGATGTTGAGAAATGGCCAACTAGTAGTTTAGATTGTCTGAGCTCTGAAAATAAGTGTCACGATGGACAATGTTTTCTATAATACATTAACCAGCAATTTTAAAGACCCAAAGATTTCCTTTGATAGGTTCTCCTAATTCAATAAATTACATAATGCCTCAGCCTTCATTTTCAAATTTATAGGCAAATGCAAACGATTAGGGGAGCAAACTGAAGACATCAGCTGGAAAATATCTAATTAAAACTATGCAACAGCAAGCATTCTGCAAAGAGATTCAGTGAAAACTGTTATATCCAAATGTCATACCTGCAAAAGGTTCAACTCACTAGCATTCAAGTACCCAAAACTAACCAACTTACCAGAACACAGAGTCAAATTCATAAAACCTTTCCAACACACAGGGATCGACTATACTGGACACATATGGGTACAAGAAAATGGAAAATCAAGCAAGATGTATTTGCTGATCTTTACTTGCATGAACATTCGTGCTATTCACATAGAACTGGTTCCAGATATGAGTACGCAAGCTTTCATTCAGGCCCTGGCTAGATTCTGTAATGTTCATGGTGCACCCGCACACATTTATAGTGACAATGCATGTTCCTTTAAAACAGCTTTAGGTGGTGATATAGTTAAACATCCTGTAAATTGCTTAAGACCAAGCCTGACTAAGAGTTGTGTTTGTTTTTCCCTCTCACTGTCCCGTTAAAAGTGTGCCGGCAGGGTTATGGATATTCCACAAAGTGAGTGAACCCCACCATCAGAAGACGGAGAAAAAACCAGCATCTGCGACGAGGACTCCATATTTATGGAAGCAAACTTTGAGAAGACTCCTTCAGTAGCCCGGTCGAACGAAACTGACCAACGAGGCCGGCGGAGGTCGAACAAGGAAAGAAAGCTAACCCTGAAGGCTAGAGAATATAGGAGGATAAAATATGTGAAGGAGATATATGGAAGGCAGAGCGCATTACATCTGCTAATGCAACAAATTTCAAAAAAGGACTTGGAGACACAGCCAGTCACTGAACTTCAAAAAATGCATAAATGTCTACAGGAGGGAAATGCAGTGATGGTCTCCATATTCAAGCGCCTCCAGAACCTGGCAGGCGAGGATTTGGAAACAAACATAATAGAGGAGGTGGGACAGACCAGCAAAAGAGAAAATGAGTTGACTTGTAAGGTCCATCAATCCGCCATGAAAGAGCCCGAAATTTATGTGGCACCTGACTCTGTATCTGAAATTTCGTCCCTCCCCTCATCTGCATCTAGGTCATACGCCTCTAGGCCCTCATCAAGGAAAAGTAAAGCGACACAAAACCAAACAAAACTACAAACGTTTTTGAAATGCGAGGAAGAGAGGTGGGCGTTGGAGCAGAAGGTGAAAGAATCAGAGGATTTGGCAAGGAAGGCTAGGCAGGAACTGGACACGTATAACAGGTTAGAAGTATTGAACAAGTTGGACGCCAGTAGGCACCAGAGTCTATGAGGTACATCCCCAGGACCGTCAAAGTCAATATCAGGAGTCTCCGAAACATCCAGAGTGGTGATAGAGAAGCCTCTATCACTAGCTAAAGGGGATGGCTCCCGCAGTGGCCCAGAAAGGGACGATTTGGTGGCACTTATACGAGCCTACACCACGTCAATGTCTTTAAGTAGACTTCCTGCCCCCGAGCCTGACATTTTCTATGGGGACCCACTGGAATACCCAGATTGGATTGCCTCCTTCACCACCCTGATAGGATCCAAAGATATATCTCCCCAGGAGAAAATCCATTACCTCAAGCGATACCTCAGTGGACCAGCTCGATAAGCCGTCAGGGGGTATTTACTGTTGAGATCAGAAAATGCCTATAATAGAGTAAGGGAAGTTCTGGCAGAATGGTATGGATGTCCATTCATGATAGCGGAGGCCTTCCGGACAAAATTGGACTCCTGGCAGAAGATCCAAAACAAGACTTGCAGATTTCGCACTGTAGTGCAAAATGGCGATGGAGGACAACGCAGACTTATCCATCCTGAATGACAGTCGTGAGATAAGAAAAGTCCTGATGAAGCTACCAGAGTGGATCACGAATCGCTGGGGGCGCATAGCAGCAAAGACTAGAACCAGCTGTGGAAGGTACCCCCCTTTTTCTGAATTTGCGGATTTTCTGGCTGAAGAAGCGAGCATTGCATGCGACCCAAACACATCACTGGTTGCCTATCAGTGTGTCCCAGAGGTGGATGCGAGGATGCAGAAGAAGAAGTTTGGTGCAAATGTTTTTCTGGCCGGCACCCAGGCTGATGATAAACTATGTAAATTCTGCCAGCAAAAGGGCCACACCCTACACGAGTGCTGGGCATTCTCAAGCAAGAATGGTGAAGAGAAGAGTATATTCATCCAGGAGAGCAGGCTGTGTTTTCGATTCCTGGAAAAGGGGCATATGGCTAAGCAGTGCCCTAAGAGAAGTGTTTGTCAGCACTGTAAACAACGACGCCCTACTTGTCTTCATCGAAAAAGGGATAAGAAACCAAGCATGTTGCCAGAGTCTGCACAGGACCCAAACCCAAAGGAACCACAACAGAGGGAAGGGGATTATAACGAAGCATGCTGTCAAAGAGTATTAAATACCAAGACAGATACTCAACGCAGCTCTTCCATGATTGTACCAGTATGGTTGTCTTCGGAATCTGAACCACAGAGGGAACATCTGACATATGCTATGCTTGATATCATGTCAGATTCCACGTTTGTCTTGACGGACATCTCGGAGATGCTCTACAGGTCACAAGAAGACATTTTTAGAGAATCCCAGCCCATCAACCTGAGGTTAACAATGATGACGGAAAGGGACAAAAAGATCAGCAGCCAAAGACTAGACACATTAATGGTGGGTGGATACAACACGCAGGAGAGAATACCACTCAGGAATGTCTTCTCTAGAGTTTATTCCAGTGGAACGGTCCCATATTCCGACCACCGAAACCGCCAAGAAGTGGCCCCACTTAAAAGACATTGTACACCTGGTGCACCCCCTTATGGACTGTGAAGTTGGGTTACTGATTGGGTATGATTGTCCCCGTGCTCTGGCTCCAATAAATTGTGTTATTGGAAAGGATAGCAAGCCATTTGGAGTGGAGACAAACCTAGGTTGGAGCATTGTTGGGAAAGCTGAACTAATAGAGGACTCTGGTGATGCTATAGGGTTAACCTACAGGGTGGAAACAAGTGAAGTTCCCCCAAACCTGCAGCCAATGATGAATCGGAGGAAAAGCATCAATCCGATTATCCCAACAAAAGTAAACTTTACCTTTCTGTCCACTACCCATGAAGAGAATCTGAGGCCTGTAGATGTAGCAAACCTACTCGAAGCTGACTTCATAGAGAGGGAAAGGGAAAAGACACTGCCCCAGGAGGATCTCCGTTTTATGAGAATGGTAGAGGAAGGTGAACATCAACAAGAAGATGGATACTTCGCCCTGCCATTACCCTTCAAAGAAAAAAGACCAAAGCTGCCCAACAACAGGAGAACCACAGATCTCTGCCTGTTGCACCTAAAACGCATGAGAGACAACAAGCATTGCCAAGATTATAAAACCTTTATGGCGGACATAATAGAAAAGGACGAAGCAGAGGAAGTACCGATATCGATTGATGATGAAAATACGGTATGGTACATCCCTCATCACGGAGTGTACAACCCAAATAAACCAGGGAAGATCAGAGTTGTTTTTGACTGTGCAGCCAAATTCCAGGGCACAAGCCTAAACGACCATCTTCTGCAAAGCCCTGACCATTTGAATACTCTGGTAAGAGTTATTTGTCGTTTCCGCCTGGAACACACCGCTATCATATGTGACATTGAGAGGATGTACCACCGCTTTCGTGTTAACCAGGATGATCGGGATTATCTACGCTTCTTGTGGTGGCCAGGAGATTCAAATGCAAAACCCAAGGAATACAGGATGAAGGTGCATATTTTCAGAGCCGTATCCTCCCCGGGCTGTGCGATCTTTGCCCTAAAATTTATTGCCAGGAAGTATGCGTGCCTATGATTGGAAGCCTCACGGTTCATTGCGAACGACTTCTACATGGACGATGGATTGACAAGTGTGGGAGACACTGCATCAGCAATAGAACTTATTCACAGTGCTCGTGCTATATGTGCAAAGGAAAACTTGCGACTCCACAAATTCACCTCAAATGACAGGAAAATCATGGAAACGATTCCAAAATTGGAGAAGGCAAAGGACCTGGTGGACCTAAACTTGTCACTGGAAAGCCTCCCTGTCGAGAGGGCACTGGGCATGAAGTGGTGCATCGAAACTGACCAATTCCATTTTCAGGTGGCAGAGTGCAACCAACCGACCACCAGGAGAGGCATATTATCAACAATTGCCTCGGTATTTGACCCACTGGAGATGATCGGACCTTTTATCCTAAAAGGAAAACAAATGTAGTGAGAGGTTTGAAATTTCTTACTACTTGATTACTGCTTGAATTTTTAACCATACCGAGAGAAGTGAGAAATAATATTAAGGAAAGAAATTGGTGAGTCAGTATTTTTGGCCTTTTTCTCCTTTATTCAGTTAATGAGGTGAAATTGTTTTTTGGATTTTGAATTTCATTTAAAAAAATTAAAAAAATAAAAATAAAAAAAAGAAGTGTTATATAATAATGGAGAAAGTTACAGAAGCAAAGCTACAGCTTTTTTCAGATGTTTCTGTAGATCAGAATGTGGGAGATTTTGACGTCCATTCACCTCTGAGAGAAAATGAACTTGACTGTTACTACAGTCACGAAAGTTCAAATAAACCTTTTCTGACGAAGTTACAGCTTACGTCGCCATTGGAAAAGCAGAAAATAAAAGAAGCCCCATTCGAATCAGTTTCGGAAAAACAAGGAAGCGACCCTAAAAATGCTTACCGTTCCAGGTTCTTGCCTGATGTAGAAGGATGTAAGAATTTAAACAGCTTAATTGATAATAGAATTAAACTTATGATTAATTTACGTGAGAGCCAAGTGAGAAAGGCTTGTATGAATGAACCATTGGCAGGAAAGTGTGACGCCGTTGCTGGTCCTGCGTTTATGGGATATAATAATGATTTCTCTGATTTGGAAGGTGAGGCTGAGAATTTCAGTCATTGCTCTGAAGCTGATAGCGAGCAGATTTTGGAAAGCGAGATTAAAACTTGTAATGTGGAGTGGAATTCCTTTATTTCGAAGGTCACTTCGAAACTAGATATTCCTTGTGTTGAGAGGAACAAAGACTATGATTTCAAATCGTATATAGCGGATCACTTGTTGGCTCCTAGGGTTAAGGAGGCTATTAGTCTGCCATTAGATGGGTCGTTATTAGAGCACTGGAAGAGGTTGATTCTGAATATCAGACTAGGGAGAAAATAAAATGTTTTCGATCCTCAGAGGATCAGAAATATATGGTGGTTAATGACCACTTTACCCAGTTCTGTCTTCCCCCTCGTCTAGACGAGAACATTGAAGAGGGTATTATGGCGCCTTCTAGCAGTAAGGACTATATTCGTGGCACTCAGTATAAATTTTCTAGCAAATCTGCGGATTCTGCTAATTTGTGCCTTAAGAAGCTGGATTCGAGTTCTCGGCTTTTGCTTAGGCAAATATCGTATGACTCATTAATTACTTCTTATACTGACGCATCGGGTTCAGTTGCAGATAGACAAGAAGCCCTGTAGGCCCTATCCCAATTATTTCAATCTATGGCCGATGTCACGTCCATTTTAGGTTCTGTGTCATAGAGGCGCAGTTTATTTAAGGGACATGGCTTTTAAGAATAAAGCCACAGAAAATAAGCTTTCATGCCTGCCTACTGTAGGTCCCAAACTGTTTTCTGGAAGGTTTTTCGAGGTTTTGCATAGCAGTGCAGAGAACCTTAGAAATGCTAGGGAGACGCAGCACGCCAGGAAGAATTTTATGGGAGCAAAGCGAAAGTTGGGAGCCCTAAGAAAACGAATTACGCTAATTCTTCGGGTTTTGGGCAGAAAAGGCTTCAACTTTAAACAGGGGAGAGGACAGAGTGCTTCGACCTAGACAAAAGAGCAATCAGAGTTTTAGAAAAACCCAAAATCGCTGCTATCTGTATCTCTTATTCTCTAAATAATGGGTTAAAGCATAGAGATACATACAATTTGAGTGCATAATCAGAAAGCACATACAATTTTACATAAGAATACCAAATTTTATCAAAATTGCTCCAAAAATAAAGAAACGGTGAAGAAATCACTGAATTTCTTTTTTTTTTTTTTAATGGTCCGTGATTTGACATATTTTTGAAACAAAATCATGTCCACATTTGTACCCCCAATTTCAGGGCTTTAAATTCTCATAACTTTTGAACCACTGGGGATATTTACATAATTAAAATGGTTCTGAACTCCATTTACACAGCTCTATAAAACTAATGTGATTAAACAACAATAACCTCAAATAAAAAAAATCAACTGGGAATGCTACTCATATGTCTGCATTGACCTTCCCCGGCTTACATGAGAGAATTCATACCACTTGAACGCTCCCACATTCCCTTGCCACAATCACACAAGAGATGCCCCCCTTAATGGACTGTAGTGTGGGACTCTTGATTGGATATGACTGCGTAAGAGCACTAGCCCCCCGGAAGGTCATTGCGGGGTCGGATCGGGAGCCCTATGCTATCAAAACTGATCTGGGATGGAGCAGTGTGGGAAATGCAACAGTCTGTGTAAACACAAGTGTTACTGGCCTGTGTCATCGGATATCTGTCAAGGAACTTCCAGCTGTAACGCCATGGACCTGCATCAAAGCACTTGAAGCTGATTTTTCAGACACAGGACCTGGAAAGAAAACTGTATCTCAGGATGATATCCAGTTTCTAAATGTTTTAAAGGTTAATACCCATAAAAATGAATGTGGTCACATTGAAATGCCACTCCCATTTAAAGTTCGACCAACCCTTCCAGACAATAAGAGACTCGCCATCATCCGACTTAAACAGTTAAAAAAGAAAATGGATAGAAATCCTAAATTTAAGGAGGATTATATCAAATTCATGGAGAGTATCCTCAAAGATGGAGATGTGGAAAACATCGAAGGACAGCCAGAGATGGGTAACGTATGGTACATTCCTCATCAAGGGGTATACCATCCCAAGAAGCCAGAAAAGATTAGGGTAGTTTTCAACGCATCCTCAAGATACCAGGGTATTGCCCTAAACGACTATCTCCTCACAGGACCTGATCTAACTAATGGACTTACTGGGGTCTTATGTAGATTCCGCAAGCACCCAGTAGCTATCATGTGTGATGTAGAAAAAATGTTCCATCAGTTCCATGTCAGAAAGGAGGATAGAAACTTTCTACGTTTCCTTTGGTGGAAAGACGGTGACACAGCTTCTGAACCTGAGGAGTACCGCATGAAAGTGCATCTCTTTGGAGCAGCAGCATCCCCGGGCTGTGCCAATTATGGCATAAAATATCTAGCTAACCAGGCAAAAACAGAGCACCCGGCAGCAGCTAATTTCATCCAGAAGCATTTCTATGTGGACGATGGACTCATAGTAAGCTAGAAAATTGGTAAAAGAAGCCCAAGCCATATGCACCCAAAATAATCTTCACCTCCATAAGTTTGTCTCCAACAGTCGGGAAGTGCTAGCCTCAATTGATGTATCTGAACGTGCCACCGAAATGAGGAGCGTAGATCTCAACATAGACATTCTTCCCACACAGAGAGTACTTGGAGTGGAGTGGAATACTGAGAGTGACACATTCTCATTCCGGACAACATCTATGGACAAACCAACCACCCGATGGGGAATTCTCTCAATGGTTGCTGCTATATATGACCATCCAATTCTTGGCTCCATTCACACTAGTGGGAAAGAGAATTCTTCAGGAAATGTGCCAAAGAGGCATGAACTGGGATGAACCACTACCTAAGGAATTGGAGCCAAGGTGGGAGAGTTGGGTTAGTGACTTAAGGAATTTGGAGAAAATTTGGATACCCAGATGCTTCAAACCAGAGAACTTTGGCAAGATTGTGAGTGTGGAACTGCATCACTTCTCTGATGCTAGTAGCCAGGGCTATGGTCAATGCACCTATATCAGAATAATAGGTGAAAACAAGGTCTATTGTACCCTATTTATAGACAAAGCTAGAGTTGCCCCCACAAAGATTGTCTCGATACCAAGATTGGAGCTGACTGCAGCTGTAATCTCTACTGCTGTTAGTAACATGCTGAAAGAAGAGCTAGAGCATAAAAAAGTTGGTAAACAATATAATGGTAACCAAGTAACATGGAGGTAACCAAGAAGAGATCAGAATGATCACATCACCATTTGGAAGTTATTGCTTTGTTAAATTTATTGGATTTGCATTGTTGGTTGATTAGTTGGTTTTTAATGGCATATCAACCCTTGTGGGTTATTTAACACCAAATATTTCCTTATATATATATATATTGGCATTAAGGGCCAGCAAAGTAGGAGTGCCATAACAGAAATAACAGGAGTTGCTGAGAGAGCATCGAGATGGCTCTGGATCCGCAGGAGCGATGTTTGGATAAGTGCCACTAGGTCGCAAACCGGGAATTGATCGGTCCAGTTGGGGTCTCCTGGGCGAGGGTGTATGGTGAGTAATGACCTGAAATACCTGTTGACCTTGGGTTCATCACTGATGACTGTGGCCTAGTATTTCACCCAACGGTGTGTTTATAAATTAAAAACTGTCTAAAACAGTGACTTCCAGGAAAGTCCGGATGACGCCCATGAAAGTATGACAACTGCTGGAGAGACAGCTGACGTGTCGGAAAGACGACAAACTGGGCAGAAGGTTGGCAGCCTAACCTGCAGCTCCCATGAGGGGGCAACCAAACTTAAGCAACAAAGAATAAAGATAAATACCCCCCAGGGATTTCCTAGAGGGTGGGAGGAAGATGATCCCATTCGGACGGCTTCACTGGTAACATACCTTGTTCTAAAAAAAAAAAAAAAAAAAAATGACGACCCTAGCTTGCACATGTGGCAAGTTCTGTAAGACCCAAAAAGGCCTAAAGATCCATCGAACTAAAATGGGCTGTCAGACAGCCGATCAGTTCCAACATTGTGAAGGAGCGGAGAGTGGCACTCTCAACCATAGTGTTCTTTTGACAACCCATCACAATGAAGCAGCCTGACATGAGGCAAGCTATGAACAATCCAATGAATAAACACAAGGGATCCTCAAGAAAGGGGACAGAAAAGAATCAAATTCCACCAGATTCAACAGCAACAACTACAGATGGGATTAGATGTACCTGCGGAAAAACGTTAAAAAATCCAAAAGGGCTAAAGATCCATCAGACAAAGATGTCCTGCCTATTAAATGGACGAATGCAGCAACGCACAGGCGAAGCAATCAATACTACAGCAAATGTAGTGTTGGTCGCAGAACCTGATAAGACGGAGGAGGAGCCTGGCCCAGAGTCACCCCACAGTGTTCGGAGCCTCCAAGTGGCAAGAGTCCAACCAAAAAGCAGTAATCCTGTACAATATCGAATTAAATGGCCAACAGCCAGCGAAGAATGACTCCACTTCGATGAGGACGTGGATAACATCCTTAAAACAACATTAAAAGGGAGTGTGGACCAAAAACTTCAGACTATGTGCACCCTAATAACAAGCATAGGCGCAGAGAGGTTTGGAGTTATTGAAAAGGGCAAGAAAGACCACCAGCCAAGACCAAACCGTCGCGCAGTTAGAATTAGCCAGCTCAGATTGGAGTTGAAATTACTAAAAAAACAATTTAAATCAGAAGAGGTTGAAAAGTAACTGGCTTTGACTTGGCTTCGAAACATCACAAGACAGAAGCTAATAAAACTCAGGCGAGCCGAGCAACATTGTAAGAAGGGTAGAGAAAGGGTCCAAAAGCGTAAGGCTTTCATATCCAACCCTTTTGGGTTCAGTAAAAGGCTATTTAGCCGAAAGAAGAGCGGCTATTTATCATGTTCTGAAGATGTCATGAATAAACACTTAAAGAGCACCTTCAGCGACAAAACAAGGGAGCAAGACCTCGGCCCCTGTGAAAATCTAATCGGCCCTCCGAAACCATCAAAGGATTTCGTTATCAGGGAGCCAACCTTGAAGGAAGTGAAAACAGTGGTTCAAACTGCAAGATCTTGTTCAGCGCCTGGTCCGAGTGGAGTTCCATACAGAGTGTACAAACACTGCCCAAGGCTTCTTTTACGTCTCTGGAAGTTTCTTAAAGTAATCTGGTGAAGAAAAGCAATTCCTTCCCAATGGAGAGCTGCTGAGGGGAAATGATTACCAAAAGAGGAGAACTCTTGTGATATTGAGCAGTTTCGAATAATCTTGCTGCTATCTGTGGAAGGGAAGATCTTCTTAAAAATAATGGCTCAGCGACTAACGGAGTTCCTCATAGATAACAACTACTTGGACACATCGGTGCAAAAGAGTGGAGTATCAGGAATGTCAGGATGCCTGGAACATACAGGGGGGTGGGGGGTGACACAATTAATTAGAGAAGCAAGGACAAATAAAGGAAACCTAGCAGTACTTTAGCTCGACCTAATAAATGCATATGGCTCTATTCCCCACAAGCTTGTCGAGACCACACTAATCAAACACCACATCCCAGAAGGCATTAAGAACCTCATTATGAATTATTACAACAATTTTAAACTGAGAGTTTCTTCAGAATCAACAACTTCCAACTAGCAACAACTGGAAAAGGGGATAATTACTGGCTGTACCATCTCAGTGTCACTCTTCACTCTAGCCATCAATATGCTGGTTAAATCAGCTGAAATAGAGTGCAGGGGTCTGGTTTCAAGTTCGAGAACTCGGCAGCCCCCCATAAGAGCTTTTATTGATGACATCCCTGTAACGGCACCATCTGTCCATGGCTGCAAGTAGCTTCTCCATGGACTACAATGGCTAATCTCATGGGCGAGGATG
Source organism: Doryteuthis pealeii (assembly GCA_023376005.1). Taxonomy (NCBI): domain Eukaryota; kingdom Metazoa; phylum Mollusca; class Cephalopoda; order Myopsida; family Loliginidae; genus Doryteuthis; species Doryteuthis pealeii. The sequence continues at coordinate 79,643,349 of CM042151.1, read as the reverse complement.
GATTTTAAGCCAACCAAGTCGAGATCCCTAGTCCTGGAAAAAGGAAAAGTGGTCGATAAGCATCGATTCACCGTAGGAGGTGTAACAATCCCAACCCTGAAGGACACCTCATCTTTCCAACAAATGAAAGACGATCTTAGGGATTGGCTGAATGCAATTGAAAAAACAGGACTTCCAGGTAAGTATAAAGCTTGGATGTATCAACACGGGGTCCTTCCACGGCTTCTATGGCCCCTCCTAGTCTATAATGTGCCAATTACCACAGTGGAGTTACTGGAAAGAACCATCAATCAGTTCCTGAGACTGCAGCCTAGTATTTCACCCAACGGTGTTTATAAATTAAAAAAAAATTTTTTTTTTTTTTTTAAATGTATTTGAAAACACACACATCTACCCGAAAATTAAAGATGACTGCCTTTTTTACGCAAGATATATTGACGATATATTCATGATATACACGGGCGGAGAGGACAAATTCAATAACTTTCTAAACGACCTAAACATGACACACGACTCCATTAAATTTGACCATGAAAAATCAAAACAAGCAATAGCATTTCTAGATATTCTAATATATATATAGATGATAACAGACAACTTCAAACCACACTACATACTAAACCAACACACACTCACAACTACCTTCACTACAAATCATCTCACCCCAAACACCTCAAAGAGAGCCTCCCCTACTCACTAGCAATAAGACTGAGAAGAATCTGCACTGACGACAATGAGCTAAGACAACAAATAAATGAGCTAAGACAACAAATAAATAAACTAAGACAACAGTTCTCAGCATGTGGATACTCCCACACATTAATAGATAGCCAGGTAGCTAAAGCTATCTCTATCCCTAGACAAGAAACCCTAAAATCAAAACACAAAAAGAAGACACATCACATCCCCCTAATAACGACATTTAATAACACCCTCCCACCACTAAATCAAATAACACTGGAACATCCTGAAAATAAACCCTGAACTAAGAGATATTTTCCAAGAACCCGGTATAGTGACCTATCGGCGACCTCATAACCTCAGAGAAATGATAGGAGGTAACAACATACTAAACAATAAAGTAGTCAACATGAGACCCATAATTAACTCCACAAAATTCTGCCGGCCCTGTAGTACAAAAAACAACTTATGCTGCAAACAAATAAAAACAACAGACACATCTTTAAAATCTACCATGAATCAAACTGCAAAAGCAAAAACGTGATGTACCTACTCAATTGTATTAAATGCAAGAAGCAATACATAGGGAAATCTGAGTGGGCATTTTACAACACTTCCGACTAGATGACCATGACTTTGACAGAGACGCCGAATTTACCCTCATTGAAAGAATCCAAAGAGATACCGACACCAAATCTGTAATCAAAAACCACGAGTACAGATGCATAAAAAAGATAAAAAGCTTTCATCCGTTTGGTTTTAATCAGAAAACAGTCCCGTCATCTTAACAAGAGCAATAAATCTGTCTACAACTATGAGGGTGGCCGATGTCACCTAAATAAACAAACACTGACCACCACATATCAAACAAGCCACTTTTGAGCCAATTAAAAATCTAGAAGTCACGCACACAGTACCGAAATACATACACACACCCACATTCTCACACACATATGTAAACACACACATACATTTATATGTATACACATATAGTCATATACACAACTCCCATGAACCCCCCTCACATATATAAGAGCATTAAAAGAACAACCCACCTCATAGAGGTTCTTCATTGAACAAATGGACTTGCTACTACTAACACACTCGTCTACCCAGATTTTAATAGCATGTCAAACCCGCAAAAACACTTCAATTTTTATAGTTCTTCTATAATGCTCCCTTTCAAAAATTCCATAAACAATTTCTTCAAATAAGAAATTTTCTCCTGACAATGACCTAAGGTCGAAACTAGTTGAGAATAAACAACATATAAGAAATATTCCTGCTTGTCTTATTATTTTTGTTCATACTATATATATATAAAAGATTTGTTTAAATTTATGACTATTAATATATAAGTAGAAATAATTTTTGATAGTTATGGATTTGCATTGTATCTGTGAGTTTGTGGATTATATTCTGACTTGGCAACAAATAGAAAACCTATTAAAATAAATAATCACATACTTCTTAAAAATAAATTATTTTGTGCTTGTTTGAATCACTAACAAAATATATGCATTCACCCAACCTGTCTGCACAAGCAGAATGCGACACAAAGTAATTTTTTAAACAGAGTTTATATAGGTTTAAATTCAGAGTTTTGCTTCTCTTAGACTGGTTACCATACCAAAGTTTAAGAGTCCAGTCTGTCCTATTTACCTATAGCTGGGGAGAATAATTGGATTCATACCATCCCCTAAAGTATTAGCAATATGTAAAGTGTGAACAGCCTCGTCCAGGATTTGAATATGTGTTCAATCCTACAATGATAACCATTACATTACAAATTCCTTTTTAACAAAGTATAAGATGACCAATCTCAATATTATAAGACAAACTTTCCCCGGAAAACATTTAAAAAATATAATGTATTTTTAAATGGAAAGTCCAGACAAATTCACATAATTTATATCAGTCTATCAGAGTGTATCAATAGTATTTTCATTTTTTTTTTTTTTTTTTTTTTTTTTTTACATGCCTATAATTTATTTTAAATACATAAATAAATACTATGATTGCATTATATATATATATATATATATATACTATTCATCTGTACCCTTTGTTGAAAATGCTATGGCAGATAGAAGTATCAAGATTCTGGCAATTTCGAGGGCTTTTTTTAAACAGGGCCTCAAAACCATTGAAGCTACATGCAAAAAGTGGAAAAAAATGAAATATATATCTGCCTCTGCTATCCAAAATATGTTCAACTGTTTTAAGGGTGGTGACCTGCACCGAAAAAGCCCAGAAGAGCAAGGAGCATAAAAAGATACCAAATGTAGAGCATATCATAAGTTTAAAGAATAGAAAGTATACAGCTCTTGAGAGGCTTCCCATTCTCAATTGAATAAAAATGAAAATACTTTTGATACACTATAATATTTTCTTGTGAGAATTCATAATCCTTTTTCCACTAATGTATAAGAAAATACAATACTTGAAATAAATGTTGTCATACTGCAGAGTGATCTTGTATATATTCACTGTAGACACATACATGTTAAAAACATAACATACCTCTTTGATGTGAGCATATACATATTTTAAAATGAAAACTCTGCATAAATAAAAAATATCAAAATGCTTGATAATATACTTTCCATCTGGGTTCTAAGATGCAACTCAGCTCCACACACTTGATGAGAATATTTTTTTTCAGGCATCTGGTCACATGTTTGTCTTTAAAACAGAACAGTTAGAGAGAGCTAATCCACATATATATTTGACAACCAGCACTCAAACTTTTTTTGTCAGTGTCTTCACATGAGAAAAAATGGAACTTTCAAACTTTACAAGAATATGGCTTTTCACCAGTATGAGTTTGTATGTGTATTTTTAAAGTTGAACTCCGTGAAAATGCTGAGCCACACATTTCACATAAATAAGGTTTCTCCCGGTGTGTGTTCGCATGTGACTTTTTAAAGCTGAACTCTGTGAAAATGCCGATTCACATACTTCACAAGAATATGGTTTTTCTCCAGTGTGTGTTCTCATATGTTTTTTAAAATCTGAACTCTGTGAAAATGCCGATCCACATACTTCACAAGAATGTGGTTTTTCCCCAGTATGTGTTTGTATGTGTATTTTTAAATTTGAACTTCGAGAAAATGACAGTCCACACACTTCACAAAAGTATGGTTTTTCTCCAGTGTGTATTCTTAAATGTCTTTTTAAAGTTGAATTTTGTGAAAATGCTAAGCTGCATACTTCACATGAATATGGCTTCTCACCAGTGTGTATTCGTAAGTGTCTTTTTAAGTGCGAATTGAGAGAAAATGCAGATCCACACACTTGACAAGAATAAGGTCTCTCTCTTGTGTGTGTTCGAATATGTGCTTTAAATGTTGAACGCCAAGAAAATGTATATCCACACATCTTGCGTGAATAGGGTTTCTCAACCAATTTTTGTTTCCTTGTGTATCTTTATACAAGAATTTCTTTCAACCGACATTTTGAAACACCATGAAACACAAATACAGTTTAACTTTACTGTGTTTCTACAAATATCGTTTTTTTAAATAAACATGCTAAAATGCAAAATGGCACATTTTCACAAGGATACTCTTGTTTTTATTTTTTTTAAAACTCCAGTAGTTCTTTCTGAATTTTTATCCATTAAGTATGATCTTCCCAAACTTGAAAATATTATTTATTTCAGTTATGTCTTTGTCCAGTTTATCTCAGTCAGTAGAACATCCGCCAAGGAACACGAACTTCCAGGTTTGATACCAGCGCATGAGTAGCACAGCTTGTATCCGAGTGGTAAAGTGGGGGAGCTGATGGTAGGTGTTACACTCCACCTTAGATGTAAAAACAATTTGCCTGGTCTAGTGCAAGTGAAAAAGGGATAGACTCCCTTACTGTACCTCTGATCTGACAATAGGTCACTATTTATATTCAATATTGAATATGTAATTACAGTTTCTCCATTTTATATTCATGTAGAGTCATCTGAGGAGTTCTTCACTGCAATTGATATCTGTGAAAGAAGAAAACATTATTGAATAATATATTTACATGTTATTTGAAATTATAAATTAAATTCATTCAATTTAGTTCTTGATAGTTTCAGTTGTATCATTATTGATATGTCATGGATATGAAATCATAAAATTTACACAGCCTTAAATATAAATGATTTTTTGAATATATGAATGAAAGATATTGAAATGAGATTAGATTGATTGATTTTAATGGCATATCAACCCATCTGGGATTATTTTATGCCTAGAGGTTAGGGAATCACATTCATTGTACATTCAAATTTACATTTTGTTGTTTAGTTGTTTCTTAAGAGTTTTTTGTTTGCACATGGTCCTATTGAATACAAATAATTTTTAAACCAATTTATCTGACTCATAAATGAGACCCTAACAGCTACTACTACTACTACTACTACTACAGAATGGACCTGAGAGTAATGGAAATGAAAAGGTACTACACATCTATCAGATCTCTAGAACTGGAGCCTCACCATCAGATGTGGTTTAGTGTTATACTCAGGATACCCCTTTTAGAAGGGGTCTTATCTCTGTATAAGGGATACATTCAAAGCCCTGCCAGCAGGACAATATATTAATGAAGTTCTCTTAAATGCTATATAAGCTTTAAGAGAAGAGTTTGTCAATATGTGAAAAATATATGTAGCTAGAGTGGACTTTAAAATGGTTTTAGAAAAGATCAAAGAGTGCAAACAGCCTCATCCAGGATTTGAAGCCAGGTTGCCATGTCTATTCCCTATGACAATAACACCACATGTGCCTCATATATATATATATATATATATATATATCTGTGTGTGTGTGTGTGTGTGTGAATTTGATATATTGAAAAAACCAAATGATGTTTACAAATGCTTGGGATCATCAGGAGAGAATGGGCACCGTTTCGGGGCCTTCCTCTCAACGGTTTTAACTGCACATCAGCCCCCTCCCTCACTGTTGTGAGGTCCCTCGGAATATCTGTATCGACCGTATGTAATAGATCGGTCTTCAACAAGAGCGGGATGAAATGACCATTAGAAGAAGAATGCGCAAACTGAACGCTGTTAGTCAAAGTTGGAATTTTTTTAAAAATGTGATACAGATATTCCGAGGGACCTCACAACAGTGAGGGGGGGGGGCCGATGTGCAGTTAAAACCGTTGAGAGGAAGGCCCCGAAACGGTGCACATTCTCTCCTGATGATCCCAAGCATTTGTAAACATCATTTGGTTTTTCAATATATCAAATTGACACTGTCGGATTAATTTCCTTTTATTTCATATATATATATATATATATATATATATATACAATGAATGCAATTTTCTAAACTCTAGATATAAAATAAACCCTAGGTGGGTTGACATACCCTTAAAATCAATCAATTAATCTAAGTATGGGCAGTGGAATGAAAGTAATCTCCCCCTTTGGGTTGAATAAAAGGTTTGGTTTGAAATTCCAAGCATATTACCAACTATGACAGATCTTTGAAGAAAACCATGGGGTAGAGATGAGCAGTTTAACTAAAAAAGCAATTTTTTCTGTTTCATCTTCATACCATAAAACTGCACCAAAATATTTTACAAAACTGAAATCATTCAGTGTAGTGCTGTTACTACTGAGAGATATTTTAAAAAAAACAAAAAAAAAACAAAAAAACACGGTTTCAAAAGACTTTCAGATTTTAATAAAATTATATTTTATCAACATTTATAGTATTGTGAGAGGAAAAGATTAAACAAAAATATAAAAACATTTAATTGACTATTTTTCAGAAAATAAATGTGAAATCTATTTGTTTACAAAATAGATGGAAGGAAGGAAATACAACAGATAGGAAATCTAATTCATATTTTAGCATAGAATTGTTTTCAAATAAAAAATAGGTGGGATAGGACATTGTTATGTTTTTACATACAGATAATGCAAGACTAGGTTGTTGGAAAATTAACAAGGTTTTATTAAACACAGGGTAGAGAATGCTTTACGCATGACTAAAAATTTTTATTATACAATATTCTAATAATAGGTTAGAATTAAACACAGAATATCTAATTAATTAAAATACACATTCCATATATATATACATATATATATATATATACATAAAACAAATAAATAAAAATACATAAATATATAAATAGATGAAAAGAATTAAAATTGAATGAACAATGGCTGTTATGACCCTTCCCCGTGGAGTTATAAAAAAAAAACAAAAACCACGAGACGCGTGTTTTAAAAACAACAACAACAACAAAAATAACGACAAAAAAATGCATCCATTTCTGAAAAAGGTCTGATGATAAAGTCACTTTGAAATCGATAAGACTAAACATCTTTTTATTTTTTTATTTTATACGCATTGTAATTGCTTTCCTATCATTAATATATAATAAATTTTTATTACTCTTATGTATGTGGTGGTTGATATGATAAGAAGCGAGCTGGAAGTTAACGTTTTGAAAGCAGAAATAAAATGATGAAAGTAAGCAATCTGCGCATAGGATCAACACAGAAAGCAAAAAATAGAAATATTAAAATTATAATTTTCGACCAATCAGAAACTTTCACGCCTAAAAAAAGTTTTTTCAAAAAGACCAATTTGGAGCCTAGGTAAATCCTATATAAAGGAAGGTTTTTGAAGAACAGTTCAAAAAGACCAATATGCCTGAATAATCCACATCACTCAACTTAAAACTATTTGCCTGCCACTGAAGGTACTTCTTATCATACCCTATCTACAAGTTACTTCACTGCTGATGTATAGAACATTACCCTTTCTTTCTCTAATGGACAGAACTCAACTCTTTCTTCCTCTAATTTACATGAACTTATACAAAAGGGCATATTCTGATAAACTACATTTCGACATCTCTTATTACTGTAACTTTGATGTTTAAATACAAGGCTTATTGATTCCTACTGTGAATTATTTCTTTTTCCTTTTATTCTTTCTATAACCTTATAGTGTGTTTGTTGTAAATTACTAATATTTATATATATCAAATATAGGCGGACCTGAACTTTCAGAACCCCCCAATCTAAAATTTTTGTTTTTAATCTTTTTTTTTTTTCAACGGATTATTATCGATTGTAAAAAAAATTTTTTTTAAGTTATTTATTTTTCGAGTTTTCAGGGGTGCTCAGTTCCCCATATAAGTTTATCATAAACCGATCCCCCATATCGGAACCGCTGAAAAAAATTTTTCTTTGTAATTTCTTTTCTTCAATGGATTATTATCGTTTACACACCAATCTATCAGATTGTAAAAAAAAAAAAATTCTAAAAAGTTCTTTATTTTTTTTAGTTTTCAGGGGTGCTCATTTGCCCATATAAGTTTATAGTAAATCGATCCACCATATCGGAACCACTCGATAATAAATAATTTGGGTTCTGTTTTTTCTGGGCCACCCTAACTTTGACACCTTTGCGCCAGTTTCCTTTCGAGCGGTTCTGATATGGGGGAACAATTTACTATAAACTTATAGGGGGAACTGAGCACCCTGAAAACTCGAAAAATAAATAACTTTTTTGAATTTTTTTTTCACAGTCTGATAGATTGGTGTGCAATTGATAATAATCCATTGAAAGAAAAAAAAAAAATTAAAAACAAAAATTTTAGATGGGGGGGTTCTGAAAGTTCAGGTCTGCCCAAATATATATATAATACTTCACCCAAAGCAACCACCATAAATTGACGACCACTATAAACTAGTTTAAGAGCCAGGTTAGCTCAGTCGGTAGAGCGTTCGTCTAGAAACCACAAGGTTCCTAGTTCAATACCAGCCCACACCAACTCAGTGTATGAGTAGCACAGGGATGTGGTAAAGGGACGAGCTGATGGTAGGTGTGGTGCTCCAGCTCAGATGCTAAAATAATCTCCTTGGTCTAACATAAAAGAAAAGCGGATAGACTCCCTCACTATCTGGCTGATACAGACATTAAGCCGCCCCGACGACTTTACTTTTTTTATAAATAGTTATCTGACGAACCACTATGCTTAAAACCAAATATTAACTCCTATGTAGTAGTTGACAGAACTTTGAGCATTCAAAATGACAATATCTATTCTATGGAGCATTTATTTTATGTGACAAGAGAGAACATCTTGCAAATGTCATATTTGGAAACAAGTAATCTGTAAATTCAACTTCTGAGTTGTATTTTAGTTTCTGAGGGGTTAAAGTATTAGAATGGTAGAGTTGGGTGGTTTGGTAATTTTGTTATCAAATTTGTCTTTTTTTCATTTTGGTTTTGGTTTTTAATTTAGTAAATTTTCTTTCAAAAGAAGTAATTTATTGTCTTGTGTAATGATCAGTAGTTGGTAGGTGCAATTTTACTCAAGGGATATAATGAATTTTTTTTTTAATTTTAAAAGAATTACCAAGAAACAGGAAATTGTCCAATTTTAATGAAATTTTCAAGCACTTTATTCATTAATGACATCATTTTATAATGAATAGTTTATTTCATTAAAAAAACACTTAAAAAAAAAAAATGTTAGGATCATGTGGGGTGGGGATAACATTTGCTCATTTGATTTTAAAAATTCCAGTCCATAATTTTTACATTTCTAGAAAGATAATCCAGAAAACCACATCATATATATTTTTTTTTAATTAAAAATTTTAAAACCCAAAAATGTTATTTGAAAATGCAGTTATTTTCTTAAAACTCAAAATATAATTTTTGTAATAAGTTTTCTCTCCACATTTTGAACATTACTAATGATTAGATATTTAGGGGGTCCAATTTTCTGGATTCAAGGAATCTTTAATGGAATCTAGGTTTTAATCTTCAACAATACATAACAAAATTAATCATTGATTTTGGATTGTTATTTTTTTTTAAATATTGTTTTTGGATTGTTTTTTTTTTTAATATTGTTTTAAGACATGTTAAAAAATTTGGGTTACATATAGTTCAGTGATTCCCAATGTGGGGCCTACACACCACTGGGGGGGGGGGGGTTAATATGAAAAATATAGTAATGTCAAAATTTTTTTATCTTACCCTATATGGGTAAAAATTATAAATTTATAGGGTAAAATTGTAATTACAACCTAACTGAGAACAACAGTTTGTGCAATCTAGTCAAGTGCTCACCCACTAATGTTATTGTGCATCTGGCACCAGCTATATGACTTGTTTAACTTTACAGTTCTTCATCTGTTGCCCTCCCCCACAAATATACACATTATAAAATGGATTTTACTTGATTAAATTTAGATTTAGTTTTATTTGAAAGATACAGTTTTTTATGTTATACTTCTTCAAAACTGATATTGTTATATCATACTAAACAATTAACAGCTGAGGGACATGAAGAAATTTGTGATAAAAATGTGGGGCATGGTACTAAAATGGTTGGGAACCGCTGATTTAGTTGAATTATGCCATTATTTTCATAATTATGGGGGTAAGTTTGTGACTCAATCATATATGTTTTATGGAGTTGTTTGTTGAAATCAAACTCCTATTATTAGTTTTCAACAGTTAACTCCTTAAAACAGTTCACCCTGTTGGCTGGAACTGTAGAATACACCGATTGCACCTCTTCAATGGTTGAGTAAATACATACAATTAAAATTTTTTATTCATTTTATTTAAATGAAACAAAAAAATTGTTATGTGATGTCAGCACTGCGTCACCACATTCCACTTGAGATCATCTTTTAGACAGGTAACAATAAAATTTCTTAATTGTAAATACAGAGGACGGTCATTAAAAAATTTTGCTAAGATAGATGATGTATGAATAATGAATTCATTTCATATTTTGATACTCATGTTCATTAATTGCACAACTGTTATAATCTTGCAATACCTTCAGGTTAAAAATGACACCAACCAAATCAAAAAGCAAAAATGTAAATCCTAATTATCTGGTGTTGCTTATCCACTGAATTCTCATGAGCGTAGTCACCTCAGCTAAATAATGGACTATTTCTACTTTTATTATAAAGAAAGTGAAGAAAAAGGACATGCTACACAGAAAAAATATAAGAAAGAAGGGAAAGAGAGGGGGTGAGCGTGTGGAAGCGACGGCACTAATGTGTTTCGATTGGACAGGAAAAAAAGAAAAAAAAAAGAGTGAGAGAGTTAAATCAATATTATTATTCTTTTTACATATTGAACTATATTCAATAGCTCTTATATTAAATGTATAATTAAATCATCATACTGTGGTACATCCACAGGCCCTGCTAGTTTCATTATTATCATCAACATCAAAATATTAAATTGATTGATTTTAATGACATGTCAACCAGTCTATAGTTATTCTATACCAAGACGTTAGGGAATCACGTTCATTGTGTGTTCAGATTTAAATTTTTTATATAGTTATTTGAGTTTTAATTTTTTTTTTTTTTTTTAGCTATTCATATTTTATATGCACCTCCCATGCACACGATACTATCAAAAAGGAAGAACTTTTAAACAGGTCTGTTTAACCCATAGATGAGGACCAAACAAGTACTACCACTCCGGGTCAGAGTGGACCTGTGGGTAATGGCAATGAAAGTATATTTGAGTCTAACAATTTAGTGTCATACGCAGGATACCTCCTTTTTTATGGGAGTCTTACCCCTTTGCTGGGGATACAGTCAGCGTATTTTAAGTCCAGCTGAACGGGCTGCTAAAGTAAACTTCAGTTCAAATTTTAAGATTTAATTGTAGTCAAAGTCAGCAGTGTATTCTAAATATAAATTTCCCAACTTTGTTTATAAAAAAATGGGCTTACTTCTGATTTAGGTCGGAAAATTAAAACAAAGTTTTTTGGTGGTACCCAATGACAGTTTAACTACAGTCTATGAATTAACATTTTACGAATTGGGTTACGGTTTTAGGGAATTAAGGTTGTTTTTAATTACGTATTGCTTAAAAATAATAAACAACAAAAAACCCAAATTACTATACATTTAATGTTGAAAAATATTTTTTTAAACTAAGTATAATTGAAATTATACATTGCAATATTAACACAAGCAACTGTCTCAATAATAGATTCAATTATTAATTAAATTAGAGACTGACATTTTTATCGTCTGCTACGAATTTTAAAAGCAAATTAAAAATAATTAAATCTATTATTAAAGGTCAAACTTTGTCTAAATCGATAAGTAGTAACATAATAATAGGGAGTGGCAAACAGAGCCTAAAATGCGTTTTTGACAAAATGACTTTAGGGAAAATAATTTACCAAAAATCAGGAAATTATTGGATTTTAATGAAATTTTCAGTGTTTATGTATCAATGAATGATCTTTATAATGCATTATTTATTTTATTTCAAAACTTTCCGATTTTTTTCAGGTCACTTAATTTTGACCCCCCTTATGCTGGGGGCGTAAAATTGTTTAGAGTTGGTCCTTGACTGATACTAATTACAGTATAAAATAAAGAGATAAAAGACCGAAGTTATGAATAGAAACAAAAAAAAAATTTTTTACGCTTGCTGTTCTATGAGAAAGTAAGTACCGATTATCGAAAAATAAAATGTAAAAACAAAATTGAAAAATAATTTTTTTTTTTTTTTTTTTTTTTTTTTTAGGAGATTTCTTTTTTACTCATTTCCATAATTATTTAATTGGCTATTATCTTATTAAAAAAAATTATACATCGATATTTTTCTGCTTAAAAAGGGGGGGTGCTAAATTTTTAATAAGAGTTTTTCTTCAAAACTTATTACTTTAGGACTATAAAATAAGGTTTGCATTAAATAGATATTTATTTCTAGAAATCAAAAATATAACATTTTAAACCTAATATCAAGATTCACATATTTTAAAACAATTAAATTGATTTTCAATATAAATCACATAATGTTCGAAGATTAATTGTATGGAAGACAATTAAGACCAAATATGTAAAATGTGAATTACCTCCCTCAGAAGAGTTAATCTTTCTGTCTGTAAGATTACCGAAAGAATTCAATATCTAATAAAGTTAAGTTCATTTCATTATTACTATTTTTAATTCAATTATTCATTTTTAATTAAAAATATTCAAATTCAAATTGATGTTTTCTTACTTTTTATCTTTAAATTAACAAAAGTTGTTTTGGAAACCCCCCATCTAAAATTTTTGTTTTTAATTTTTGTTTTTTTCCTTCAATGGATTATTATCGATTGCACACCAATCTATCAGATTAAAAAAAAAATTCTTAAAAGTTCTTTACTTTTTGAGTTTTTAGGGGTGCTCATTTTCCCGTACCGGGAAATTTTTTTAGTGATTCTGATATGGGGGATCGATTTACGATAAACTATTATGGCAATTATGGAATACCATACATGAAACGGAAAATGAATATGCAAATTTTATTTTCAATGAAACTAATATATTTTTTATTTTTTTACATACAAAAAACAGATTTTACTTGGTTAAAAGTTAAAACGTGTAAAATTTCAGTAACATTTAATAAATATGTATTTAAAGTAACGCTTTAATTATTTCTAAAAAGAAATGTTTATAAGTATTTTTAAAATATTTTAAAACCATTATTGAACACAATAAATCAAAATAAATTCAACCTAACTTTGTCAAAATTCGGATGATTTTTAATGTATAAAATGTATTAAAATAAATTGCATATTGTAATAATATTTTTCTTTTTTAATGATGGTTATTATGTTACTACTTATCGATTTAGACAAAGTTTGACCTTAAATAATAGATTTAATTATTTTTAATTTGCTTTTAAAACTCCTAGCATCCAAATTTTTTGCTAATGGCTACATAATAACCATCATTAAAAAAAGAAAAATCATTACATATGCAGTTTATTTTTAATAGATTTAAAACGATTTGTTTTGGTCAATTTTGACACGATCCGCCATTCTGTCTATTTTTCAACGGTTTTACGCACTTGTTTACAATTTTTATGTAACATTCGCGATTGCAAAAAAATTTACCAAAAATCAGGTAATTATCCGATTTTAATGAAATTTTCAGTATTGATTTATCAATTAATGAATTTTATAATGCATCAGTTATTTTATTTCAAATGAAAAATTAATATATAAAATTAATTTAAAATGTGAAAAGCCTGATGTTAAGTTTAAAATGTTATATTTTTAGATTCTAGAAATAAATATCTATTTAATGCAAACCTTATTTTAGATACATAAAGTAATAAGTTTCAAAGAAAAACTATTGAAAATGTACCCCCCGCCCCTTTTTAAGCAGGAAAAATATCAATGTATATTTTTTTTTTATAAGATAATAGCCAATTAAATAATTATCGAAGTGATTAAAAAAGAAATCTCCAAAAAATCAATTATTTATTATTTTTTTGTTTTATTTTTCAAATTTCGGTACTTATTTTCTCATAGAAAAGCCACCGTAAATTTTTTTTGGTTTATATTCATAACTTCGGTCTTTTATCTCATTATTTATACTGTAATTAGCATAGTATAAGACCAACTCGAACAAAATGTTACACCCCCAACACAAGGGGGGGGGGTCAAAATTAAGTGACCTGAAAAAAATGAGAAAGTTTTGAAATAAAATAAATAATGCATTATAAAGATCATTCATTGATAAATAAACACTGAAAATTTCATTAAAATTCGATAATTCCCTGATTTTTGGTAAATTATTTTCTGTAGTGGGGTTAAAGTCATTTTGTCAAAAAAGCATTTTAGGCTCATTTTGCCAGTACCTAATTTAACCCATAGATGAGGACCAAACAAGTACTACCACTCCAGGTCAGAGTGGACCTGTGGGTAATAGCAATGAAAGTATACTAGTCTAACAGTTTAGTGTCATACCCAGGACACCTTTTTTATGGGAGTCTTACCCCTTTGCTGGGGATACAGTTAGTGTATTTTAAGTCCAGCCGAACGGGCTGATAAAGTTAACTTCAGTTCAAATTTTAAGATTTAATTTAGTCAAAGTCAGCAGTGTATTCTAAATATAAATTTCCCAACTTTATTTATAAAAAAAATCGGCTGACTTCTGATTTAGGTCGGAAAATTAAAACGGAAAGTTTTTTGGTGGTACCCAATGACAGTTTAACTACAGTCTATGAATTAACATTTTTACGAATTGGGTTACGGTTTAGGGGATCAAGGTTGTTTTTAATTACGTATTGCTTAAAAAAAATAAACAACAAAAACCCAAATTACTATACATTGATGTTGAAAAATATTTTTAAAACAAGTTTAATTGAAATTATACATTGCAACTGTCTCAATAATAGATTCAATATTTCAATGGTTAATTAAATGTATAGTAATTTTTTTTGTTGTTTATTTTTTTAAGCAATACTAATTAAAAAAACCTTACTC
>CM042151.1:79589290-79628288 GCA_023376005.1 Doryteuthis pealeii | reverse complement strand
AAGAGAGATATAATGTTATTTTTTAGATTCTAGAAATAAATATCTATTTAATGCAAACCTTATTTTAGATACATAAAGTAATAAGTTTCAAAGAAAAACTATTGAAAATGTACCCCCGCCCCTTTTTAAGCAGGAAAAATATCAATGTATATTTTTTACTTTTATAAGATAATAGCCAATTAAATAATTATCGAAGTGATTAAAAAAGAAATCTCCAAAAAATCAATTATTTATTATTTTTTTACGTTTTGTTTTTCAAATTTCGGTACTTATTTTCTCATAGAAAAGCCACCGTAAATTTTTTAATTTATTTATTTATTTATTTTTTTATATTCATAACTTCGGTCTTTTATCTCATTATTTATACTGTAATTAGTATAAGACCAACTCGAACAAAATGTTACGCCCCCAGCATAAGGGGGGGGGGGGCAAAATTAAGTGACCTGAAAAAAATGAGAAAGTTTTGAAATAAAATAAATAATGCATTATAAAGATCATTCATTGATAAATAAACACTGAAAATTTCATTAAAATTCGATAATTCCCTGATTTTTGGTAAATTATTATTATTATGGCGGGCTAAAGTCATTTTGTCAAAAACGCATTTTAGACTCATTTTGCCAGTACCTAATTTAACCCATAGATGAGGACCAAACAAGTACTACCGCTCCGGGTCAGAGTGGACCTGTGGGTAATGGCAATGAAAGTATACTCGAGTCTAACAGTTTAGTGTCATACGCAGGACACCTCCTTTTTTATGGGAGTCTTATCCCTTTGCTGGGGATACAGTTAGTGTATTTTAAGTCCAGCCGAACGGGCTGATAAAGTTAACTTCAGTTCAAATTTTAAGATTTAATTTTAGTCAAAGTCAGCAGTGTATTCTAAATATAAATTTCCCAACTTTATTTATAAAAAAATCGGCTGACTTCTGATTTAGGTCGGAAAATTAAAACGGAAAGTTTTTTGGTGGTACCCAATGACAGTTTAACTACAGTCTATGAATTAACATTTTACGAATTGGGTTACGGTTTTAGGGGATCAAGGTTGTTTTTAATTACGTATTGCTTAAAAAAAATAAACAACAAAAAACCCAAATTACTATACATTTGATGTTGAAAAATATTTTTTAAAACCAAGTTTAATTGAAATTATACATTGCAACTGTCTCAATAATAGATTCAATATTTCAATGGTTAATTAAATGTATAGTAATTTGGGTTTTTTGTTGTTTATTTTTTTTAAGCAATACGTAATTAAAAACAACCTTAATCCCCTAAAACCGTAACCCAATTCGCAAAATGTTAATTCATAGACTGTAGTTAAACTGTCATTGGGGACCACCAAAGGACTTTACGTTTTAATTTTCCGACCTAAATCAGAAGTCAGCCAAAAAATCATAATGTTGTTTGCAGCAAGGGGGAGAAAAAAAAAACTAATATAGTTTCAGTAGAAGCGAATATACTTCGAAATTTATTAAGTATATGGTCCCTTATCCCGGAGGAAGCCAAGAAGCAACTTTTTTAATGAGTTTTTTTGGGGATTTTTTTTGTGTTTGTTATTAGAATTAGGCTATTTTAGTGATAGAATGATAAGCCAATGTGTTGAATACTTAATATTGACCTTAGAATATACTCTAATAAAAAAAAAAAACCATCTCACAAAAGGAATGTTGCCCTATCGCTGCTGGTTGCGAAGGGCTCCCCATAACAGTTCAAGCTTCAGGGTCCTAAAAATGTAAGTCCACCATTGATATGTCATACTCCCGCCCTCAGAATAAAAATTAAAAAAACTGACTTACGAATACGATATCACTCAAAAATTTCTTTAAGATTTTTTTTTTTTTCAGACATTAAAAAACTACATTTGAATAATACTTAGAACCCAACAACAGCAAAAAACAAAACAAAGTTTTAAATTCCATTTAGTGAGGGTTTTTTTTTTATCCAACACATTATTTTCATAACTTTTTTTTTTTCGCAATCCAAAATTGTGTAAACAAAACAAATGAAGTGAACGTTACACTTACTTTTAACCTTCTTTCGTAATTTTTTGTGTTTCTCGGAGGTAGACAGCATTAAAGTAAGATTAAAAAATAAAAACTTTCAAAGTTAACTTTACCTTTCTTAAAGATAGACGTTATGTTAACAAGCGGCAAATTGCAAATAATGTCCTTTTTTTAAAGAGCAAAGATCAAGGGAGGTAATAAACTTCACGAAACATTAAAAAAAGAATTACGTAATTATTTGGACTTTTTTTTTTTTTCTTTTCTTTTTTGGGTCATAAATGATGAGTTTTGAAAAATTCTAAATACAGAAAGTATAAAATGATAAGAGATTAAAAAAGATGAATATTTCTTTAAAAAGAAAAAATAATTTATTTTATAATTCATTTTATAATTTATTTTATAATAATATTGTTACCGTTTTAGTAGTTTGATGTAAATAAAATTTTTAGGGATTAATTAACGTATATTTAATTTAAATTACAACCATTTATAGCAGGGCTTCCCAAACTTTTTTCTTGGTGTACTCAAACTGCTAGTAAAACCAAACTTAATTTCCCTTCACTGCCCCCCCCCCCGCACATAAATTGAATGAATATCAAATTACGAAACATAACTTATTTACCTGTGTTTAATAGAATTTACATAAGAAAAGAAAGCTAAAATTGCAAATTGGACGGAAAATTAAAACGGAAAGTTTTTTGGTGGTCCCCCGTGACAGTTTATGTATGATTTTTTGCGAATTGGGTTATGGTTTATGAGTTTGAGGATTAAGGTTGTTTTTAATTACGTATTGCTTAAAAAAAAGAAATTATTATACATTTAATTATCCATTTAAATTAATTATTGAACCCAACACATTAGTCTCAGTTGTTTGTGTTAGTATTGCAATATATAATTTCAATTAAACTTGGTTTTTAAAAAAATATTTTTCAACATTAATTGTATAGTAATTTGATTTTTTTCGTTTCATACATAGACTGTAGTTAAACTGTCATGGGGGACCACTAAAAAACTTTCCGTTTTCATTTTCCGACCAATTTGCAAGGTTAGCCAAAAAGAATCAGTAAACTATAAAAGCAAACATTTTTAATTCTTGAATTTTTTTTAATGATGGGTTTTGGAGGGCATTGAGGAGATCATGATTATTAGGCTTTGTGAGTCACTTGGAAACATATAACTGTGCGTAAACAAATGATTATTATTATTAAATAGAAATAATTACTTAAAGCCATATAATTACTAGCAGGACCTGTGGATATACCATAGTATGATAATAATAATATAATTATTACAACATTTGATATGATTACTTAAGAGCTATTACTAAATAGTTCAATATGTAAAATGTATGATTATCTTGATTTAACTCTGTCTGTCTGTCTGTCTGTCTGTCTGTCTCTCTCTCTCTTCTTTGTTTCCTTCTTTTCATCATTGATTTGAACAGATTAGCATTATTGTTTTCACTTTCTCACCCCCTCTTTCTTTCTTTCTTTGTTTCTTATTATACATTTCTGTGTAGCATGTCTTTTTCTTCCCATTCTTTCTTTATAATAAAACCGGAATGTTCCATTAGCTAGTTATGTTAATGGCACTCATAAGCAATATGAATTCAGCTGTTTAAGCAACACCAAATAATCAGTATTTACATTTTCTGCATTCCATCTTGGATGATTTGGATGGTCTCATTTTTTAACCAGAAGGTGTTGCAAGATGATAATGGACAGAAGATTAAGGAACACCAGTATCAGTATATCATCATCATCAGGTCGCGCAGGCAGCACAGATATCCATGACAATCTCTCGCCAACCTTCCCTATCATTCATTGCCCCTGGCAGGTCTTCGGTTCAGCAACCAGCATCCTCACATAGTTGGTCAATGTAGGTCCTTGCTGGCCAGCCGACATTAGCATATCCATGTGTTGGCTTCCACAGGAGAACATCACTTATGGGCTCGTCCTTACTTCTCCAACAGTGTCCTGTATGTCTAGACCATCTCACTCGGATGGTCTGTGAGATGGGAGGCAAGTGGCCATACACCTGCTTCCTTGTGGGGTGCTGTTTCCACGACTTGTTCAAGACTGCATGTAGCATTCTTGTGCAGCTCCCATCTAGCTTATTCTCAAGGCGCTTCATTAGGGTCCAAGTGGTGCAGCCATACAGCAGAACTGATATAACCACAGCCTGGAAGAATTGTCTCTTTAACTTGTCAGTGAGATCAGATTTCCATATGACTGATTGTTTGTTTGTGACCGACCATGCCTTTCCTATTCGTGTATTAACATCACTTTGTGGATGAGATATTACCCAACAGATTGTAGACAGACAACTAGACATCAAACTGGGTGATTTCACAACAGATGAACTCAACATAGTCTTAAAGTAGCTAAAAGGTAGAAAAGCTGCCGATCTTGACAAAATACCCCCTGAAGTATGGAAGATGGGAAAATTCAATGACATACTGCTTAGGCTATGTAATCAGTATATAGATTAATAATTATTAATATCAGATATAGTGCTAGATACCTGGGCTCCTATGCTTTGAGTTTCTTTGGGACCCTTGCTATTCCCTCCCCCTTTCACACTCTCCTTTAATACAACTGTGTTGGGCCCCTGATACAGCTAGTGTATAAAGGTTATAAGGATTGCATTTACCTATGTTAATTAGACAATGAGATTAAGTGAACTGTTCTGTATGAAATATTAACTTGGTCTTTTCTTATGGTGTTGTTGGATCAGTAAAATAGTAATTCCTGTGTGTGGAGTTGAGTGAGGGAGTGGCTTTCTGTGATTGGATATACCAATCATGTGATGAGCCTAGAAGTTTTGGTGCAAAATACCAAAAGGAACAGACATACCCCAGACAAGCTCTGACAAAGCAGAAACTTGAAATCATCTCCAAGAAATCACCCTAAGATACCAGATATATTCTCAAGCACACCAGTCAAACTCAACTTTATACAAAGGAGGGACTTTATATTGTTACTTATTGTTTTATTTGTCTTTAATAAATTGTTAGAATTAAATTAAGTTTTAATTCATTTATTTGTTGCTGTTAGTTTTAGAAGTAAATGCTATACAAACTCAATAGTGTTAAAAGAGTTCACATAACTTTTAAGTGTAAAGGCTTTGTTCAGTTGGTGGTTTGATTGGTTGGATTGCATGTCAACCCTTGGGTTATTTTATGCCAAAGACATTTTGATTTATTCATTCTTGATGGGTATTCAATTTTTTAAAACTCAATCATTTTTTTAACTCACTTTTTTTAAACACATTATTTTTAAAACTCATTTTTTATTTAACACATATGGAACCCTAACATGTACTACCACTCCGGGTCAGTGTGGCCCTGAGATTAATGGCAATGAAGGGGTACTCCACACTCCCCACTGCTTCAGAATTGGAACTTGACCACTAGATGCAGTTTAACATCATGGCTAGAACACTAAGACCCTCAGCCACTACCTTCTAACACATATATGATAAAAAGGGCTAATACCCTTGGGAAAGGTATGAATCCTACTCTCCCTCCAGCTATGGGTAAATAATAGGGCAGACTGGGCTCTTTAACCTTGGTTAGGCAACCGGTCTAGGAGAAGGAAAACTCTGAATTCAAACCTGTTGAACCCCGCTTAAGAAATTGACCATGTGTCACATCCTGCTCGTGCGGAGGGGTTGGTAAATATGTATATGATAAAAAGGATTGGGGGTTTGCCATAAGACAATAGGGTTGGGACAAACCTTTTTCTTGATGCACCCCTTGTAAAACCAAATTTAATTTCCATTAACCCCCAAATAAATTAACTGAATATCAAATCATAAAACATAACTAATTTACCAATGTTTATTAGAATTTACATAAGAAAAGAATCAGAAAACTATAAATGCAAATTCACCTTTAATTCTTGAATTGCCTTTTTTGATGGGAAAGATAGGTTTTGGTGGGCACTGAGGAGATCACGAACATTAGGTTCTATTTGCTAACCTTGGAACAGTCTGTAAAGGCCTGACTGGGTGAACTGGAGGTCAAAGGAAGAATCAAAATCATCCAGACCATGGCACTGTTAACATTAGTACTGAAGACTTGAGGATACTTCTGGTCACTCAGATTTCAGTTAAAAACCAACAGTTAAAATTGGTGTGAAAAAGATCACTTCTTCTTCTTCTTCTTCTTCTTATTATTATTATTATTATGTTGATGATGATGATGATGATGATGTTTTCCCACCTGCTGGAAGCTGAGTGAAAGCAAGTCTCCTCAGGTTTCCAGGACTCTTCTGAGTATTCTAGCCTATCCCAATAGTTTTGTAGTTTGGATGGTCTCAATTCTTCCTCAGATTTCCAATTCACCCAAATTATTTTCTAGAGCTTTGGGGACCATTCCAAGGGCACCAATTACAATTGGTACAACCATCACCTTCATTATTATTATTATTATTAGTAGTAGTAGTAGTAGTAGTAGTAGTAGTAGTAGTAGTAGTATTACCACCACCACTATCTAAGCAAATACACATGGAGTTAAAAAAAAGAATCATTGTTCAAAATGATTCTTCCTCTGATTTCCAATTCACCTAAATTATTTTCTAGAGCTTTGGGGACCATTCCAAGGGCACCAATTACAATTGGTACAACCTTCACCTTCATTATTATTATTATTATTATTATTATTATTATTATTACCACCACCACTATCTAAGTAAATACACATGAAGTTAAAAAAATCATTGTTCAAAATGACTTGATTTGGCAATAAGTAAGTAAAGTAGTCAGGGTAGCCTAAAGTCAGTTTCAGCTAGACAAGAAGGGAGTCTATCCCCTTTTTGCTAGTGCTAAACTAAGGAGATGGTCTTTGGTGTCTGAGGTGGAGTGCCACACCTACCATCAGCTCCTCACTTTATTGCACAGATCCCTGTGCAAAGGATGAGGATTCTTGGAATCATTGAAAAGTTCAATTCATGAAGAATTATTCTATATTAGCTTAAAAGTCGACTAACTGGTCGGTAATTAAGCTAGAGGGTTCTTGTTGTCACTTAATCTAAAGACAGTTTTATGTACATAGGTCCTTACTTTTGATACAAACAATTATTTCTATTTCAGTAGTGACGTTTGCTGGATTTTGTGTCATGGCCATCATCGTAGAAAATCGAATTGTGAACTGGAGTCTCATCAGAGGATTATCACAGGAAAAAGAACAAAAGAAAGTCATAATGAGGGGGGAGTTAAATTAATAATAATTGATTACATATTACAATAGAAACTTAATATAATGTAAGGCTCACTTTGTGTAAGAGTTATCCTCAGAGGAAATTGAATAGGAGAACTGGAGTCTCATCAGAGGATTATCACAGGAAAAAGAACTACGATAGAGAACAATAGAAAGTCATAATGAGGGGGGAGTTAAATTAATAATAATAATTGATTACATATTACAATAGAAACTTAATATAGTGTAAGGCACACTTTGTGTAAGTGTTATCCTCATAGGAAATTGAATAGGTGAACCTAGTTCAAATGATTTCCTGAAACCACGTGGATGAGAAGCGGCATTTTGAGAGCAGCGGACCTTAAACATCTGCTCTCACTATTTGGCTGGCAACTGCTAAACTAAAACTAATTTCTGTTCTCATGCATTCCATCAGCCAGTTAGAAATCAGCGTGCAGGTCAGCGTGAGGTTAAATGCTGCCACTCTATAATGGTATTGGTACTTTTCCATCCATCTCCGCTATTTGAATCTTCAATGAATTTTGTTTCAAAAGTATCTACACTTCTTACACAATTCATAGGCTACCCATGAATTATGTAACATAAGCTTTATAAAATAAATGACTACAGTAGAAATATAATGTTAGATCACATAATTCAGAAGTCGTTTATGCTGCATTTTAGCATACAATTTTTTATGCTATTTCCTCAAACAATAGTGCGAGTATGACATTTAGTTTTTGGTATCAGTATTTCTTATACCAACCCACAACTTTCACTATTTGAGAGAATTTGATATTCTAAAAAAAGTGAAAAATCAACCTACCCAATTCAACAAGGAAACAGACTAAATCAGTGGTTGCTTTGCTCAGATTAAAATTTGGCTATTTTGAAATAAAAAGGAGAATAACTTATGTCACTGTAATCTTCCATAAATGAAAATGAACAATTGTTAATAATCATTTTTGATATATGAAAATCTTGGAAAATATGTGGTGCAAAACATTAAATAAATCTTGATATATGGTGAAAATATTGAGTACAACATGCCACTTTCCAGACATTTAAAATTTACTATCAAATTTTTAAGTGAATAAAAATAATCCAATTGAATCAAAGAAAATACTTTTTGCATCAATTCAAAAATTGTTTTTAAAAAAAATTGTGAAAAAAAAATTGTGAAAAAAAAAAATGTGCTGCAAAAGTTATTTTTTGAGTTTTAAGAAAATGTCTCTTGAATTTTCAAATAACAATTTTTCCAGTGTTGAATTTTTTTAAATAATTCTATTTTTTATGTGTTCTTCAGGATTGATTTTTCGAGAAATGTAAAAATTAGGGACTGGAATTTCTTTTATATTTAAATGACCAATGGTTGAACCCCCTTACAATCTGAATTGAGGAAAAACATTTTTTTCAAGTTTTTTTTTTAAATAAACTATCTACCTATTATTATACTAAAGCTGAGAGAATCAAATTTTGTTTCCAAAAGGCTTTTTTACTGTTTAGTTTAATGACACGAAAATTATACTAAATTATTCCTTACTTTTAGGATTAAATGTTTTTTTAGAATTCTGTTTTAATTGGTTCTAATTAGTAGTAATTTACAATTAAGTCAAAAACTGACCAATCTCTTACTTTACTTTCTGCCTATCACTTTCTTCCCTTCTATGTATCTCTTGATTACATCCTTGTTATATAATGTTAATTTCCCAGAGAGAGAGTGAGAGAGAAAGAGGGGGGTAGAATTTGAAATGAATGTATTTCTATGTTAAATTTCACAAGCAAAAAAAATTTTTTTTTAAATGTTCAATTACCTCCCTTGACAAAAAGTGCTTATCCCTGAAAAATCTTAAATAGAAACGAAAAATGAACGCAATTCCCTAACCTCTTGGAATAAAATAATCCAAGATAGGTTGCTATGCCGTTATCAATCAATCAAGTGCGGAGGCGTACTGGTTAGAGTCGCAGGAAATGGACTCATCGAACAGAGTTCAATTCCTGAACGAAGCCACAGTTAACATAGCGCTAATACCGTTGGGAAAGGTATGATTCCAACTATTCTCCCTCCAGCTATGAGTAAATAGTAAGGCAGACTGGGCTCTTTAACCTTAGTTAGGCAACCAGTCTAGGAGAAGAAAAACTCTGAATTCAAACCTGGTCATTACTAGAATAGGCTCAGGCCTACATAGTGATCTTTTTCAATTTTTTTTTTTTAATTAAAAAAAGAAATCCTATAGTAGATATATTTAATGGTAGACAACGTGCAGTAACACCGTTTCTTCCTTTTTGTATCCGTCTAGGAATAAAACCGTTATTTTCGTTTTGATTTTTTTTAAAAATACAACTCCTTTTTACAGAAGGAACGAATGATCTTAAACACCGTTTAGAGTTATTTCGTTCTGCAATGTCATTCTCCGAGATGATCTGATGTTTATATTGTGCTTGTTTAAAAGTATTTCTATAGTGAATTAAAATACAAATATAAAAAATGTGTAGGTTGATTGAGAAATGGAACTGACCGTATCAAGACATAATAAAAAAAAAACTAAACAAATAAAAAACACAAAAAACAACAGTATTTGAAAACAATTACTTTCTTATGTGTGACGTCTTCTTGTTTTGGGATTTTTTTAAACTTTCACTGCTTATCCAAATTTTAATGGTAAGTTGAAAGAAAATTTCAATATGTATTGAGGGTGTATTAATCTCTTGATTTAAATAAATTTGGAACGAAGCATGCATGATTATGCCCTTACGATTAAATGAATATTGTATAGGAATGTACAAAAATACGCACCTGTTCATGCACCGTTTTTTTTTTTTGCATCCATCCCTCAAATCGACTAATTGTTGGATTTTAATAATGGGCTAACTTCTGATTTAGGTCGGAAAATTAAAACGGAAAGTTTTTTGGTGGTACCCAAAGACAGTTTAACTGCAGTCTATGAATTAACATTTTGCGATTGGGTTACGGTTTTAGGGGATTAAGGTTGTTTTTAATTACTTATTGCTTAAAAAATAAACAACAAAACACACAAATTACTATATTTAATGTTGAAAAATATTTTTTTAAACTAAGTTTAATTGAAATTATACATTGCAATACTAACACAAACAACTGAGACTAATGTGTCTATCGTTGGGTTCAATAATTAATTTCAATGGTTAATTAAATGTATAGTAATTTGGGGTTTTTTGTTGTTTATTTTTTTAAGCAATACGTAATTAAAAACAACCTTAATCCCCTAAAACCATAACCCAATTCGTAAGATGTTAATTCATTGACTGTAGTTAAACCGTCATTGGGTACCACCAAAAAACTTTCCGTTTTAATTTTCCGACCTAAATCAGAAGTCAGCAATTTTCGATATTTAAAGCAATGAAAGATGAGATTTATTTAAAAAGACATTTTCCCTCAAAATTCTGAAGTCAACATTTTTTTAATTATCATGCGTCAATCGCCTCCTTACTCATTTGATTAATTTGACTCACTTAACGAAGTTGCAGGTTAATGATTTTTACATTTTTTAAGATAATTCCATAGAGAATTAGATTTTGTTTACGTTGTTTTTATATAACGGTTTGTCTCTTTGTTCGTTTAAATAAAAAAAAAAAGAGATAAAAATAAAGTACAAAATTGCTCTTCTAGATTTTTTTTTTTTGCTTTATTCGTTTTTGTAGCTTAACCTTCTAAAGGTGTAGATTATCATGTAAATATAATTTATGACTCATTGCATGAATATAAATTTGAGTAATTACATAAATATAAAATATCAATTTGGGTTATTATAGGGACTGGCTTTGCTCAGTCAGTAGAGCAGCTGCCTTGGAATCACAAGATTCTGAGTTTATGACCAGTCCCCACCAACTCAACATATGAGTAGCACAGATTACTGGTATGTGTTGTAAAGTGGAGTGCTGATAGTAGATTTGGGGTTCCACCTCAGCAAAAACAATCTCCTTGGTCTAGCGCTAACAAAAAGGGGATAGACACTCGCTGTCCGGCTGATACCGACAATAGGCCACTCTGGCAACCTTACTTTTATATGAATATAAATTTGAATTGATATGTGAATGTAAATTTCATTACATTAATATAAAAGTGAATTATTACATAAATAAAGGAGACAAACAACTTTTTATACAACAAAATGTTTACTGTACATATAAACAAATATCAAACAGGAATATTCACAATATAAAAGAACCAAAAGAGTTCAAAAGAGTCCAAAGAGTTTGGTAGGTAAAAGGTTGTTAAAGGTAGTTAAAGGGAATTAAAGGTTGCAGATAAAAATGCCTGTGGAACTTAGCTGTAATCATTGTGAGTTCTGTTCCTCGTAACTTGTTGAGCCTTGTAGAAATGGTTTTTGGTGTGTGGTTGCCGCTCTAGCTTCTACATGGTGATGATTCTGAGTCGTCACCATCTTGGGCTACTAACGATATGGTCAAGTGTTGCTAGCTAGGAGTAGAGGCAAAAAGAGGCTGAATTCTTCGGTGCCCCCTCTTTTATAGTTAGCATCATGTAATCCTATATGTGTGAATATAGATTTCAATCATTATGTGAATATAGAAGAAAATTATCATGTAAATCAAAATTTGAATTATTACATGAATATATAAGTTAATTATTATATGAATATCAATTTGAATTATTATTGCATTGAATACAAAAGAGAATTATTATATGAATGTATAAATTATTATATATTTTATCTAAAATATATTTTTCTTTTACAGATGTTCCACCACCAAAGAACGTAATGTCTTCTTTGTATTTGTATTAATGCGAAAACATCATAAATTTGTAGGATCAACTTCATAAGGCTGACTTTCTGTCAAAAAACAAGAAATGTTGATGGAAAAAACAAATATTTGTGAAATGCATAATCATCATCATCATCATGAAGTCATGTTGATTCTTTCTCATTACCCGTACCTATTGGTCATTGCTACTGGCAAATCCTCTTATGTGTAAAGAAGAAGCTCACAACTAAATATTCACATTCAAATATAAACTGATAAGAAAACATTTTTTGTATAGGGTTTGGCTCTACTTATGCTTTCAACTCAAAAAATACCTGTTTAATTGTTTATTTGCAGGTGCTTATTTGATAGGATCATGTTTTAAAAAAAAACTTTTTTGGCAAATAATTTTTTTATTATTATAATGGACAAAACAAGTATTGACATCTTACCCTGTGTAGATGGATACTTTGGCTAGTTTTATATAAGAGACTTGACCATGCATGGATTTAGATATCCATGGAGGTCTTGGTGTCAATCCTGTCTAAATAACGAGGGCTGATTGTACACATAATGATCTGAGACTATCCTAGTAAATGTGGACTAACTTCTGGTAAGAAAATATATGCTTCTATTATATTTGGATCTGCATTTTCAAAGAATTCATATTTTAAACAATATGCAAAGATGCACTGATGAAAAACCAACTACTTCTCAAGCATGCGACTCAGCAATTTCACAGAATGCAGGTTTAAAAAAATGTACACAGATACACACCAAAAATAAACCATATTCTTGTGAAGTGTGCGGAACTTCATTTTCAAGGCATTCACATTTAAATATTCACATGAGGATACACACTGGAGAAAAGCCATATTCTTGTAACGTATGTGGATCAGCATTTTCACGGAAATCACATCTGAACATTCACATGCGAATGCATACTGGAGAGAAACCATATTCTTGTGATGTGTGTGGATCTTCATTTTCACGAAATTCGCATTTGAATATCCACATGCGAATACACACTGGAGAGAAACCATATTCTTGCAAAGTGTGTGGATCTGCATTTTCACAGGATGCATCTTTAAAAAAACATATACAGACACACACTGGAGAGAAACCATATTCTTGTGAAGTATGTGGTTCTAAATTTTCTAGGACATCAACTTTAAAAAATCACATGCAAACACATACTGGGGAAAAACCTTTCTCTTGTGAAGTGTGTGGGTTTAATTTTTCCAAGAAAACAAATTTAAAAGGGCACATGCGTACACACACTGGAGAGAAACCATTTTCTTGTGAAGTATGTGGAGCTGTGTTTACATTGAATTCACATTTAAAAATCCACATGCGAACTCACACAGGTGAAAAACCATATTCTTGTGATATGTGTGCTGCATCATTTTCACAAAGTTCACATTTGAAAGCACATACACGGACACATATTGGAGAGAAACCTTACTGTTGTGAAGTCTGTGGAGGTGCATTTTCACAGAGTTCAAATTTGAATACACACATGCGAACACATGTTGGATAAGATGTATATTGTGATATATGTTACTACATTTTTCAGAATAGTAAACTGTATTCTCAATGGTTTACATTGACAACAATCTATCAATGTTTTAACAACAACCAATAATAAAGTTTTAAAAGGAACTACAAGGTCAAGCTGAATGATCCCCTGGATTTAAAATTGCCACCATGTAGGTGTTAATAGCAGTGAACTGGTGGGAGGTATATCTGTGCAGAAGCAGAAGGGTCCCGTTTATAGGTTTTATAGATCGTTTTTTATTATTTGTACTGGAAAAAAAAAAAAAAAAAACCTTCCGGTGGTATAAAAGTTAATTTTTGAAAGATATTGCCAACGTTGGATGGAGTTAAATATTCAATGTCAGAATGTTTTTATCATAAGTAAGTAAAATAATCAAATTTATTAAATGAATAAAAAAAATAAAACAATTTGAAATGAAATTTAGTTCTGTCCTCCTCAAATAAATTTGATTAAATTATTATTTTGAATATTTTACAAATAAGCTTTACACAAAATCAGAAGTATTTATTTATTTGTAAACTTTTTAGTGAACTTTTTCTTACTGAAACAACGGTGAGAGTAAAAAATAATTATTTGAATTAATTACAAATTTTGCAAATAATTTTTTTCATTTAAAGTAATACAATTTTTTTATTAATTTCATAGTTCATTTATTTAAATAATATATAGTTTATTCATTACAATGAAAAGGATTCAAACATAAAGAACAGATTTTATTAATATGCATAGTTCTTCATTCTATGTATTGATGATTTTGGTAATTGTGACATAAGCAGTGACATAGTTTTCATTACAAAAAAAAAGAGACTGAATCTCCATTATTAATAGATTAGATAGGAATACTTGATACTATATGATTGTGTGTAAATTATTTGTATTAAGAATAGTTAATTTAATCTATGATTGCTCACTAAGGATTGTTATTAGTTACTTGAAACCATATAACTGTGTGCAGACAAATGATTATTATTAAATAGATATAGTTATTTAAAACCATAAAATTGTATATAAATTATTAGTAGTATTAAACAGGAACACTTGACATCATAAACTATATGAAAATTATTTGTGTTGGATAGGAATACTGGATATATAACTGATTTTTTTAAAAATCACTTAAGGGACTACACAAAAAATGGAGACATATCCATGATTCCCTAACTTTTAGGTTGACAGGCTGTTAAAAGCAATCAATTAAAAATTTCCAATAGCCAAAATCTGGTCAATCATTGAAAAGGCTAAATAACATTTTAAAGTAAATTAATTCAAAAATAAAAATAAAAAAAAGACTGATGTCATAGGGATTTTACACCTTGAGTTGTACAAGAAACGCCAATAAAGATTTTTTTTTCTAAATGATCAGGATTCTTCTTGGCACACATGCTGGGTGCAAGTATTTAAGTTTTAATGTAATAAGATATTATACTAAATTAGAAAACCTAATAAGAAAGCAGAAAAAAAGATATGAAACAGAGGAGGGTGTATAATTGAAAAATAGAACTGAAACTTACTCTTCCATCACTCCTGTCTTTCATTGCTAAGTTTTCCTAATTTAACTATTTAGTTAAATTAGGAAGTAAAAAATAAAATGAGAGTTATTTCTTCTTGTTAGTGGATTTCTTTTAAGATTTATTGAAGAGATTTTTGCTCATATTTATTAGAATAAAACCAAACAATTAGAAATCAATAATACTAAGCACATATTTATTAAAATCAAATTTTTAATATCAATATGCAAATTAGCCTTCTCATTCACACTGTAAACCACTATTTTGTTGTATATATAAATACAGTTGCATGGTATTAGTATGTAGATAAGGCTAACAGTATTAATAATGTAAAACAATTTTATTAATAATTGAGGATTGAATAAAAATAAAATAATGGAAAATGTGACATAAATAACTAAGGGAATTGTGACTTGAATAGTAATCTAGTTTCAGTTACAGACATACAAACACCCTATCTCCATTATAATAAGAAGATGAGATCTTCAAAAGTTCTTCAACACCTATTTGATCAATTGTAAAACTATTAAAAAGGATTTTCCAGTTTGGATCATTACTATGCTCAATACACAGGGAATATGGAGGATAAAGCAGCTGAAACATTGTGTTTTTACATACTACAATAAAGATGAGGACAACAGTCAGAAAAATCAAAATTAAACTACAGTTCTGATAGGTTATGAATGCTCCCGCAACTTTCTTGAGCCCTGTTCATTTGAATGAAAACTTTTAAATGTTATTTTCTAGAATGTGGATTTATTTAAGTACGGTATGATGGCATTCATAATAACACTTAAAATTACATTTTGCTATTATTTCACAAGGAAATATATACATTTTCTGACATGGTGTAATGGTTAGTAAGCTAGATTCGCAGAACATTGTTAATGAGTTTGATTCTCATTGGGCACCCCATACTTATGGCCTTGTGCCGCATCTAAGCTAAGCTTAGTTTTGGGCATCTCATATTATGTAATAGTTAGCAAGTTAGCTTAGCAGACCATTGTGAGTTTGATTCTCACTGGGTGTCCCATACTTCTGGCCTTTTGCCACATCTAAGCTAAGTTTAGTAAATAACTACATACATTTTTTTCTCAAATAATTTTTCTAATTTGATTAAAGATTTTTATTAAATTTGTTTATGTATTTCAATTATGAGAATGTACATAAATCTTTTTCTGTATAAATAAATGAAAATGATTATTTTTTTAATTTTGACTATTGTTTTTATTAAGACATTTATGTTTATACATTTTCTTCTTATTTGTACTAACTTAATCTTATGAGGAGTGTAGTGACTAATGTGCTGGACTGCAACATTGTAATAAGCAAGTTTGAACTCCAGTCATCCTATTGTTACGATTTTTGTGGCCATCCTTTAGGCTTCAAGCAAGAGCACTGTCCAGCGGAGATCCTTTGTGTTAAACAGAGCACAATCCTTAGTGAAGAATCCTTTGGTTGTTACTTGGTGCTCCTCAGTCTTGCAGGTCCTTTTGTCAATGATTGTAAATGGATGTCTGTCAGTATCAGCGATTAAGTAGTTAGCCAACCACATATTTTGGCTGTTGATTGGCCGAGGTTTAAACCATATGACCTCAGTCTATAAATTTAAGTGGTGGATTGAAGCACGGTTTATATACCAACACCTATTATGTTCACTTTCAGACTAATAGCCTTGGAAAAACATGCACTCCTCATATACCTCAGTCATGTGTTAAAAAGTACCACTACCATTCTTCTACAAGGATGTCAGTGGCATTAAATAACCCATGAAAGTTGACATACCATTAAACAAATAAGCCAAAACCATTAATCTAATGACTCGCAAGGAAAAAAAGGCAACCAGTTTTAATTATAAGTAAGTAAAGTCACTAGGGCGGACTAAGGTCAGTATGAACCATACATCAAGGGAGTCTATCCCCTTTTCACTAGTGCTAGAACAAGGATATTATTTTAGCATCTGAGGTGGAGCACCACACTTACCATCAGCTCCTCACTTTACCACACAGGTCGCTGTGTTATTCATACGCTGAGTTGGCAAGGGCTGGTATTGAACCAGGAACCTAGTGATTCCCAGCCAGGCGCTCTACTTACTGAGCTAAACTGGCCTTTTACCAGTAATGCTAATGTGAAATAGAGTTGAGTAATCTAAACATTAGTTACATAAATTCCTACCATAAAATTGTGCTTGCACATTATTTGAAATGAACTTAATTGTTATTAAGAACACATTTTATGATATTTTTGTCTTAAAACATGCAGTTGTATTGATTCAAAATAACCATTGCTAAATGAGGGATAATTATTAAATTAAATAAAAATTTGTTTTTATTAACAAGTGAGCAATGAATGGTTTTGTCTCCTCTTTCAACATTGAACCAAATCAAAACTATTTTTCTTAGTAAAAACTTAGTTTTCAAATATTTTTTTTGTATATTTATAAATTTTAAGGAAATGCAATAATGTTTTCTTGAATTAAATGTGTGAAAATTTAAATTTTAGAAGTTTTATGGGGTTTTTCTTTTGTATGTAATTTTAAAATGTTGCATTCAAAAATGGCTGATATTGTCACAAGGGAATTTATATAACTAATGTTCAGATTACCCAAAGTGTGTGTGTGTGTGGGGGGGTCTTTCCTCTCTACAGAGACTTGAGATTTAAATGACTATAATTGTGGAACCTTGTGATTCCCAACCAGATGTTCTACTGACTGAGCTAAACCGGACTTTTAACAGTAATGCTAATGTGAAACAAAGTGGGGTCTTACCTCTAAGCATGAGTAACATAGGGATCTGTGCGGTAAAGTGAGGAGCTGATGGTAGGTGTGGCACTCCACCTCAGACGCCAAAAACAATTTTGTTAGTCTAACGCTAGTGAAAAGGGGATAGACTCCCTCGTTGATTGGCTGATACCGACTTTAGTCCACCCCGACGACTTTACTTCACTACCTCTCTACAGAGACTTAGGATCTAAATGACTATAATTGTGCTTAATATGTTTAATTCTTTGTCTCTAAGAATGTACAAGTAGCTTAATATGATTTTTATTTCTTCGTTTAATGTATGGGTAAAGTGGTTTTGGGTGTTTTTTTGGTTTAAAGTAACAGGATATTCTTGGCTGCATGTTCCTCAGGTTTTCTTTTAACCCCATCTCTTTTTGGAGGTCACGCTGAAAAGAAGGTATTCAAAGTACGAGAAAAGAAAGGAACAAAAAGGAAAGAGACAAAGGCAAGAGGTAGTTTTATGACTTAGGCTTTATTGACTGGGTCATAGTCAACCATGGCAAGGGGATATCCCCCTGGTCAGGAAGCGACTACACTCAGTTAAGGCCTCAGTTCGAAATGGCCGAGAGATTCTTTTGGGGGTAGGGAGTCAATCCTTTTTGTCAGACATGCACGGAGCATTCTTACAATGAAGGCCCCATGGGAGTTTGTTATTTTTTGTATTTTATTTCAGTTTTATTCTAATCCCCATAAATGGCATATTAACCTTCATGGGTTATTTAATGCCAAAGCTCTCCTTGTAGTGGTACTATTTAACACATACCTGGGGTTGCTGAGGGGGTTCATACCTTTCCCAAGAGTATTAGTCCAAAAGTGAATGTAATAGCATGACTCAAGTTTGAACTCACTTACTAGAATATTGCATGTTATCTATTACACCACTTAACAAATTAATTGCATTTCAGTTTATTATCAAAGGGGAAAATTGATTTGATATACGAGTTATGAGCAGAACGAATTAAACTCATAAGACAAGTATTATCTGCATTATTCAGATTATTGTCCTCATCTTCAATACCCTTGGGAAATGTATGAATCCAAATATTATCACTCCAGCTATGGGTAAATAGTGGGGTGGACGAGGCTCTTCAACCTTGGTGCAATAACTTGTCTAGGAGAAGGAAAACTCTGAATTCAAACCTGTTAAATTCTGCTTAAGAAATTGACCTTGTGTCACATCCTGCTTGTACAGAGGAACTGTAATATTAATGTAATGAAATTCTTATTCACATAATTCAATTTCAATATCTTGGGCAGTATTATGCTTTATCACACATTTTATTTTTTATAATTACTCATAACTTAGCCTAAGTTAAAATGCCAAACATTTGATTACTTACCGTATCTAAAAAAAAAAAAATAGTATCCCAAAGATATTAAAAGGTTACTTTTATTTTATTTTGATTTCTTTTTTCTTTTATTCAATAAATAAGGTGAATTTTGCCTTGGGAGTTGGCAATTGGAAGTAGTTTACAGTTGCATATTATTCATGGAAATCAATTGTAATGAGTTCTGTCATGTCCCATAAAACTCTCATCATGACCTTCTTTACTGAGCACTGCAGCCAGAACTTTTTCTTTACCAGAGAGTCAGTGGTTTGCCTCAACATAGACTGTCTTTTTGACTCAGACTCATAGTGGCAAACCCATGTTTACCCATTTCTAAAAAAAAGTTTTTTTTTACTAAAACATGCATCTCCACACATATCACTCATTCTTCTATAAATTTCACATTGTTTGCACTTCTCAGCCACCAAAGATTTCATGACAGATCTCTGTTCAAGCCTGGAGCACTCTGCTTGATTTGCTGCCATTTTGAATAACCTCAAAACAAATTTTATAATAAAAGATAATTTTTGCTATAAACCAATTTCAAACAAGTTTACATTTATGGGAAAAAATTCTGAAAAGAAAATATTTTGCTTTTTTTCAAAAGAATTCCCCTTCTTCATTGAATGATATGAAAAATATGGGTTATCCTCCCTGACAGAGCCCGGAAGTGGGAACTAGTGGGGGTCGAAATCCTCAGAACATTAAAAGGAAACAAAGAGATCAGACGTTTCTTCTGGGAGAACAGAACTTGACAGCCACAGAGATGGTTGATAGAACAGACTCAACAATGAATGAGCCTACAACCAGAACTCTTTACCCCAAGAAGAATTCTACAAAAAGATAAGTGTCACAAAATTGTAACTTTTATATATATGTGACTTGAGCCTGCTAAAGCAATAAGTTTTAGTAATCCTTTACATCATTAAACCCTTTTTAAAATAAGCAAACCTTGTCTTTTATTCATTTCTTAGTGGTATTTGGGACCGCAAATTTCCCATATTGACTCTCAATGTTAACAATTTGGAGAACAGAATCAGCAAAGAGAGTTCAAACCCACTCATAGTTTTGCTCATTTTGTGCTAATTCACTTGGGAAAAATATGAATATACTTTTTCCTCCAGCTATGTATGTGTTGTGGGGGATTAGAATTAAAAAATTTAAAAAATAACAAACTTCTATGAGCCTTCACACCAGTAGAGCCCTCCGAGCATGTGTTGGAAAAAGGACCCACTTCCAACCCCCAAGAAAATCTCTCAGCCATTTGGACTTAGGCTTTATCTGGAGCAAGACATGACTACTGGTCAGGAAGAAATTTCCCTTCCACATGGTGGCTATGACCCGAGAATAAAGCCAAAATCATAAAACTACCTTTTGTCTTTGTCTCTTCTTTTTTCTTCCCTTGAATTCCTTTTTCGTTGCAACCACCAAATAAGACGGGGTTAAAAGCAAACCCTAGTAACACGTACCAGGAATAGCCACAGCTACCTTTTAAACCCCCCAAAAATTAAACCTCTTGCAACCCCACATATGTTAGGAATTTACAAACTTAATTCCACATAAAAAGAGACATACCTTTTTATCACCAGTAAGCGCAGTTACTCATCTTGACATAATCCATGTTGAAGAATGATTAAAGTCCAATTACCGTCGAACTGGGAAGACAAGGCAGCAAACGGTTGTAACCCAATACAATCCCGAAAGCTACAAAGTCCACTGTAGAATGACAGAGTATATATAAGACTCCACAATGTCATTCAAATCAAGCAGTCAAACAGCCAATCAGAACTCAAGGAATGGAATCACCCAAATCACCCAGATTCATGGATGGATCATTCTTGAGTCCTATTTATATCAACTGTCTTGGACACTGCTTCAGTTGTACTTAGCTGCTGTTATTCAAACCAACAGTAGGCTGACTTCAATACATGTGAGATACCTTAAACTCAATTACCAAGGCAACACATCAGGGTCACTTATCATTACACATTAGGTGTGTGTTTTATGTACACAGACTGACTGAAAAAGGGTTATGGGGCAAGTAACTCACTCGTGTACAAAAAAAGGCTCCGGGCAGGTAACTCTGACCTGACTATTATTAGTTTTGACAACCACTGGTGAAAGTGAATTTCAACATAGATCAAGATCTTTTTCTGGCTAAAGAGCGACACTCAAGAGAAAGATTTCATATCATTGTATAGTTTGACTGAAAATGTTACAATGATTGTAGTTTGAATTGGTTTTATGGTAAATGGAAAATTGTAGTATGAACTGGATCATGAATGGGAATAGTGAAGTTAAAAGTTGGGATAGAAAAGACTAGCCTATCTGGTTGCATAAGTAGTCTTTCTTTGAGCCTCAAATCTTTTATGACACATATTAATACATGTTAAATTAGACTGTTAATTCTCCTAGTTAATTTTCTTGCACTTTGTGACAAAGTTGTGGGAAATTTAGCCATTTAATTCCACATAAAAAGATACATACCTTTTTATCCTCGGTAAGCACAGGTACTCATCTTAACATATTCCATGTGAGATAACTTAAAACTCAATTAACATGGCAACACATCAGGACTGCTTTTCATTACATATTAGGTGTGCATTTTTATTTACAGACAAAGGTTAAAGGACAAATAACTCACCCTGTACAAAAAATGGGTTTGGGGTAGATAACTTTTGACCCAACTATTATTACAGTTCGTTAGCTTAAACAAGCACTGACAAGTATTTATTAAAACTTGATTTAAAAATACAATAATAAAGATGAGCCAAAAACATGGTCATCCAAAAAAACTTGATTCCGATCTGTTGAAAGTTCTTCTTTCAGAGAATCCTACTGTTACCACGAGGGAAATTGTAGAACAGGTAAATGTGGTCCATACAACTGTAGTACACCAGCTAAAATACATTGAAAAAGTTTCAGTGGTTGGAAATGAATAGATATTTTTTATATTCATTGGCTTATTCAGTTTTATCCAATATCTTTAAATCAGACATTATTTTTGCACCAACCTGATACCTGGTTATTGAGTGAGAAATCTTCAAAACAAAAAAACACAACTTCATAACAAATATTTAATATTTGATCATTCCCTGTATCTAAAACGTTTTTGCTGCATGTTCATGTTTTTTATCAATCATATGGAAATCTGATCTCATGGATAAGTTAAAACATAATTGTATCAGTGCTACTGTACAGTTGCATCACTTGAACCCTAACAAAGTGCCTAGAGAATAAGCTAGATTGGAGTTGCACAAGAATGATGTGTGCAATCTTAAACAAATTGTGGAATTCTTCTTTTGAGTAAAGTAGTTAATCCTAATTTCTCCAATCTCTTCTTGTAACTGTAATATTTTGTGCTTTTTATTAGTTTTGTCACTCTTCTTTGTATGCCCTCCAATCTCAATGTCTAGACACAGGCTTAAGTACAATATTCTATATGAGGTCTTATTAGAATAAAACATTGATTTAATTATATAAAAAGTGTTTTGTAAATAATATCAGGACAATAATATTATCTAGTCAAGTAATGATGATAAAGAACACAATTTCAACTTTTCTTATCCTGTGAGAATACCGGTCTGCACTCACGCGCCTTCATTGCACAATGTCGATGACCTTACATTGTAATGTTCTGTGCTGGCTGAATCAAAGGGTATGAGCTAGGGTCAGGTTCGCAAGGATGAAAAACACAACACCAAGTTTGATAACAGAATGCTAATGGGGGAGGAAGATGTGATAATTAGTGCAGTTTGTGGTTGAGCAGAGGACACTTAAGTCTATGTTATCAGCTGGCAAGAAGGTTGTCTTAACTATAAGTCAATTGCTGGCTTCACTGCTACTGGGGTAACCTCTCACTCCAATGGCTGGTCTGAAACTAACTGCCTAAGGGGTTTGAGCTGGCTGAATATATTCAAATTCTACCCCTACACACACCCATGGATTCGACCACCCAGAATGAATACTTACTTTTCTTCTCAGACATCATGACTGGACTTTCTTCTAAAATTATAGCCATTACTTTTTTATCAGACTGTCCCTAATTTTCAGACCATTAACTTTTTCAAGACCCATTTTCTCTTAAAACCAGCTATGAAAAGATATTATCTCTGACTTAACTTCATGTTGGCTGTATAATTCTCTAAAACTTTACCTGACTAATCCTTTAACTTCTTTTGTTTTTCTCTGATGATGTAGTTTTTGTTACAGACAGAAATACAGACAATCACCATTATTAATAAATAAATAAAACAGGATATTCAATGGACTTATGGATTCTGTATATAATTTTGAAAACAAAGAAATTCATACAAATCAGAAAAGAAATAAATGCCTTTCACATAAGAGTTAGAATAAGTCAATTGTATAAAAATTTTATACTGAGTTGGAAAATCTAATAAAAAATCAGTTCTACTGAGAATATTTACATTGGACCGCAGAATATGCAAATCATTTAAAAAAAGATTCTTATAAGGATTATCAGTGTACGTTTTTCTCTGGCAATGGCAATGGATAGGCATTTATTTATCAATAAAAATAGGAATTTATTTAACTGATGTTTCAAGGGTACCATATTTGATTTAAAAAAAAATTTTCATTTAATCTCCTGAAATAATAAACTTATAATCATTTGATATAACATCAGAATTAAAAATATTCAAAATTTTCTTTCATTTTATCAAGACATTTATTAACAAATCCATTCTTTGGCTGTTACATTAAAATGCATGAAATTTGAAAGTAGTATTTGCATGAAAATAATAATTTAAACAAATAAAAAATTTAGACTAATATAGAATCTCTTTTTACTGGTTGTTTTCATGTGGATATTTCAACTGAAGTTTGAAAAAATTGTTGACCTTCACACTTTACAATGTTTTTTCTCTTTTTTTTCTCTAAAAAACAAGAGGCCCTTTCCTTAGGGTAACATTTGATTACTTTGTGTATGGTACTTATATCCTAGAGGTCATTTTAGGATGGAGGCTGTTCCTTTTAGAGCTATTTGTTCTTCATAGCAGTTTGGTCTATCAGGTATTGTCATGGTATTTTTTAAAGTTTTGCTTCACAAACCTCGCTACCCCTACCACAACTGGTATAATATTTATTTCAATGACCAAGGTTTTTTTGGTCATTTTTCTCCAGTGTGCTTTCGCATGTGTTTTTTTAAATGGCAGCTTTGATAAAATGCTGAAAAACACACTTCACAAGAAAATGGTTTCTCACCCGTGTGTATTCGCATATGTCTTTTTAAACCAGAACTAGCTGAAAATGCTGAACACACAATTCACAAGAAAATGATTTCTCTCTCCTGTGTGTGTTCTCATGTGACTTTTTAAAAGAGGTACTTACTGAAAATGCTGATCCACATATATGACAAGAAAACGGTTTCTCTCCTGTGTGTATTCGCATATGTGTTTTTGCATTGGAACTCCGAGAAAAAGTTAATCCACAAACTTCACAAGAAAATGGTTTCTCTCCTGTGTGTATTCTCACGTGACTTTTTAAAGAGGAACTCACTGAAAATGCTGATCCACATATATGACAAGAAAACGGTTTCTCTCCTGTGTGTATGCGCATATGTTTTTTTAAATCAGAGCTATCTGAAAATGTTGATCCACACACATCACAAGAAAATGGTTTCTCACCTGTGTGTTTTCGCGTGTGTTTTCTTAAACTGGAACTCTCTGAAAATTCTGATCCACATACTTGGCATGAAAATGGTTTCTCTCCTGTATGCAGGCGCACGTGTCTTTTCAAATAGGAACTATCTGAAAACGCTGATCCACACACTTCACAAGAAAATGATTTCTCTCCTCTGTGTGTTTTCATGTGACTTTTTAAATGGGAGCTCTCTGAAAATTCTGATTCACATACTTGACAAGAAAACGGTTTCTTTTCTGTGTGTATTTGCATATGTTTTTTCAAACTGGAATGAAGTGAAAATGCTGATCCACACACTTCACAAGGATATGGTTTCTCTTCGGTATGTGTCTGCATGTCTCTTCAATTTTAAATTCCTTGAAACTGATGATTGGAATACTTGATACCAGTAAGGTTGCTCTCCAGTGCCTTTTTGTATGTGTTAATAAATGTTGACATCCAGATTTTTCCTTTTTATGATTGTATATGAATATTAAAATATGAATTCCATTAGAATAAGGATCAACACAATTGCAAGAATATGCTTTCTCTTCAGCAAATGTGTGCAAGCGACTTTTCAAATTTAAAAAACTTTTGATGACCTTATAATTGATATCTGTAAATAAAGAAGAAATATCATTTTAAAAAGAAAAAGAAACTTGTGGACTATTTGCATTTAAAATTTTTACATTTAAAAAGCTATAATTATTTAATTTGTGTTTCAATAAACTGATATCATTCTTGTTCATTAAAGATTTACATTTTGATATGACCTTTCAACGAATAATACTAAATGCAATTAAAATGTAAATATGTTTACTTTAAGATAAAAATTTATTTACAGGAACCAAAGGACATATGATTATTCATAAAAAACATTTAATCAACAAAACAAATGTGTATGTATCATACCTTTTATGATCATAAAAACACACTGAATGAATGAGAAGGGTTAACATTTTCACTATTTATAATTAACAAAATTTCTACCAAAATCATCTGGACTTACTTTATGGAAATAAGAAAATGTTTTAGATATAAGGAACAGCTGAGAGGTCTCAGACCTAATATATCTAGCTGAAGATGATGATGATAATAATAATAATAATAATAGTGTTGATTAACAAAAAAAAAAAGAATGTGCAAACTGGTGGATGTTGCGGTTCCAGTAGATCACAGGGTGAAGTTGAAAGAAAATAAAAATATGAACAAATACCCGGACCTTGCCAGAGAATTGAAAAAGCTGTGGAATATGAGGGGGAAAGTGATACCAATTGTAGTTGGAGCACTTAGAACAATCCAAAAAAAACATGGAAAAAGGACTGGAGAATCTGGAAATCAGAGGAAGAATTGAAACCATCCAGACTACTGCAATCGGCTAGAATACTCAGAAGAGACCTGAGGAGACTTGTTGTCATTCACTTCAGTGAAATACTATCAGCTAATGCTGATGTGAAAAACTCAAAAGAAGTGAAAATAATAATAATAATAATAAAAATTTGTAGAGATAATGAAACAGAAAACATTATCAGTATCAACTCTAAAAAAATTTCAAACAAAGGGCAAATAACTCGTGTACTCATGTTTATGGAAATGATACAAAATCAGTGACCATTTCACTCTTGTAGATATGTAGTACAATAATTCCATAAAAAAAACTCAATTTCAAAATTGACAAATTCCCTGGGTAAGGGAAGTTATGAATATAATCTAATTTACATTTTCTGCGGAAAAAATTATTTTTTTAAAAATTTTACGAGTAAGACCATATAATCTCACTAGTACCAATTTAGCAAGTCTAGAAAATAGAATTTAAAAAAAGCAAAAACTCGAAAAGAAAAGTAAGAAGTAAAGTCGTTGGGGTGGCCTAAAGTCGGTATCAGCCAGACAGCGAGTGAGTCTCTCTCTTTTTCACTAATGCTAGACCAAGGAGATTGTTTTTAGCATCTGAGGCGAAGCACAACACCTACCATCAGCTCCTTACTTTACCACACAGAGCTCTATGCTACTCATACACTGAGTTGGTGAGAGCTGGTATCGAACTAGGAACCTTGTGGTTCCCAGCTGAACACTCTACTGACTGAACTAAACCTGCTCTTAAGTCGAAAATAATCATAAACAATTTTTCATGTATAGAAACTAAATGAATAAATTAAACATTCCTATTTGTTTTCAAAGAATTAACAAACTCTTTTTTAAGTTTCTCAAAAAAAGATTCAAACTATATTTTTTTTTATATGATTCTAAAACAGAGATTTTTAACTGGTGTCCCACAGCACAGTAGTGTACCATGAGTGTTGAGAATGGTTGATCATCCTCTTATATTTTTATTCTATTACTTTAATATTTTTTGTCTTAATTGATTAAAAATAGACCTTTAAAAATAAAATTACATTGTTTTCTTTTACACTTGTAGCACATTTAACTCTTTTGGCTTTTCAAACTTGAAAAAAGATGAAAAAAAACTAATGACTTTCACTTTAATCCAGTTTTATTTTTATTGTAATTCAGGCGCAAGTATTTACTAGATTATTAAGATATTCATCAGAGTTTAATTTTGTCTGGAATTATCTTTGAAAATTGAAAAAACATTTCCAACACAA
Source organism: Doryteuthis pealeii (assembly GCA_023376005.1). Taxonomy (NCBI): domain Eukaryota; kingdom Metazoa; phylum Mollusca; class Cephalopoda; order Myopsida; family Loliginidae; genus Doryteuthis; species Doryteuthis pealeii. The sequence goes on along the minus strand of CM042151.1, from coordinate 79,600,918 downwards.
TTTACAGACCATATTACCTTTTTGATCTCGATTAAGAAAGGACATGTTTTTCATTTACACCATCAATATCTAGTTGTTTGTAAGGGGTTAGGTTTATTAGTTATGGTTAGGGGTTAGTTTTATAATGTAAAAAAAATCTAAAAATCATCTGTTAAAATAACTGGATATTGACGGTGTAAAGGAAAAATATGTCCTTTCTTAATCGAGATCAGAAAGGGGTGCCTAAAGGTCATATGGTCCCAATTAACAATTGATTGATTATTTTATTAAAATTAAATAGAGATGGATATTTGCATTCTACTATATTTTTTGATAGTAAAATTTTTATCTGAACTTAGGACTATATTTCAAAATCCTCCTCATTATTATTCAATATCATTTTATCCTGGTATAAAAAGTCAATGACTGAATTAAAGATTCATTTTCCAATAGGACTGTATTTTAAAATCATCATTATTATAACATTTTATTGGGGTATAAAAACTTCACCACTGTGGCTAGGACAGTATGATACATGGCAGGCAGGTGGTGGAGAAAAATATAAGGCAGGATGCTGTTGTAATGATTGTCTGCCCCTGTTTGAGTATTTAAGTAGTAGCCCGGGAAATTCAACCTCTCTCTTTCTCTCGGGCTAGCAACTACTTCACATGGTTTAGGCACTTTGTACCTCTGTCCCTTAAGTGGGGAGGGGGCACCCCCCCCCCAACCAACTATCAGTAAGTGACATTCCTACAGAAACTCTGTATTACATTCTTTATATAAAGGAGTTAGGTTAAGACAGTTCTCAGTGACAGTTATCTCTAGACTGCATGTTCAATCCTGGTCAGGGGCAGCAGTAACATAGAATAATAATTAACACAGCTTAAAGCTTCTACCCCAGCTGTGGTTAGTGGAATAAAGGGTTAGGTCCAAAGTTCCATGATGGCTCCCGATTACAACAAGAAGGTTCCCAATTACGACAAGAAGGTTCTCGAGTCTGAGATGGTTCCCAAGTCCAAGAAATACCTGAAGAAGGCCAAAGGGCACATCGGCCGAAACATTGTACAGATAACAATGAAGATGAGAACAGTAGTCTGAGTAATACAAATAATACTAATCATCAAGCCTCATCTAAAAAATTCAGAGAAATAGAATTAATTTAATTGATTATTTAAGGTCAAATTTTTGTGTTAGTCGAAAAGTAATAACATCAATAAAAAAAAAAGCAAAATAATATTACACGTGTAATTTATTTTTAATACATTTAAAATGATATTCTTCGGTCAATTTCAATCGCGTTCAGCCTGAGATGCAGTTTAAAATGGCTTGTTTACAAAATTAATGTAACATTTGCGAATGAAAAAAAACCTATCCAAAATTAGGCAATTATCTGATTTTAATGAAATTTTCAGTATTGATTTATCAATTAATGAATTTTATAATGCATCAGTTTTTTTTGGGTTTTTTCAAAACTTTAATTAGACATTTCTGCTATGATAAATTAATATATGAAATTCATTTAAGATATGAGCAGCAAAATTTTAAGTTTAAAATTATTAGATTCTAAAAACATTTTTTTATTAACTACTTTACTACTAATCACCCATATTTTTTAGGCCAAAAACTGTATTAGAAATTTAGCCCCCCACCTCCCTTTAAACGGAATAAATATTGATGTATATTTTTTTTTCTTTTATAGAATAAATAGCCAATTAAATAATTATCGAAATGAGTAAAAAAAATCTCCAAAAATTATTTTTAAAATTTTTATTATCATTTTATTTTCCGATTTTCGGTACTTATTCTTAAGAGAATTCTTAAGTTTTTGTTTTTTTTTCTTCTATTTACTCCTTCGGTCTTTTGTCTTTTTATTTATGCAGAAAATAGTATCAATCACATATATACCACACAGATATTTTGCACCCCCAAAACAAGGTGGGGGTAAAAGTTAAGTGACCTGAAAAAAACTCAGAAAGTTTGAAATAAAATAACTGATGCTTTATAAAAATTCATTCATTGATAAATCAATGAAAAGTTCATTAAAATCGGATAATTCCCTGATTTTTGGTAAATTTTTTTTCCAAATGCGCGGGGGTCAAAATTGTATTAAAAAAACACGGATTTTTCGATGAATTGAGTATACATAGCTAGTAGGGACTGGCATTTTTGTCATCTGCTACAAATTTTAAAAGTGAATTAAAAATAATTAAATCTAATATTTAAGGTCAAACTTTGTCTAAATCGATAAGTAGTAACATAATAACCATCATCAAAAAAACAAAAAATATCATTACATATACAGTTTATTTTTAATTGATTTAAAACGATTTGTTTTGGTCAATTTCGACGCGATCCGCCATTCTGTCTCTTTTTCAAGGGTTTTAAGCGCCTGTTTACAATTTTAATATAACATTCGCGATTGCAAAATAAATTACCAAAAATCAGGTAATTATTCAATTTTAATGAAATTTTCACTATTGATTTATCAATTAACGAATTTTATAATGCATCAGTTATTTTATTTCAAAACTTTAATTTAGTATTTTTGCTATGAAAAATTAATATATAAAATTCATTTAAAATAAAAATATTCTGATGATAATTTTAAAATGTTATATTTTTAGATTCTAGAAATAAATATCTATTTAATGTAAACCTTATTTTAGACATATAAAGTAATAAGTTTTGAAGAAAAACTCTATTGAAAATGTACCCCCCCCCTTTTTAAGCAGAAAAAATATCAATGTATAATTTTTTTCTTTTATAAGATAATAGCCAATTAAATAATTATCGAAATGAGTAAAAAAGAAATCTCCAAAAAATGTATTATTTATTATTTTTTTACATTTTATTTTTCAATTTTCGGTACTTATTTTCTCATAGAAAAGCCATCGTAAATTTTTTTTTGTTTCTATTCATAAGTTCGGTCTTTTATCTCATTATGTATACTGTAATTAGTACAGTATAAGACCAACTTGAAAAAAAAGATACGCCCCCAACATAAAGGGGGGGGGGTAAAAAATAAGTGACCTGAAAAAAAATGAGAAAGTTTTGAAATAAAATAAATAATGCATTATAAAGATCATTCATTGATACATAAACACTGAAAATTTCATTAAAAACCGATATTTCCCTGATTTTTGGTAAATTATTTTTGTCAAAAACGCATTTTAGGCTCATTTTGCCAGTAGCTATAATATACATAATGAGCATCAACAAATAAATAAATAAATAAATAAAAAATATTACTCATGTAATTTATTTTTAAATTTTTAATACATTTAAATTTTTAAACCTATTTTTTCGGTCAATTTTGCTCAAATCTGTCCGTACCGTTTTTATAGAGATGGCATAAAATCCGTGTTTACAAAATAACAATAATCTCTGACTTCCATGATTTATATTGAAACCATGACCCCATCATAGTTTAAATCCACAGAAAATAAATATCTTTTAAATCTTACAAATCGCCTGGGTACAGGTAAATGATCTTGTTAACATAACAAAACATTCGACAAAATTAATTAAGAAAAAACAATTTCTATTTTTTAATTTTTTTTTTTTTTTTTTTTGACGAGACGAATCTAGTTCAATATGCAAATTATTTATTTTTTTATAGGTCTTCTAAAGTATCTATTTACATCAAGATTTTTCTACGTTCAATATTTCCGCATATCTAAGATATTTCATAATCTTTCTTTCTTCATTAGTAGGGAAAAACAAAAAAAACAAAAAAATAACATAACCAAAAACAAATATAAGTATTTTCGCAAAACCTAATCGATCATTTGTAAACAAATAAATTAAGTGAACGTGATACTTACTTTTCTCTGTCTCTTTTCGTCTAATCTTTTTTCAATAAAGAAATGCGATTTTAAACAAAATAGAAAAACAAACTAGAATACTTTAAATAAACTTAAATGTTCCAGTTGAATTTGTACCGACTTCTTAATTCATAGAAAATAAATATATTTTAAACCTGAAAAATTACCTGCGTAGAGTTAGGTATTCTGTTTGCTAAACGAACATTAAACAAAATTAAACTGATAAAAAAAAATCGATCTTTCAATTTCATTTTTTAAAAAGGACGAATCTAGTTCAGATGTGTCGCTTATCTTTTTATAGGTCTTCTTGAGTACTTATTTATTTCCAGATGTTTTTTTAGATTCAATATTTACGCATATTTCATCATAATGTTTCTTTCTTCGTTAGTAAAAAGAAAAACCTTTTCGCAAAACCTAATCGATAATTTGTCAACAAATAAATTAAGTGAACAAAGTGATACTTACTTTTTTCTGTCTCTTTTCGTTCTAATCTTTTTTCAATAAGGAAATTTGATATTAAACAAAAAAGCAAAACAAACTAGAATACTTTAAATAAACTTATATTTTTTGAGTTGAATCAAAATTAAAACAATCGTCATTTCTAATCGATGCAGAATGACTTACAAAGAACGAAACACAAGGGAGATAATTATGTATTTACCCAAAGTCTACAGCCATGGGCAGAATGTGAAAGAATATGGCACAAGGTCAAGGAGGATCATAGAAAATATGAAGAAAACTAAAACTAAAATTCCTTTACCTCTATAATAAGAAATAAGGGTAATTATGAACTTTTGTTTAGTAAATTAGGGTGTCCCAGAAAAAACAGAACCCACAAATTTTGTAATAAAACTGTTAATTTTAACTAGGGGGGTTTAGGGTTAGGGATAGGGTTTAAGGTTAGGGTTGGCGTTTGGGTTAGGTTTAGGGTTTGGGTTCTGTTTTTTCTGGGTCACCAGTACAGGGTGACCTGGTCTCAAAATTAATGGTGCTTATTCTCAGCTACAGGGTCTGCTAACAATTTATGACTCCTGCTTCATCATTTTCAAAATTCAAAATTACCATAAACATATTTCCTGTCATCTTGAGCTTCATTAAAATGTTGAAATTTTGCAATCACAATATTTCAATTTAATGGAAACACTATTATTTTAAAAGAAATTTTGAAATTAAATATATCCTTTCTGCATTGCTAATTACAACCATGTGTAATCCAAGCAACTGTCAAAAATGGTATTTCATATCAATTTCAGTTCCATGAAAAAGTTGAAATTTCACAATCACAATATTTACTGGTAAGACTGTTATTTGAACAGGGCTTTACAATTAAATAATAAGTTCTTTCTGCATTGCAAAGTTCAAAATTATAGATTGCCACAAATTTATTTAATTTCAAATTTAGTTTCATCAAAAAGTTGAAATTTCATTATCACAATATTTTATCATGGAAACTGTATTATTTTGACATGGATTTTTATAATTAATATGTAAGTACTTATAATGTTTTTGCAAGGACTCATATAATTTCCCAGATTATAGGCAATTAAATTCAGATGAAGAAGGCAACAACAACAATTAAAGATAAAAACATATATTCATAAAGGTACAAAATTGCAAACTTAATGGTGTTTGCGACTAGACTTATCTGCTGAGGGTTTGAAGGTATTGGGAGCAACTGAAATAGATGTCTGGTATCTGCTTAACACTATAAGTAACTTAGTCATGGAATTCAATTTAGGTGCCAATATTCGATGCCCTCTGTGCCCACACTATGTTTCTTTGGCATGTAGAGCTGCGATCAATGCAACTTGGTCAGAGTGTCTTTGTGATGGGTTGCAACTTATTTGTATTAGATAGAAATACTTGAAATCATATAAAGTGTGCAAATCTGAATAGTTACGTGAAACCATCTAATTGTGTGTAAATAAATAAGTATTGTGGACAATTTTTAAAAAAATATGATTAAGAAATAATTTCAATGGAACAATGAAAATATAAATAGGTATAAATATGATTAAACATGTACATATGAAAAAAAGATCAGCATTAAATAAGCCATCAAAAGTTTATATGCCTTTAAATAAACAAATCAAAACACCCCCTTCCGTTAATCACTACTGTCGACGGGGCTTAGAATACCCCGACCACATCCCCTCCAGGATCTCCCTCCCCAAAAATTGGATTCGCCCTCTGTGCCAGGGCAGATAATTTATCTATTTTTCCGATATAATTTCTGTAAATACTAATTACAAAAATTAAAGATTGCTACAAATGTATTTACCTGTTATTTTGAGTTTAATGAAAATGTTGATATTTCACAATCCCAATATTTGAATTCAATTGAAATACTTTTATTCTAACAGGGATTTTACAATTAAGTAGTGAATACTTTGTTCATTACAAATTTCTCTCTGAAAACCAGTGTTGAAAAATATTTTTTCTTAAACTTTTGTTATATTTTTCAAATATTTTAAAGATATTACGTCAGTAACTTTAGCTTTTACACGCTCTGTGAACGGAGCCTAGAATGCGTAGACTGTTTCCACTGGAGAGGGGGTAAGACCAGCCCCCCCCCCTCAGAAAAAAGGAATCTCCTGTGTATGATGGTGAAGTTTTTGAGTGCATGGTTATCTTTTATTACTCCCAGGTCCACTTTAACTCGAAGTGGTAGTACCTGTTAATGGGTAAAATATCTTTAAAGAAACTATTTGTATTCAAAAGGATCGTTTGCACTTCCCCAAAATCCCAGCTCTTAACTGCACAAAAATGTAAATATGAATGCGATTCCCTAACCTCTATGTATAACCTACCCCTAGACTAGTTGAAACCAATTATTCAATTCTTACATTTTGTGAAGATTTTCGCTGTATTTTAATCTTCAGTTTTTTGGGGGTTTTTTTACCCCCTCTGTGATATTAACCGAAAAACTTTATCCAAGTTCTAATCAACAATCTGTTTTTTGTTTAATCCAGTAAGTTACAGAATAATCCATTCCCTGCATTTTTGTTTAAAGCTTTTGAGATTATCAAGTTTACATTCAAATAACTTTTCAAATAAACGTTTCATTTGTTTACACAATTCACAAAATTACTTAGTTCTCCTTAATTGGAACGAGTGATCCTAGCAGTCTCATATGTTTACATCAGTAAATTCTCTTCTAAAAGTGGGTGTGTAGATGGGTGGAGGCAGGAACTCTGATTGATGACTAAAGCAGCCTGTGGTCCTATACCAGACCACATGTGTCTCCGGCCAACTGCTTTTTCGATGCCCTCTGTGCCCACACTATGTTTCTTTGGCTCGTAGAGCTGGGATCAATGCAACTTGGTCAGTGTAGAAGTTATACTCCAGATATAGAAAAAATATGATACTCACCGTCGCAGTGGGGTTCTAACTACCATCGAGTTAGTAGACAAAAACAACAGGCAAGCTGTAACTTAAATACAGGTCCTTGCATGCTGCTGGCATAATGCAAAGTGATGGCTGAAGAGTGGTACTTATCCATGTTCTTACTCACCCTGAAATCCAACAGCCAATCAGAGAACTCAGAAATGAACTTGCCTTGAGTTCATAATGGAACAATCCAAAGCTCCAATATAAGCCACCTACCAAACTCTAGTTTTAGTCTCGCATTCATCTGTAACAGAGTTGAATTACTTTACACAAAATCCAACAGTCAGAGTGTCTTTTGTGACGGGTTTGAGAAATTATTAGAAATGAGCTGCCATGATTGCTGGCAACTCTAAAAATCAGGTAACACACTGTTAACAATAACAACGGTTTTTATATCAATATAATGAAATGAGAGAACATTTTTGCACACTAGGTTGGAGAGAAAAGACATGATGAGGAGCTTTGTGATTTAATGGTGAATGTAGTGAGAGAGGAGACCTACCCTCGTGCAACACGGTGTGACAGAGAGAGTGACAGGCATAAAGACTTGCCGTATTCTCGAAGGAAGCGGGCTAAAGCTTTGCCTGGCGTGTAGGACTAACCTAGAGTCGAACCCACCTTCCTTCAGAGTGTGAGAGCTGTGGACGATCAGTGAAATAAGAATAGCATAGTGGCCCGGATGTAAGTGGTCATGCCGTGCTGACGAGTGTCGCACATGCAGCACGGACAATTATGAGTGAGGAGCCCAGATGTGGTGAAATTGAGGTGTATTTAAAGGACTTATTCTCACAGACCAGGAAGAATGACTTCAGTAGGATTTTGTTGTCGAGACGAACGGGACAAAGAAATAATTTTGGATATTGGATTTTGGAGCGTGAGACAGTTGGGAATGTTTAGACTGTCGATTGGAACCTTGCGTCAGACTTGACTGTGACCCCCCCACACACTGATTAGAGTGAACTTAGTTCTTTATGGAATTATTCTTGATGGCAAAGTCTATTTCTTCTAGTGGCAATTTTCTTATTTCAGTAATCCTGAATTCCCCATGGCACTGTGACAAACTTTGTGTTTGGTGATCCAGCCTCCAACTAAAAATTTACAATTTAGAGTGAGGGTTTAATAAAAAAAATTGTAGTTATATTTCTCACGATGGGGAGGACTCAGCAAGCTGTAAAGCTGTTCCGAGCCTTGAGACACACAATACAAATTGAGAGAATTGTTGACAGCTTCATGAATCACAAACATATCAAAGCGTTTACTAGGATCACTCAGGTAGAGTAAAACCTATTCCTTTATGCTATAAACACAATATGTAAAATCAGAATTTATATGAATTTGGTTGATTTTTAACATTTGCATTTTAAAACGAAACCATATACGCGTAACCTTGTATCAAGATAGAACTCAACTTTGCTGTCGAGCCTTTTCGGCTTACCTTTTTAGATCGGTTCAAAGATTAATGCTTGACTCGCGCTATATCATTCAGCAAAGATTACGTCCTCCATATTGACCATTTCCGAATGACTGATCGGTAATAAGTCCTATGCCTTGATGTTGCTAGTACCCACCACTGAATTGCTCCGATTTCATAACCGAAAATGAGGATACGAGCTATAAGTCTGGATTTTTTTTGGAGATTTCTCACCATCAATTAACAGTATCAGGGTTCGATGCCATAATAACTAATGTCTGATTTTATTATACGAGATATAGGGGATAAGAAATCCTGAAATAACAGTCCATATGAAAAATTCAATAGTAACAAAATTATCTATTCGACTGGTTCTCAACCACCCCTGAAATCACTAAGTTCACTCCTGGGTACACTACAACCAACATGACCTCTCCAATCCCAGATACCATACAATGCCAAAAAAACCAAACACACCATTACTAGACGCACGGATGCACGCGCCAGCCAAAATTCAACCGCGAAATCGAAACAACGACGAAAAACAACAATGAACCAATACCCATATATACGTCTGAAAATTATGCGTTCTGTTTCATCAACCGTGTATCGGGCGTTATGACATGACAAAAAAAGAATCCTACACGATAAATCACGACTTGGCACCAGTAGTACCTGCACATAAGGTTCAGCTGCGTCGTGCGTCAACTTTCTAGAGCTACACGCTCATTATTGGAGTAGTGGGAGCAAATGTCGATTTTTAGGCTTCTCCAAATTTGAGGGGGGGGGTTTGTGGCACGTAATGACAGTCGCGAGTAAACGAGGATAGCAACTCTCAGTCTGTAACCTATCTCTCATACCCGGATTGGCCCATCCCTACCCTAAACGATGTGTAAGCGTTACTTAACCCAGTAGTCGCTGTACGAGAAGTCGCACCCAAGGGACGCGGTAGCGCGTCTGCGACACAGGAATCCCAAAATGCGTTCGTCTACATAAGAGACGAATAGATGGAGAGAAGTCTTCGCGTAAACATGTTTTTTAACCAATTTTAAGTTATTAATGATTTTGATTTGCAAAATTTTAAACTGATTGTTGTAGTTTGGTTCTGACCAAATATCAAAACTATCTTTCTAGAACACATAATGGGTTCAATTATGTTGAAATAATATAAAAATATCTTTATCATCAGACGCAGTGCCACATCAGGATTGATCTTGCTAGGAACAATCAGAAAGTCATTCAATACTTAAAATTGGTATGACTTTAGTTTTTCTGTAACATTTTTGGAATTCCTTGTGGTAAATAATGCCTTTTAGAACCCAATTTTATGTAGCAGGTGAATTTCTAAGACTCATTTTAACAGACAGAAATCGGTTGGGCCAGAAGGTCCGCCATTCTGGTCCGCCCAACTGCACACCGAAATTTGAAGAGCTGGAAAAATAGACATAACTCCACCAATTTTTGGAAATGGAGCTCTTTGGGGATTTTCTAACATTAGCATAGTCCTCCATGGAAAAATTTCAGAATAATTGAAGTGGGGTGGGTGACAATTTTTCTTTTTACTGGATGATTTGACAATGGAATTGCCGCTGCAATAAAATTGGCCCTTTCTCATCTTGTTGTGAGTAATAGGTGGAATGTTCTTCAATGAACTAAAGATAAAACGCTGAGAAATAATTTGTTTTACAGATATCTGAATTATTTTTAATTTTCCAAACCCGGAATCTTCGTTCTTCATCAATATCCGAAAGAATTGATTGATTAAATAAAAAGACAAACACACACAACAACAGAAAAAAAAGATGGAAGAATTAACCAAATATTACATACGACATTATTTAATTTCAATGAATTTCTTTTATTCAAAATTCTTAGTTTTAATTATTGGCAATACAAAGAAGAACAGTTGGATAGGAAGGGAATAAAAATTGGAAGAATTTGCATAAGACAAAAAAATCATACAAATATCACATTTGAGGTTAGCATAGTTTCAGTGAGATGAAAATGTTATACTGGAGCTCTGAAAAGCCAATAAAATAGTTCTTGTGAGAATAATTACATTGGAGCAGCAGAAATATGCATTCATTTAAAAAGATTCTTAATAAAGATTATTAGTGTACATTTTCTCTGGCTAGTGGCAATGATAGGCATTTATTTATTGATAAAATAGGATTCTAATTTAACTGATGTTCAAATGGGTCCCAATAATTTGATTAATTATATAGAAACTATAATAGATTGGTATAAACATGCATATTATGAAAATAGGTAAGAACTTACACAATATCCATTCTTTGGTTGGTTAGATTAAATGCTAAAATTTGAATGATGGTATTTTTTTTATTTGCATGGAAATAAATATCATTTCCAGTAAAATATTACTGATTGAAATTCTGCAAGCATAAGCTTGCACTTAAGTCATGGTTGTTGTGTGGGATTGGCTTTGAAGTTGGTATTCTAGCGAGGCAGTGAGGGAGTCTTATCCACTTTTCACTAGCAGCTAGACCAAAGGCATTGTTTTTTGGAGTCTGAGGTGGAGGCACTACAAACTAGCCACCAGCTCCTTACTTATTACACACAGATCCCGGGGCTTACTCATTCGCTGAGTGGTCGAAGGCCGGTTTACTCAGAAACCAGGAACTTTGTGGTTTCCTAGTTCTACCACTTCTACCAACTGAGCTAAACCAGCCCTCAGAATGTCGCATTGAAGCTTGAAAGATAAATTTGTGTGATCTTTACACTTTCAATGATTTCTTCTCGTTGTTGTGCTTCGCATGATTGTTTTTAAATTTGTTTCCCGAAGAATGCTGATCCCAAACTTTACAGAAAATGGTTTATCTCCTGTGTGTATTTGCATATGCTTTTTTTCATAGGAGCTATCTGAAAAGATAGTTAGATCACACATACTTGACAACAAATTTGGTTTTTCTCCCCTGTGTAGTAATTCCGCATGTGTCTTTTAAAACTGGGCTTTGAGAAAATTCTGGATCCACATACTTGACAAGAAAATGCGCTTCCTACGTC
>CM042151.1:79519083-79589190 GCA_023376005.1 Doryteuthis pealeii | reverse complement strand
TAAGATATTGCGATGCCGGTTAAGAAATCAACAATCAATCAATCAAAAGTGCGGAGGCTGTACTGGTTAGAGTCGCAGGAAATGACTCATCGAAACAGAGTTCAATTCCTGATACGAAGCCACAGTTACAATGCGCTAATACCGTTGGGAAAGTATGATGTCAGCTATTCTCCTCCAGCTATGAGTAATATGTAAGGCAGACTGGCTCTTTAAACTTATGTTAGGCAACCAGTAATAGGAGAATGAAAAAACTCTTGAATCAAACCTGGTCATTACTAGAATAGGCTCAGGCCTACATAGTGATCTTTTCAAATTTTTTTTTTTAATTAAAAAAAGAAAATCCCTATAGTAGATATATTTTAATGGTAGAACAACGTGCAGTAACACCGTTTCTTCCTTTTTAATAAATCAAGTCTAGGAATAAACGTTATTTTCGTTTGATTTTTTTTTTTTTTAAATACAACTCCTTTTACAGAAGGAACGAATGATCTTAACACCGTTTAGAGTTATTTCGTTCTGCAATGTCATTCCACAAAACATTTTCTCCGAGATGATCTGATTGTTTATATTGTGCTTGTTTAAAAGTATTTTCTATAGTGAATTAAAATACAAATATAAAAATGTGTAGGTTTGATTGAGAAATGGAACTGACCGTATCAAGACATAATAAAAAAAAAAAACTAAACAAAAAAAAAAAAAACAAAAAACAGTATTTGAAAAAATTACTTTCTTATGTGTGACGTCTTCTGTTTTGGGATTTTTTAAAAACTTTCACTGCTTATCCAAATTTTAATGGTAAGTTGAAAGAAAATTTCAATATGTATTGAGGGTGTATTAATCTCTTGATTTAAATACTATCTATTTGGAACGAAGCATGCATGATTATGCCCTCACGATTAAATGAATATTGTATAGGAATGTACAAAAATACGCACCTGTTCATGCACCGTTTTTTTTGCATCCAAATCGACTAATTGTTGGATTTTAATAATGGGCTAACTTCTGATTTAGGTCGGAAAATTAAAACGGAAAGTTTTTTTGGTGGTACCCAAAGACAGTTTAACTGCAGTCTATGATTTAACATTTTTCCAAATCGACTAATTGTTGGATTTTAATAATGGGCTAACTTCTGATTTTAGGTCGGAAAATTAAAACGGAAAGTTTTTGGTGGTACCAAAGACAGTTTAACTGCAGTCTATGAATTAACATTTTGCGATTGAGTTACGGTTTTAGGGGATTAAGGTTGTTTTTAATTACTTATTGCTTAAAAAATAAACAACAAAACACCCAAATTACTATATTTTAATGTTGAAAATATTTTTTTTTAAACCAAGTTTAATTGAAATTATACATTGCAATACTAACACAAACAACTGAGACTAATGTGTCTATCGTTGGGTTCAATAATTAATTTCAATGGTTAATTAATGTATAGTAATTTGGTTTTTTTGTTGTTTATTTTTTAAGCAATACGTAATTAAAAACAACCTTAATCCCTAAAACCATAACCCAATTCGTAAGATGTTAATTCATTGACTGTAGTTAAACCGTCATTGGGTACCACCAAAAAACTTTCCGTTTTAATTTTCCGACCTAAATCAGAAGTCAGCCATTTTCGATATTTAAAGCAATGAAAGATGAAATTTATTTAAAAAGACATTTTCCCTCAACATTCTGAAGTCAACATTTTTTAATTATCATGTGTCAATCGCCTCCTTACTCATTTGATTAATTTGACTCACTTAACAAAGTTGCAGGTTAATGATTTTTTACATTTTTTAAAGATAATTCCATAGAGAATTAGATTTTGTTTACGTTGTTTTTATATAACGGTTTGTCTCTTTGTTCGTTTAAATAAAAAAAAAAAAGATAAAAATAAAAGTACAAAATTGCTCTTCTAGATTTTTTTTTTTTTTTTTTTTGCTTTATTCGTTTTTGTAGCTTAACCTTCTAAAGGTGTAGATTATCATGTAAATATATTTATGACTCATTGCATGAATATAAATTTGAGTAATTACATAAATATAAAATATCAATTTGGGTTATTATAGGGACCGGCTTTGCTCAGTCGGTAGAGCAGCTGCCTTGGAATCACAAGATTCTGAGTTTATGACCAGTCCCCACCAACTCAACATATGACTAGCACAGATTACTGATATGTGTGGTAAAGTGGAGTGCTGATAGTAGGTTTGGGGTTCCACCTCAGCAAAAACAATCTCCTTGGTCTAGCGCTAGCAAAAAGGGGATAGACACTCGCTGTCCGGCTGATACCGACAATAGGCCACTCTGGCAACCTTACTTTTATATGAATATAAATTTGAATTGATATGTGAATGTAAATTTCATTACATTAATATAAAAGTGAATTGCATAAATATAAATTTTAGATATTACGTGAAAATAAAGGAGACAAACAACTTTTTATACAACAAAATGTTTACTGTACATATAAACAAATACCAAACAGGGATATACACAATATAAAAGAACCAAAAGAGTTCAAGATTGTTTGGTAGGTAAAAGGTTGTTAAAGATAGTTAAAGGGAATTAAAGGTAATTAAGGGTTGCAGATAAAATGCCTGTGGAACTTAGCTGTAATCCTTGTGAGCTCTGTTCCTTGTAACTTGTTGAGCCCTGTAGAAATGTTTTTTGGTATGCGTTTGCCACTCTAGCTTCTATGTGGTGATGATTCCGAGTTGTCACTGTCTTGGGCTACTAACGATACAATCGAGTGTTGCTAGCCAGGGGTAGAGGTAAAAAGAGGCTGAATTCTTCGGTGCCCCCTCTTTTATAGTTAGCATCATGTAATCCTATATGTGTGAATATAGATTTTAATCATTATGTGAATATAGAAGAAAATGATCATGTAAATCAAAATTTGAATTATTACATGAATATATAAGTTAATTATTATATGAATATCAATTTGAATTATTATTGCATTGAATACAAAAGAGAATTATTATATGAATGTATAAATTATTATATATTTTATCTAAAATATATTTTTCTTTTACAGATGTTCCACCACCAAAGAACTTAATGTCTTCTTTGTATTTGTATTAATGCGAAAACATCATAAATTTGTAGGATCAACTTCATAAGGCTGACTTTCTGTCAAAAAACAAGAAATGTTGATGGAAAAAACAAATATTTGTGAAATGCATCATCATCATCATCATCATCATGAAGTCATGTTGATTCTTTCTCATTACCCGTACCTATTGGTCATTGCTACTGGCAAATCCTCTTATGTGTAAAGAAGAAGCTCACAACTAAATATTCACATTCAATATAAACTGATGAGAAAACATTTTTTGTATAGGGTTTGGCTCTACTTATGCTTTCAACTAAAAAAAATACCTGTTTAATTGTTTATTGCAGGTGCTTATTTGATAGGATCATGTTTTAAAAAAAACTTTTTTGGCAAATAATTTTTTTATTATATAATGGACAAAAAAGTATTGACATCTTACCCTGTGTAGACAGATACTTTGGCTAGTTTTATATAAGAGACTTGACCATGCATGGATTTAGATATCCATGGAGGCCTTGGTGTCAATCCTGTCTAAATAACGAGGGCTGATTGTACACATAATGATCTGAGACTATCCTAGTAAATGTGGACTAACTTCTGGTAAGAAAATATATGCTTCTATTATATTTGGATCTGCATTTTCAAAGAATTCATATTTTAAACAATATGCAAAGATGCACTGATGAAAACAACTACTTCTCAAGCATGCGACTCAGCAATTTCACAGAATGCAGGTTTAAAAAATGTACACAGACACACACGAAAATAAACCATATTCTTGTGAAGTGTGGAACTTCATTTTCAAGGCATTCACATTTAAATATTCACATGAGGATACACACTGGAGAAAAGCCATATTCTTGTAACGTATGTGGATCAGCATTTTCACGGAAATCACATCTGAACATTCACATGCGAATGCATACTGGAGAGAAACCATATTCTTGTGATGTGTGTGGATCTTCATTTTCACGAAATTCGCATTTGAATATCCACATGCGAATACACACTGGAGAAACCATATTCTTGCAAAGTGTGTGGATCTGCATTTTCACAGGATGCATCTTTAAAAAAACATATACAGACACACACTGGAGAGAAACCATATTCTTGTGAAGTATGTGGTTCTAAATTTTCTAGGACATCAACTTTAAAAAATCACATGCAAACATACTGGGGAAAAACCTTTCTCTTGTGAAGTGTGTGGGTTTAATTTTTCCAAGAAAACAAATTTAAAAGGGCACATGCGTACACACACTGGAGAGAAACCATTTTCTTGTGAAGTATGTGGAGCTGTGTTTACATTGAATTCACATTTAAAATCCACATGCGAACTCACACAGGTGAAAAACCATATTCTTGTGATATGTGTGCTGCATCATTTTCACAAAGTTCACATTTGAAAGCACATACACGAACACATATTGGAGAGAAACCTTACTGTTGTGAAGTCTGTGGAGGTGCATTTTCACAGAGTTCAAATTTGAATACACACATGCGAACACATGTTGGATAAGATGTATATTGTGATAATATATATGTTACTGCATTTTTCAGAATAGTAAACTGTATTCTCAATGGTTTACATTGACAACAATCTATCAATGCTTTTAACAACAACCAATAATAAAGTTTTAAAAGGAACTACAAGGTCAAGCTGAATGATCCCCTGGATTTAAAATTGCCACCATGCAGGTGCTAGTAGCAGTGAACTGGTGGGAGGTATATCTGTGCAGAAGCAGATGGGTCCCGTTTATAGGTCTTATAGATCTGTTTTTATTATTTGTACTAGCAAAAAAAAACACCTTCCGGTGGTATAAAAGTTATTTTTTGAAAGATATTGCATGCATTGGGTGGAGTTAAATATTTAATGTCAGAGTGTTTTTATCATAAGTAAGTAAAATAATCAAATTTATTAAATGAATAAAAAAAATAAAACAATTTGAAATGAAATTTAGTTCTGTCCTCCTCAAATAAAATGTTGCTCGCATCCATTAATTTAATAATTATTTTGAATATTTTACACAAATCATAAGAATTTATTCATTTGTAAACTTTTTAGTGAACTTTTTCTTACTGAAACAACGGTGAGAGTAAAAAATAATTCTTTGAATTGATTACAAATTTTGCAAATAATTTTTTCATTTAAAGTAATACAATTTTTTAATTAATTTCATAGTTCATTTATTTAGATAATATATAGTTTATTCATTACAATGAAAAGGATTCAAACATTGAATTATAAAGAACAGATTTTATTAATTTTATTAATATGCATTGTTCTTCATTTTATGTATTGATGATTTTGGTAATTGTGACATAAGCAGTGACATAGTTTTCATTACAAAAAAAAGAGACTAAATCTCCATTATTAATAGATTAGATAGGAATACTTGATACTATATAATTGTGTGTAAATTATTTGTATTAAGAATAGTTAATTGAATCTATGATTGCTCACTAAGGATTATTATTAGTTACTTGAAACCATATAACTGTGTGCAGAGAAATGATTATTATTAAATAGATATAGTTACTTAAAACCATAAAATTGTATATAAATTATTATTAGTATTAAACAGGAACACTTGACACCATAAACTATGTGAAAATTATTTGTGTTGGATAGGAATACTTGATATATAACTGATTTTTTTTTAAATCACTTAAGGGACTACACAAAAAATGGAGACATATCCATGATTCCCTAACTTTTAGGTTGACAGGCTGTTAAAAGCAATCAATTAAAAATTTCCAATTGCAAAAATCTGGCCAATCATTGAAAAAGCTAAATAACATTTTAAAGTAAATTAATTCAAAAATAAAAATATCGCAAAAGACTGATGTCATAGGGATTTTACACCTTGAGTTGTACAGGAAACACCAATAAACATTTTTTTTTCTAAATGATCAGGATTCTTCTTGGCACACATGCTGGGTGCAAGTATTTAAGTTTTAATGTAATAAGATATTATACTAAAATTAGAAAACCTAATAAGAAAGCAGAAAAAAAGATATGAAACAGAGGAGGGTGTATAATTGAAAAAAATAGAACTGAAACTTACTCTTCCATCACTCCTGTCTTTCATTGCTAAGTTTCCTAATTTAACTAAATAGTTAAATTAGGAAGTAAAAAATAAAATGAGAGTTATTTCTTCTTGTTAGTGGATTTCTTTTAAGATTTATTGAAGAGATTTTTGCTCATATTTATTAGAATAAAACCGAACAATTAGAAATCTAAGCACATATTTATTAAAATCAAATTTTTAATATCAATATGCAAATTAGCCTTCTCATTCACACTGTAAACCACTATTTTGTTGTATATATAAATACAATTGCATGGTATTAGTATGTAGATAAGGCTAACAGTATTAATAATGTAAAACAATTTTATTAATAATTGAGGATTAAATAAAAATAAAATAATGGAAAATGTGACATAAATAACTAAGGGAATCATGACTTGAATAGTGATATAGTTTCGGTTACACTCATGAACACACACTATCTCCATTATAATAAGATGAGATATTCAAAAGTTCCTCGACACCTATTTGATCAACTGTAAAACTATTAAAAAGGATTTTCCAGTTTGGATCATTACTATGCTCAATACACAGGGAATATGGAGGATACAGCAGCTGAAACATTGTGTTTATACATACCACAATAAAGATGAGGACAACAGTCAGAAAAATCAAAATTAAACTATAGTTCTGATAAGTTATGAATGCTCCAGCAACTTTCTTGAGTCCTGTTCATTTGAATGAAAACTTTTAAAAGTTATCTTCTAGAATATGGATATACTTGAACACACTATGGTGGTGTTCATCACTCAAAATGGCACTTAGCTCTTATTTCACAAGGAAATATATACATTTTCTGACATGGTGTAATCGTTAGCAAGCTGGATTCACAGAACATTGTTAATGAGTTCGATATTCATTGGGCACCCCATACTTCTGGCCTTGTGCCGTATTTAAGCTAAGCTTAGTTTTGGGCATCTCATATTATGTAATGGTTAGCAAGTTAGCTTAGCCAGACCATTGTGAGTTTGATTCTCACTGGGTGCCCCATACTTCTGGCCTTTTGCCACATCTAAGCTAAGTTTAGTAAATAACTACATACATTTTTTTTTCAAATGATTTTCTAATTTGATTAAAGATTTTTGTTAAATTTGTTTATGTATTTCAATTATGAGAATGTATATAAATCTTTTTCTGTATAAATAAATGAAAATGATTATTTTTTTAATTTTGACTATTGTTTTTATTAAGATATTTATGTTTATACCTTTTCTTCTTATTTGTACTAACTTAATCTTATGAAGTGGGGTGTGGTGTATTGACTAATGTGCTGGACTGCAACATTGTAATAAGCAAGTTTGAACTCCAGTCATCCTATTGTTACGATTTTTGTAGCCATCCTTTAGGCTTCAAGCAAGAGCACTGTCCAGCGGAGATCCTTTGTGTTAAACAGAGCACGATCCTTAGTGAAGAATCCTTTGGTTGTTACTTGGTGCTCCTCAGTCTTGCAGGTCCTTTTGTCAATGATTGTAAATGGATGTCTGTCAGTATCAGCGATTAAGTAGTTAGCCAACCACATATTCTGGCTGTTGATTGGCTGAGGTTTAAACCATATGACCTCACTTATACCAACACCTATTATGTTCACTTTCAGACTAATAGCCTTGGAAAAAGCATGCACTCCTCATATACCTTAGCCATGTGTTAAAAAGTACCACTACCATTCTTCTACAAGGATGTCAGTGGCATTAAATAACCCATGAAAGTTGACATACCATTAAACAAAGAAGCCAAAACCATTAATCTAATGACTTGCAAGGAAAAAAAGGCAACCAGTTTTAATTATAAGTAAAGTCACTGGGGCGGACTAAGGTCAGTATGAACCATACATCAAGGGAGTCTATCCCCTTTTCACTAGTGCTAGAACAAGGATATTATTTTAGCATCTGAGGTGGAGCACCACACTTACCATCAGCTCCTCACTTTACCACACAGGTCGCTGTGTTATTTATACGCTGAGTTGGCAAGGGCTGGTATTGAACCAGGAACCTTGTGATTCCCAGCCAGGCGCTCTACTTACTGAGCTAAACTGGCCTTTTACCAGTAATGCTAATGTGAAATAAAGTTGAGTAATCTAAACATTAGTTACATAAATTCCTACCATAAAATTGTGCTTGCACATTATTTGAAATGAACTTAATTGTTATTAAGAACACATTTTATGATATTTTCGTCTTAAAACATGCAGTTGTATTGATTCAAAATAACCATTGCTAAATGAGTGATAATTAATAAATTAAATAAAAATTTGTTTTTATTAACAAGTGAGCAATGAATGGTTTTGTCTCCTCTTTCAACATTGAACCAAATCAAAACTATTTTTCTTAGTAAAAACTTAGTTTTCAAATATGTTTTTTGTATATTTATATATTTTAAGAAAATGCAATGTTTTCTTGAATTAAATGTGTGAAAAATTAAATTAAAATTTTATGGGGTTTTTCTTTAGTATGTAATTGTAAAATGTTGCATTAAAAAATGTCCATATTTTGAGTAGTTATATCTTTCATCAAACTTATATTTTTAATATCAACTTTCAATTGATAATTTTTAAGAAATAATAATTTGGTGAAATATAGGCAAATAATATGTATGAAAGTTAAGACTATAAAGATGATTTAAGAGAAATCCAAGCCCCACATAAACCAAGAAACAAAAATACAATAAAAACATTTTTAAAAATATCAATCACACCTTTTACCCCTAAAAGTCTGACTTCGTACCAAACTGAACTAAATTTCATAAATGACTTCTATATCTGAATTAGTTAATGTGTCATATATGAAAGATGTGTTCCAGGAATATGGCATCCTTCTTTTTTTTTTACCTCGGCTTGATTGGTAGGAAGTACACAAATATTTCAACCATTTATTTTAAATAGTGGTACTTTGTCTTATGGTATTTCTCTGAATTTTTTTAGATGAGGCTTGATGATTAGTATTATCTGCATTACTATTGTCATCATCTTCATTGCTATCTGTACAACGTTTTGGCCGATGTGCCCTTTGGCCTTCTTCAGGTATTTCTTGTCGGACTCGGGAACCGTCTCTAATTAGCAGAGTGAGAACAGGATACCCCCGCGGACTGAATAAAGGGTTAGGTTCAAAGTTCTATGATGGCTCCCAATTACGACAAGAAGGTTCCTGAGTTCGAAAAGAAGGTTCCTGAATCCGAGACGGTTCCCGAGTCTGAGAAGAGTCCAACAAGAAATACCTGAAGAAGGCTGGAGGGCACATTGGCCAAAACGTTGTACAGATAGCAATGAAGATGAGGACAATAGTCCGAATAATGCAGATAGTACTTGTCTCATGAGTTTAATTCGTTCTGATATATCAAATCAATTTTCAAACTTGAGTCATGTTATTACATTCACTTTTGGACTAATACTCTTGGGAAAGGTATGAACCCCCTCAGCAACCCCAGCGTAAATAGTACCACTTATTCTTCTACAAGAAGAGCTTTGGCATTAAATAACCCATGAAGGTTAATATGCCATTTATGGGGATTAGATTAAAATTAAAATAAAATACAAAAAATAAGAAACTCCCATGGGGCCTGTAATGCTTGTAGTCAAAGGAAATGGACATTGCGATATGAGTTCAAATCCGGGACGAAGCTGGTTGCATTTCATATGGCACCAATACCCTTGGGAAATGTATGAATCCAAATATTATCACTCCAGTTATGGGTAAATAGTAGTGCGGACTAGGCTCTTCAACCTTGGTGCAATAACTTGTCTAGTAGAAGGAAAACTCTGAATTCAAACCTGTTAAATTCTGCTTAAGAAATTGACCTTGTGTCATACCCTGCTTGTACAGAGGAACTGTAATATTAATGTAATGAAATTCTTAATCACATAATAATTCAATTTCAATATCTTGGGCAGTAGTATGCTTTATCTTACATTTTATATTTATAATTACTCATAACTTAGCCTAAGTTAAGATGCCAAACATTTGATCACTTACCATATCTAAAAAAAAAAATAGTATCCCAAAGATATTAAAAGGTTACTTTTATTTTATTTTTCTTTCTTTTTTCTTTTATTCAATAAATAAGGTGAATTTTGCCTTAGGAGTTGGCAACTGGAAGCAGTTTACAGTTGCACATTATTCATGGAAATCAATTGTAATGAGTTGTGTCATGTCCCATAAAACTCTCATCATGACCTTCTTTACTGAGCACTGCAGCCAGAACTTTTTCTTTACCTGAGAGTCAGTGTTTTTCCTCAACATAGACGGATTTTCTACTATGAGTCTGAGTCAAAAAGACAATGTTTACCCATTTCTAAAAAAAAGTTTTTTTTACTAAAACATGCATCTCCATACATATCACTCATTCTTCTATAAATTTCACATTGTTTGCACTTCTCAGCCACCAAAGATTTCATGACAGATCTCTGTTCAAGCCTGGAGCACTCTGCTTGATTTGCTGCCATTTTGAATAACCTCAAAACAAATTTTATAATAAAAGATAATTTTTGCTATAAACCAATTTCAAACAAGTTTACATTTATGGGAAAAAATTCTGAAAAGAAAACATTTTGCTTTTTTTAAAAAGAATTCCCCTTATTCATTGAATGATATGAAAAATATGGGTTATCCTCTCTGACAGAGCCCGGAAGTGGGAACTAGCGGGGGCCGAAATCCTCAGAACAGTAAAAGAAAACAAAGAGATCAGATGTTTCTTCTGGGAGAACAGAACTTGACAGCCACAGAGATGGTTGATAGAACAGACTCAACAATGAATGAGCCTACAACCAGAACTCTTTACCCCAAGAAGAATTCTATAAAAAGATAAGTGTCATGAAATTGTAATTTTTATATATATGTGACTTGAGACTGCTAAAGCAATAAGTTTTAGCAATCCTTTCCATCATTAAACCCTTTTTAAAATAAGCAAACCTTGTCTTTTATTCCTTTCTTAGTGGTATTTGGGACTGCAAATTTCCCATATTGATTCTCAATGTTAACAATTTGGAGAACAGAATCAGCAAAGAGAGTTCAAACCCACTCATAGTTTTTGCTCATTTTGCGCTAATTCACTTGGAAAAAGTATGAATATACTTTTTCCTCCAGCTATGTATGTGTTGTGGGGGGATTAGAATTAAAAAATTTAAAAAATAACAAATTTCTATGAGCCTTCACACCAGTAGAGCCCTCCAAGCATGTGTTGGAAAAAGGACCCACTTCCAACTCCCAAGAAAATCTCTCAGCCATTTGGACTTAGGCTTTATCTGGAGCAAGACATGACAACTGGTCAGGAACAAATTTCCCTTCCCCATGGTGGCTATGACCCGAGAATAAAGTCAAAATCATAAAACTACTTTTTGTCCTTGTCTCTTCTTTTTTCTTCCCTTGAATTCCTTTTTCGGTGCAACCACCAAATAAGATGGGATTAAAAGCAAACCCTAGTAAACATACCAAGAATAACCACAGCTACCTTTTAACCCCCCCCAAAAAAAAAAAATTAAACCTCTTGCAACCCCACATATGTTAGGAATTTACAAACTTAATTCCACATAAAAAGAGACATACCTTTTTATCACCGGTAAGCGCAGTTACTCATCTTGACATATTCCATGTGAGATACCTTAAACAATTACCAGGGCAACACATCAGGGCCACTTATCATTACACATTAGGTGTGTGTTTTATGTACAGAGACTGACTGAAAAAGGTTTATGGGGCAAGTAACTCACTCGTGTACAAAAAAAGGCTCCGGGCAGGTAACTCTGACCTGACTATTATTAGTTTTGACAACCACTGGTTAAAGTGAATTTCAACATAGATCAAGTTCTTTTTCTGGCTAAAGAGCGACACTCAAGAGAAAGATTTCATATCATTGTATAGTTTGACTGAAAATGTTACTATGATTGTAGTGTGAATTGGTTTTATGGTGAATGAAAAATTGTAGTATGAACTGGATCATGAATGGGAATAGTCAAGTTAAAAGTTAGGATAGAAAAGACCAGCCTATCTGGTTGCATAAGTAGTCTTTCTTTGAGCCTCAAATTTTTTATGCCACATATTAATACATGTTAAATTAGACTGTTAATTCTCCTAGTTAATTTTCTTGCACTTTGTGACAAAGTTGTGGGAAATTTAGCCATTTAATTCCACATAAAAAGATACATACCTTTTTATCCTCGGTAAGCACAGGTACTCATCTTAACATATTCCATGTGAGATAACTTAAAAGTCAATTAACATGGCAACACATCAGGACTGCTTTTCATTACATATTAGGTGTGCATTTTTATTTACAAAGGTTAAAGGACAAATAACTCACCCTGTACAAAAAATGGGTTTGGGGTAGATAACTTTTGACCCAACTATTATTACAGTCCGTTAGCTTAAACAAACACTGACACGTATTTATTAAAACTTGATTTAAAATACAATAATCAAAGATGAGCCAAAAAAATGGTCATCCAAAAAAACTTGATTCCGATCTGTTGAAAGCTCTTGTTTCAGAGAATCATACTATTGTCACTAGGGAAATTGTAGAACAGTTAAATGTGGTCCATACAAACGTAGTAAACCAGCTAAAACACATTGGAAAAGTTTCTCATGGCTGAAAATGAATAGATATTTTTATAGTCATTTTTATCCAAGATTTTTAAATCAGACATTACTTTTGCACCAACCTGATACCTGGTTATTGAGTGAGAAATCTTAAAAACAAAAAAACACAACTTCATAACAAACATTTAATATTTGATCATTCCCTGTATCTAAAATGTTTTTGCTGCATCTTCATGTTTTTTATCAATCATATGGAAATCTGATCTCACTGATAAGTTAAAACATAATTGTATCAGTGCTACTGTACAGTTGCATCACTTGAACCCTAACAAAGTGCCTAGAGAATAAGCTAGATTGAAGTTGCACAAGAATGATGTGTGCAATCTTAAACAAATTGTGGAATTCTTCTTTTGAGTAAAGTAGTTAATCCTAATTTCTCCAATCTCTTCTTGTAACTGTAATATTTTGTGCTTTTTATTAGTTTTATCACTCTTCTTTGTATGCCCTCCAATCTCAATGTTTAGACACTGAAGACCAGGCTTAAGTACAATATTCTATATGAGGTCTTATTAGAATAAAACATTGATTTAATGATATAAAAAGTGTTTTGTAAATAATATCAGGACAATAATATTATCTAGTCAAGTAATGATGATAAAGAACACAATTTCAACTTTTCTTATCCTGTGAGAATACTGGTCTGCACTCGTGCACCTTCATTGCACAATGTCGATGACCTTACATTGTAATGTTCTGTGCTGGCCAATTCAAAGGGTATGAGCTAGAGACAGGTTTGCAATGATGAAAAACATAACACCAAGTTTGATAACAGAATGCTAATGGAGGAGGAAGATGTGACAATTAGTGCAGTTTGTGGTGGAACAGAGGACACTTAAATCTATGCTATCAGCTGGCAAGAAAGTTGTCTTAACTATAAGTCAATTTCTAGCTTCACTGCTACTGGGATAACCTCTCACTCCAATGGCTGGTCTGAAACTAACTGCCTAAGGGGTTTGAGCTGGCTGAATATATTCAAATTCCACCTCTACACACTCCCATGGATTCGACCACCCAGAATGAATACTTACTTTTCTTCTCAGACATCATGACTGGACTTTCTTCTAAAATTATAGCCATTACTTTTTTATCAGACTGTCCCTAATTTTCAGACCATTAACTTTTTCAAGACCCATTTTCTCTTAAAACCAGCCATGAAAAGATATTATCTCTGGCTTAACTTCATGGTGGCTGTATAATTTTCTAAAACTTTACCTGACTAATCCTTTAACTTCTTTTGTTTTTCTCTGATGATGTAGTTTTTGTTACAGACAGAAATACAGACAATCTCCATTATAAATAAAATAAATAAATAAAACAGGATATTCAATGGACTTATGGATTCTGTATATAATTTTGAAAACAAAGAAATTCATACAAATCAGAAAAGAAATAAATGCCTTTCACATAAGAGTTAGAATAAGTCAATTGTATAACAATTTTATACTGAGTTGGAAAATCCAATAAAAAATCAGTTCTACTGAGAATATTTACATTGGACCACAGAATATGCAAATCATTTAAAAAAAGATTCTTATAAGGATTATCAGTGTACGTTTTTCTCTGGCAATGGCAATGGATAGGCATTTATTTATCAATAAAAATAGGAATTTATTTAACTGATGTTTCAAGGGTACCATATTTGATTTTTTTAAAAATTTCAATTTAATCTCCTGAAATAATAAACTTATAATCATTTGATATAACATCAGAATTAAAAATATTCAAAATTTTCTTTCATTTTATCAAGACATTTATTAACAAATCCATTCTTTGGCTGTTACATTAAAATGCATGAAATTTGAAAGTAGTATTTGCATGAAAATAATAATTTAAACAAATAAAAAATTTAGACTAATATAGAATCTCTTTTTACTGGTTGTTTTCATGTGGATATTTCAACTGAAGTTTGAAAAAATTGTTGACCTTCACACTTTACAAGGTTTTTTCTCTTTTTTTTCTCTAAAAAACAAGAGGCCCTTTCCTTGAGGTCATTTTAGGATGGAGGCTGTTCCTTTTAGAGCTATTTGTTCTTCATAGCAGTTTTGTCTATCAGGTATTGTCATGGTATTTTTTAAAGTTTTGCTTCACAAACCTCGCTACCCCTACCACAACTGGTAAAATATTTATTTCAATGACCAAGGTTTTTTTGGTCATTTTTCTCCAGTGTGCTTTCGCATGTGTTTTTTTAAATGGCAGCTTTGATAAAATGCTGAAAAACACACTTCACAAGAAAATGGTTTCTCCCCGTGTGTATTCGCATATGTCTTTTTAAACCAGAACTAGCTGAAAATGCTGAACCACACAATTCACAAGAAAATGATTTCTCTCCTGTGTGTGTTCTCATGTGACTTTTTAAAGAGGTACTTACTGAAAATGCTGATCCACATATATGACAAGAAAACGGTTTCTCTCCTGTGTGTATTCGCATATGTGTTTTTGCATTGGAACTCCGAGAAAAAGTTAATCCACAAACTTCACAAGAAAATGGTTTCTCTCCTGTGTGTATTCTCACGTGACTTTTTAAAGAGGAACTCACTGAAAATGCTGATCCACATATATGACAAGAAAACGGTTTCTCTCCTGTGTGTATGCGCATATGTTTTTTTAAATCAGAGCTATCTGAAAATGTTGATCCACACACATCACAAGAAAATGGTTTCTCACCTGTGTGTTTTCGCGGTGTGTTTTTAAACTGGAACTCTCTGAAAATTCTGATCCACATACTTGGCATGAAAATGGTTTCTCTCCTGTATGCAGGCGCACATGTCTTTTTCAAATAGGAACTATCTGAAAATGCTGATCCACACACTTCACAAGAAAATGATTTCTCTCCTCTGTGTGTTTTCATGTGACTTTTTAAATGGGAGCTCTCTGAAAATTCTGATTCACATACTTGACAAGAAAACGGTTTCTTTTCTGTGTGTATTTGCATATGTTTTTTCAAACTGGAATGAAGTGAAAATGCTGATCCACACACTTCACAAGGATATGGTTTCTCTTCGGTATGTGTCTGCATGTCTCTTCAATTTTAAATTCCTTGAAACTGATGATTGGAATACTTGATATCAGTAAGGTTGCTCTCTAGTGCCTTTTTGTATGTGTTAATAAATGTTGACATCCAGATTTTTCCTTTGTATGATTGTATATGAATATTAAAATATGAATTCCATTAGAATAAGGATCAACACAATTGCAAGAATATGCTTTCTCTTCAGCAAATGTGTGCAAGCGACTTTTCAAATTTAAAAAATGTTCGATGACATTATAATTGATATCTGTGAATAAAGAAGAAATATCATTTAAAAAAGAAAAAGAAATTTGTGGACTATTTAAAATTTTTACATTTAAAAAGCTATAATTATTTAATTTGTGTTTCAATAAACTGATATCATTCTTGTTCATTAAAGATTTACATTTTGATATAACCTTTCAACAAATAATACTAAATGCAATTAAAATGTAAGTATTTTTACTTTAAGATAAAAATTTATTTACAGGAACCAAAGGACATACGATTATTCATAAAAAACATTTAATCAACAAAACAAATGTGTATGTATCATACCTTTTATGATCATAAAAACACACTGAATGAATGAGAAGGGTTAACATTTTCACTATTTATAATTAACAAAATTTCTACCAAAATCATCTGGACTTACTTTATGGAAATAAGAAAATGTTTTAGATATAAGGAACAGCTGAGAGGTCTCAGAACTAATATATCTAGCTGAAGATGATGATGATAATAATAATAATAATAGTGTTGATTAACAAAAAAAAAGAACTGGCAAACTGGTGGATGTTGCGGTTCCAGTAGATCACAGGGTGAAGTTGAAAGAAAACAAAAATATGAACAAATACCTGGACCTTGCCAGAGAATTGAAAAAGCTATGGAATATGAGGGTGAAAGTGATACCCATTGTAGTTGGTGCACTCAGAACAATCCCAAAAAACTTGGAAAAAAGACTGGAGGATCTGGAAATCAGAGGAAGAATTGAGACCATCCAGACTACTGTATTGCTGCAATCGGCTAGAATACTCATAAGAGTACTGGAGACCAGAGGAGACTTGTTGTCATTCACTTCAGTGAAATACCATCAGCTAATGCTGATGTAAACAACTCAAAAGGAGTGAAAATAATAATTAAAAGTTGTAGAGATAATGAAACAGAAAACATTATCAGTATCAACTCTTATAAAATTTCAAACAAAGGGCAGATAACTCGTGTACTCGTGTTTGTGGAAATGATATAAAATCAGTGACCATTTCACTCTTGCAAATGTGTAGTACAATAATTCCATAAAAAAAACTCAATTAATTTCAAAATTGACAAATTCCCTGGGTAAGGGAAGTTATGAATATAAACTAACTTACATTTTCTGCGGAAAAATTTTTTTTTTTTTAAATTTTACGAGTAAGACCATATAATCTCACTAGTACCGATTTAGCAAGTCTATAAAATAGAATTTTAAAAAAGCAAAAACTCGAAAAGAAAAGTAAGAAGTAAAGTCGTTGGGGTGGCCTAAAGTCGGTATCAGCCAGACAGCGAGTGAGTCTCTCTCTTTTTCACTAATGCTAGACCAAGAAGATTGTTTTTAGCATCTGAGGCGAAGCACCACACCTACCATCAGCTCCTCACTTTACCACACAAAGCTCTGTGCTACTCATACACTGAGTTGGCAAGAGCTGGTATCGAACTAGGAACCTTGTGGTTCCCAGCTGAACACTCTACTGACTGAACTAAACCTGCCCTTAAGTCGAAAATAATTATAAACAATTTTTCATGTATAGAAACTAAATGAATAAATTAAACATTCCTATTCATTTTCAAAGAATTAACTAAAACTTTTTTAAGTTTCTCAAAAAAAGATTCAAACTATATCTTTTTCTATATAATTCTAAAACAGAGTTTTTCAACTGGTGTCCCATGGCACAGTAGTATACCATGAAGCTTCCATGGGTGTGTCATGAGTGTTGAGAATGGTTGACCATCCTCTTATATTTTTGTTCTATTACTTTAGTATTTTTTATCTTAATTGATTAAAAATAGACCTTTAGAAATAAAATTACATGGTTTTCTTTTACACTTGTAGCACATTTTCACTATTCCTTTTCTTTTAAAATTTAAATGATAAAATAGTTATATGTTTATATACAGATGGTGTACCTCAATCAATTTATTGACCAGCTCACTGTGCCATGAGATGAAAAAGGTTGAAAAACTCTGTTCTAAAGCTAGCAAATAAAATCTAAATGTTTTCCTAATAAATCAATGTGGCACATATTGATTTATTAGGAAAATATTTAGATTTTATTCTAAAGTTTGTTAAATTGTCTTGCCTGAATTAGTGTTTGTTTTATTATGAGGATAATAAAGAAATAACT
This sequence comes from Doryteuthis pealeii, assembly GCA_023376005.1. Taxonomy (NCBI): domain Eukaryota; kingdom Metazoa; phylum Mollusca; class Cephalopoda; order Myopsida; family Loliginidae; genus Doryteuthis; species Doryteuthis pealeii. The sequence goes on along the minus strand of CM042151.1, from coordinate 79,571,092 downwards.
CTTTTGGCTATTCAAACTTGAAAAAAGATGAAAAAAAACTAATGACTTTCACTTTAATCTAGTTTTATTTTTATTGTAATTCAGGTGCAAGTATTTACTAGATTATTAAGATATTCACCAGAGTTTAATTTTGTCAGGAATTATCTTTGAAAATTGAAAAAACATTTCCAATACAATTCACGGGCCATATTACCTTTAGGCACCCCTTTTTGATCTCGATTAAGAAAGGACATGTTTTTCATTTACACCGTCAATATCTAGTTGTTTGTAAGGGGTTAGGGTTAGGGGTTAGTTTTATCATTTTAAAAAATCTAAAAATCGTTTGTTAAAACAACCGGATATTGACAGTGTAAATGAAAAACATGTCCTTTCTTAATCGAGATCAGAAAGGGGTGCCTAAAGGTCATATGGTCCCAATTCACAATTGATTATTTATTTTATTAAAATTAATTAGAGATGGATATTTGCATTCTACTACATTTTTTGATGGTAGAAATTTTTATCTGAAATTAGGACTGTATTTCAAAATCCTCCTCATTATTATTCAATATCATTTTATCCAGGTATAAAAAGTCAATGAATGAATTAAAGATTCATTTTCGAATAGGACTGTATTTTAAAATCCTCATCATTATTATAACATTTTATCGAGGTATAAAAACTTCACCACTGTGGCTAGGACAGTATGATACATGGCAGGCAGGTGGTGGAGAAAAATATAAAGCATGATGCTGTTGTAATGATTGTCTGCCCCTGTTTGAATCGATGTCGGGTCCAGAAGAGTTATCTTCCCTTGCTGCAGGTTTTTGCCAGTAGAGGGCAAGAGTATTTAAGTAGCAGCCCGGGAAATTCCTCTCTCTTTCTCTCGGGCCAGCAACTACTTCACATTGTTCAGGCACTTCGTACCTCTGCCCCTTAAATGGGGGATACCCCCCAACCAACAATCAGTAAGTGACATTCCTACAGAAACTCTGTATTACTTCCTTAGGATGTAAGTCCTACATTCTTTATATATGTTTAGGTATCTGTTCACTATGTATTACTGTACATGGACAGATGGCCTAGTGGATAAAGGAGTTAAGTTAAGACAGTTCTCAGTGACAGTTATCTCTAGACTACATGTTCAATCCTGGTCAGGGGCAGCAGTAACATAGAATAATAATTAACACAGCTTAAAGCTTCTACCCCAGCTATGGTTAGTGGAATAAAAGGTTAGGTTCAAAGTTCCGTGATGGCTCCCGATTACGACAAGAAGGCTCCCAATTACGACAAGCAGGTTCTCGAGTCTGAGATGGTTCCCAAGTCCAAGAAATACCTGGAGAAGGCCAAAGGGTACATCGGCCGAAACATTGTACAGATAACAATGAAGATGAGAACAGTAGTCTGAGTAATACAAATAATACTAATCATCAAGCCTCATCTAAAAAATTCAGAGAAATAGAATTAATTTAATTGATTATTTAAGGTCAAATTTTTGTGTTAGTCGAAAAGTAATAAAAAAAAAAAGCAAAATAATATTACACGTGAAATTTATTTTTGATACATTTAAAATGATATTTTTCGGTCAATTTCAATCACGTTCAGCCTGAGATGCTGTTTACAAATGGCTTGTTTACAAAATTAATGTAACATTCGCGAATGAAAAAAAAATCTACCCAAAATCAGGCAATTATCTGATTTTAATGAAATTTTCAGTATTGATTTATCAATTAATGAATTTTATAATGCATCAGTTTTTGTTTTTTTTCAAAACTTTAATTAGATATTTCTGCTATGATAAATTAATATATAAAATTCATTTAAGATATGAGCAGCAAAATTTTAAGTTTAAAATCATTAGATTCTAAAAACATTTTTTTATTAACTACTTTACTACTGTATCAATCACCCATATTTTTTAGGTCAAAAACTGTATTAGAAATATAGCCCCTCCCCCTCCCTTTAAACGGAATAAATATTGATGTATATTTTTTTTCTTTTATAGAATAAATAGCCAATTAAATAATTATCGAAATGATTAAAAAAAAATCCCCAAAAATTATTTTTTAAATCTTTATTATCATTTTATTTTCCGATTTTCGGTACTTATTCTTAAGAGAATTCTTAATTTTTTTTCTTTTTCTTTTTCTTCTATTTACACCTTCGGTCTTTCGTCTTTTTATTTATGCAGAAAATAGTATCAATCACATATATACCAAACAGATATTTTGCGCCCCCAAAACAGGGGGGGGGGGTCAAAGTTAAATGACCTGAAAAAAACTCAGAAAGTTTAAAATAAAATAACTGATGCTTTATAAAAATTCATTCATTGATAAATCAATACTGAAAAATTCATTAAAATCAGATAATTCCCTGATTTTTGGTAATTTTTGTTTCAAATGCGCGGGGGTCAAAATTGTATTGAAAAAACACGGATTTTTCGACGATTTGGGTATACATAGCTAGTAGTAACATACTAGGGACTGGCATTTTTGTCATTTGCTACGAATTTTAAAAGTGAATTAAAAATAATTAAATCTATTATTTAAGGTCAAACTTTGTCTAAATCGATAAATAGTAACATAATAACCATCATTAAAAAAAGAAAAATATCATTACATATGCAGTTTATTTTTAAAAGATTTAAAACGATTTGTTTTGGTCAATTTCGACGCGATCCGCCATTCTGTCTATTTTTCAATGGTTTTAAGTGCTTGTTTACAATTTTAATATAACATTCGAGATTGCAAAAAAAAAATTTTTAAATCAGGTAATTATCCGATTTTAATGAAATTTTCAGTATTGATTTATCCATTAATGAATTTTATAATGCATCAATTATTTAATTTCAAAACTTTAATTTAGTATTTTTGCTATGAAAAATCAATATATAAAATTCATTTAAAATAAAAATATTCTGATGTTAATTTTAAAATGTTATATTTTTAGATTCGAGAAATGAATATCTATTTAATGCAAACCTTATTCTAGACACATAAAGTAATAATTTTTGAAGAAAAACTCTATTGAAAATGGACCCCCCCCCCCCCGCTTTTTTTTTAAAATATCAATGTATAATTTTTTCTTTTATATGATAATAGCCAATTAAATAATTATCGAAATGAGTAAAAAAAAAATCTCCAAAAAATTAATTATTTATTATTTTTTTACATTTTATTCGGTACTTATTTTCTCATAGAAAAACCACCGTAAACATTTTTTTTTGTTTCTATTCATAAGTTCAGTCTTTTATCTCATTATTTATACTGTAATTAGTACAGTATAAGACCAACTTGAAAAAAAAGATACGCCCCCAACATAAAGGAGGGTGTCAAAAATAGGTGACCTGAAAAAAATGAGAAAGTTTTGAAATAAAATAAATAATGCATTATAAAGATCATTCATTGATAAATAAACACTGAACATTTCATTAAAATCCGATATTTCCCTGATTTTTGGTAAATTATTTTCGCATTTTAGGCTCATTTTGCCAGTAGCTATAATATACATAATGAGCATCAGCAAATAAATAAATAAATAAATAAAAAATATTACTCATGTAATTTATTTTTAAATTTTTAATACATTTAAAGTTTTAAACCTATTTTTTCGGTCAGTTTTGCTCAAATCTGTCCGTACCGTTTTTATAGGGATGGCATAAAATCCGTGTTTACAAAATAACAATAATCTCTGACTTCCAGGATTTATATTGAAACCATGACACCATCATAGTTTAAATCCACAGAAAATAAATATCTTTTAAATCTTACAAATCGCCTGGGTACAGGTAAATGATCTTGTTAACATAACAAAACATTCGACAAAATTAATTAAGAAAAAACAATTTCTATTTTTTAATTTTTTTTTTTGACGAGACGAATCTAGTTCAAATATGCAAATTATTTATTTTTTATAGGTCTTCTAAAGTATTTATTTACATCAAGATTTTTCTACGTTCAATATTTCCGCATATCTAAGATATTTCATAATCTTTCTTTCTTCATTAGTAGGGAAAAAAAAAAAAAAAAAAAATAACATAACCAAAAATAAATATAAGTATTTTCGCAAAACCTAATCGATCATTTGTAAACAAATAAATTAAGTGAACGTGATACTTACTTTTCTCTGTCTCTTTTCGTCTAATCTTTTTTTCAATAAGTAAATGTGATATTAAATTTTAAAAAAGAAAAACAAACTAGAATACTTTAAATAAACAATATAATGTTCCAGTTGAATTTGTATCCACTTCATAGAAAATAAATATCTTTTAAACCTGAAAAATTACCTGCGTAGAGTTAAGTATTCTGTTTGCTAAACAGTAAACAAACATTAAATAAAATTAAACTGATAAAAAAAAAAAATCGATCTTTCAATTTCATTTTTTAAAAAGGACGAATCTAGTTCTGATGTGTCACTTATCTTTTTATAGGTCTTCTTGAGTACTTATTTATTTCCAGATGTTTTTTTAGATTCAATATTTACGCATATTTCATCATAATGTTTCTTTTTTCGTTAGTAAAAAGAAAAACCTTTTCGCAAAACCTAATCGATAATTTGTCAACAAATAAATTAAGTGAACAAAGTGATACTTACTTTTCTCTGTCTCTTTTCGTTCTAATCTTTTTTCAATAAGGAAATGTGATATTCAACAAAAAAGAAAAACAAACTAGAATAATTTAAATAAACTTATATTTTTTGAGTTGAATCAAAATTAAAACAATCGTCATTTCTAATCGATGCAGAATGACTTACAAAGAACGAAACACAAGGGAGATAATTATGTATTTACATTAAGTCTACAGGCAGAATGTGAAAGAATATGGCACAAGGTCAAGGAGGATCATAGAAAATATGAAGAAAACAAAAACTAAAATTCCTTTACCTCTGTAATAAGAAATAAGGGTAATTATGAACTTTTGTTTAGTAAATTAGGTGTCCCAGAAAAAACAGAACCCACAAATTTTGTAATAAAACTGTTAATTTTAACTAGGGTGGGGGTTAGGGTTAGGGATAGGGTTTAAGGTTAGGGTTGGCGTTTGGGTTAGGTTTAGGGTTTGGGTTAGGTTTAGGGTTTGGGTTCTGTTTTTTCTGGGTCACCAGTACAGGGTGACCCAGAAAAAACAGAACCCAAATTATTTATTTATTTTCCCGTTAAACTAACACTAAACCATAACTAAACCCCCCTAGTTAAAATTAAGTTTTATTACAAAATTTGCGGGTTCTGTTTTTTCTGGGACACCCTAATTTACTAAACATAAGTTCATAATTACCAAATAAAATTGGATATCTTAGACCATGATTTTCCGCTCGGGCGAGATTAACCTCAGAGCATGTCTGCTCTGCTATCAAGTCAGGTCAAATCTAAACTGAAACTCTAACTAAATCACATGTTTCTCATGGCACGTGAGATTCATGCCTCTAGGGGTCAAGGGTTATTAACAGTCAGTGGTAAATTTCCACTGACTCCCCTGGTCTCAAAATTAATGGTGCTTATTCTCAGCTACAGGGTCTGCTAACAATTTATGACTCCATAAATGGTAACAATAAGTTTTTTCTGCTTCATCATTTTCAAAATTCAAAATTACCATAAACATATTTTCTGTCATCTTGAGCTTCATTAAAATGTAGAAATTTTGCAATCATAATATTTCAATTTAATGGAAACGCTATTATTTTAAAAGAAATTTTGAAATTAAATATATCCTTTCTGCATTGCTAATTACAACCATGTGTAATCCAAGCAACTGTCAAAAATTGTATTTCATATCAATTTCAGTTCCATGAAAAAGTTGAAATTTCACAATCACAATATTTACTGGTAAGACTGTTATTTGAACAGGGCTTTACAATTAAATAATAAGTTCTTTCTGCATTGCAAAGTTCAAAATTATAGATTGCCACAAATTTATTTAATTTCAAATTGAGTTTCATCAAAAAGTTGAAATTTCATTATCACAATATTTCATCATGGAAACTGTATTATTTTGACATGGATTTTTAAAATTAATATGTAAGTACTTATAATGTTTTTGCAAGGACTCATATAATTTCCCAGATTATAGGCAATTAAATTCAGATGAAGAAGGCAACAACAACAATTAAAGATAAAAACATATATTCGGAAAGGTACAAATTGCAAACTTAATGGTGTTTGCGACAAAACTTATCTGCTGAGGGTTTGAAGGTATTGGGAGCAACTGAAATAGATGTCTGGTATCTGCTCAACACTATAAGTAACTTAGTCATGGAATTCAATTTAGGTGCCAATATTCGATGCCCTCTGTGCCCACACTATGTTTCTTTGGAAGTAGAGCTGGGATCAATGCAACTTGGTCAGAGTGTCTTTGTGATGGGTTGCAACTTATTTGTATTAGATAGAAATACTTGAAATCATATAAAGTGTGCAAATCTGAATAGTTACGTGAAACCATCTAATTGTGTGTAAATAAATAAGTATTGTGGACAATTTTAAAAAAAATATGATTAAGAAATAATTTCAATGGAACAATGAAAATATAAATAGGTATAAATATGATTAAACATGTACATATGAAAAAAAGATCAGCATTAAATAAGCCATCAAAAGTTTATGTGCCTTTAAATAAACAAATCAAAACACCCCTTCCGTTAATCACTACTGTCGACGGGGCTTAGAATACCCCGACCACATCCCCTCCAGGATCTCCCTCCCAAAAAATTGGCAATTCGCCCTCTGTGCCAGGGGCAGATAATTTATCTAATTTTTCCAATATACTTTCTGTAATACTAATTACAAAATTAAAGATTGCTACAAATGTATTTACCTGTTATTTTGAGTTTAATGAAAATGTTGATATTTCACAATCCCAATATTTGAATTCACTTGAAATACTTTTATTCTAACAGGGATTTTACAATTAAGTAGTGAATACTTTGTTCATTACAAATTTCTCTCTGAAAACCAGTGTTGAAAAATATTTTTTCTTAAACTTTTGTTATATTTTTCAAATATTTTAAAGATATTACATCAGTAACTTTAGCTTTTACACGCTCTGTGAACGGAGTCTAGAATGCGTAGACTGTTTCCACTGGAGAGGGGGTAAGACCAGCCCCCCCCCCTCAGAAAAAAGGAATCTCCTGTGTATGATGGTGAAGTTTTTGAGTGCATGGTTATCTTTTATTACTCCCAGGTCCACTTTAACTCGAAGTGGTAGTACCTGTTAATGGGTAAAATATCTTTAAAGAAACTATTTGTATTCAAAAGGATCGTTTGCACTTCCCCAAAATCCCAGCTGTTAACTGCACAAAAATGTAAATATGAATGTGATTCCCTAACCTCTATGTATAACCTACCCCTAGACTAGTTGAAACCAATTATTCAATTCTTACATTTGTGAAGATTTTCGCTGTATTTTAATCTTCAGTTTTTTTTGGGTTTTTTTACCCCCTCTGTGATATTACCACGAAAAACTTTATCCAAGTTCTAATCAACAATCTGTTTTTTGTTTAATCCAGTAAGTTACAGAATAAATCCATTCCCTGCATTTTTGTTTAAAAGCTTTTGAGATTATCAAGTTTACATTCAAATAACTTTTCAAATAACGTTTCATTTGTTTACACGATTCACAAAAATTACTTAGTTCTCCTTAATTGGAACGAGTGATCCTAGCAGTCTCATATGTTTACATCAGTAAATTCTCTTTCTAAAAGTGGGTGTGTAGATGGTGTGGAGGCAGGAACTCTGATTGATGACTAAAGCAGCCTGCGGTCCTATACCAGACCACATGTGTCTCCGGCCAACTGCTTTTTCGATGCCCTCTGTGCCCACACTATGTTTCTTTGGCTCGTAGAGCTGGGATCAATGCAACTTGGTCAGTGTAGAAGTTATACTCCAGATATAGAAAAAATATGATACTCACCGTCACAGTGGGGTTCTAACTACCATCGAGTTAGTAGACAAAAACAACAGGCAAGCTGTAACTTAAATACAGTCCTTGCATGCTGCTGGCATAATGCAAAGTGATGGCTGAAGAGTGGGTACTTATCCATGTTCTTACTCACCCTGAAATCCAACAGCCAATCAGAACTCAGGAAATGAACTTGCCTGAGTTCATAATGGAACAAACCAAAGCTCCATATAAGCCACCTACCAAACTCTAGTTTTAGTCTTGCATTCATCTTGTAACAGAGTTGAATACTTTACACAAAATCCAACAGTCAGAGTGTCTTTGTCACGGGTTGAGAAATTATTAGAAATGAGCTGCCATGATTGCTGGCAACTCTAAAAATCAGGTAACACACTGTTAACAATAACAACGGTTTTATTCATATATAATGAATGAGAACATTTTGCACACTAGGTTGGAGAGAAAAGACATGATGAGGAGCTTTGTCTTGCATTTTGATTTATGTGAATGTAGTGAGAGAGGAGACCTACCTCGTGCAACACGGTGTGACAGAGAGAGTGGCAGGCATAAAGACTTGCCGTATTCTCGAAGGAAGCAGGCTAAGCTTTGCCTGGCGTGTAGGACTGACCTAGAGTCGAACCCACTTCCTTCAGAGTGTGAGAGCTGTGGACGATCAGTGAAATAAGAAATAGCATAGTGGCCCGGATGTAAGTGGTCATGCCGTGCTGACAATTCCCTGCTACTAAAAATTGGTTTATAAAGGCATTTTTACCCAAAGAATCCAAAAATGTTATTAAAAAAATCTTAAAGTCAACCAATTTTAAGTTATTGATGATTTCTGATTTTTTCCTAGCAAGATCAATATCCTGATGTGGCACTGCATCTATGACAAAGATCTTTTTCTATTATTATTTCACATATATTGAACATTCTTTTAGATACAAATGTTCAATATATGTGAAATAATAATAGAAAAAGATCTTTGTCATAGATGCAGTGCCACATCAGGATATTGATCTTGCTAGGAAAAAATCAGAAATCATCAATAACTTAAAATTGGTTGACTTTAAGATTTTTTTAATAACATTTTTGGATTCTTTGGGTAAAAATGCCTTTATAAACCAATTTTTAGTAGCAGGGAATTTCTAGAACTCATTTTACAGACAGAAATCGGTTGCAGAAAGGTCGCCATTTGTCGCCAACCACACCAAATTTGGAGAGCTAAAAATAGACATAACTCCACCAATTTTTGGAAATGGAAGCTCAAATTTTGGGGATTTTCTAACATAAAGATAATCCTCACATGGAAAAAAATCAGAAAATTGAAGGGGTGGGTGACAATTTTCCTTTTTACTGGATGATTTGACATGGAATTGCCCTGCAATAAAAATTGGCCCTTTCTCATCTTGTGTGAGAAATAGTGAATGTCTTCACGAACTAAAAGATAAAACTGAGAAATAATTTGTTTTACAGATCATTCTGAATTCATTTTTATTTCCAAACTCCGGAATTTCTTTTCATCAATATCCAAAGACAACCAACAACAAAAAAAAAAAGATGGAAGAATTAACAAATATTACACACATTTTTAATTGCAATTAATTTTCTTTATTCAAAATTCTTAGTTTTTATTAATAGCAATAAAAAGAACAGTGATAGGAAGGGATAAAAAATTGGAAGAATTTGAAAGACAAAAAAATCATACAAATATCACATTTGAATTAGCATAGTTCAAGTGAATAAAAATTTTATTCTGAGTTGGAAAATCCAATAAAAAATCAGTTCTAGTGAGAATATTTACATTGGACAGCAGAATATGCAAATCATTTAAAAAAGATTCTTATAAAGATTATTAGTGTACATTTTTCTTTGACAGTGGCAATGGATAGGCATTTATTTATCAATAAAAATAGGAATTTATTTAACTGATGTTTCAAGGGTACCATATTTGATTAATAATAAAAAATTATAATAATTTGGTATAACATCATAATTATGAAAATATCTAAAATTTTCTTTCATTATATAAAAGACATTTATTAACAAATCCATTCTTTGGTTGTTAGATTAAAATGCTAAAATTTGAATGATGTATTTTTTTTTATTTGCATGAAAATAATGAACATCATTTCCAGTAAATATCAATTGATTGAAAATTCTGCACATACACTTGACTAAAGTCATGGTTGTTGTTGGGATGGCTTTAAGTCCGTATCAGCGAGGCAGTGAGGGAGTCTATCCCCTTTTCACTAGCACTAGACCAAGGACATTGTTTTTGGAGTCTGATGTGGAGTGCCACAACTACCATCAGCTCCTTACTTTACCACACAGATCCCGGGGCTACTCATACGCTGAGTGGTCGAAGGCCGGTACTGAACCAGGAACCTTGCGGTTCCTAGTTCTACACTCTACCAACTGAGCTAAACCAGCCCTAGATGTCGCAATTGAAGCTTGAAGAAATTGTTGATCTTTACACTTTACAATGATTTCTCTCTTGTGTGCTTTCGCATGTGTTTTTTTAAATTTGATTTCTGAAAAAATGCTGATCCACAAACTTTACAAGAAAATGGTTTATCTCCTGTGTGTATTTGCATATGCTTTTTTACATAGGAGCTATCTGAAAATGTTGATCCACATACTTGACAAGAAAATGGTTTCTCCCCTGTGTGTATTCGCATGTGTCTTTTTAAACTGGAGCTCTGAGAAAATTCTGATCCACATACTTGACAAGAAAATGGCTTCTCTCCTGTGTGTATCCTTATGTGGCTTTTCAAAGATGAACACATGGAAAATTCTAATCCACAAATGTGACAAGAAAATGGTTTATCTCCTGTGTGTATTCGCATGTGTTGTTTTACATAGGAGCTATTTGAAAATGTTGAACCACATACTTGACAAGAAAATGGTTTCTCACCTGTGTGCATACGCATATGTGTCTTTAAATGAGAACTCATTGAAAATGCTGATTCACATATGTGACAAGAAAATGGTTTCTCTCCTGTGTGTATTCTCATGTGACTTTTTAAAGAAGAAGATACTGAAAATGCTGAATCACATATGTGACAAGAAAACGGTTTCTCTCCTGTGTGTATCCGCATGTGGTTTTTTAGATCAGAGCTCACTGAAAATGTTGATCCACATACTTGACAAGAAAATGGTTTCTCACCAGTGTGTATTCGCATATGCCTTTTTAAACTGGAGCTATCTGAAAATTCTGATCCACATACTTTGCATGAAAATGGTTTCTCCCCTGTATGTATTCGCATGTGTTTTTTTAGATTGGAGCTATCTGAAAATGTTGATGCACATACTTCACAAGAAAATGGTTTCTCTCCTGTGTGAATTCTTATGTGTCTTTTTAAAGAGGAACATACTGAAAATGCTGATCCACATATTTGACAAGAAAACGGTTTCTCTCCAGTGTGTTTTCGCGTGTGTTTTTTTAAATCAGAGTTATCTGAAAATGTTGATCCACATACTTGACAAGAAAATGGTTTCCCACCCGTATGTACTCGCATGTGTTTTTTTAAATGGTAGTTCTCTGAAAATTCTGATCCACATACTTCACATGAAAACGGTTTCTCTCCTGTATGCATTCGCATGTGTCTTTTTAAATTGGATCTCCGAATAAATGCTGATCCACACACTTCACAAGAAAATGGTCTCTCTCCAGTATGTGTTTGCATGTGGCTTTTTAAAGTGGAACTTTCTGAAAATGCTGATCCACACACTTCACAAGGATATAGTTCCTCTCCAGTATGTGCCTGCATGTCTCTTCAATTTTAAACTCATTTAAACTGATGCTTGGAACACTTGCTATCAGTAAGCATGCTCTCCTGTGTCTTTTTGTATATGTTCATAAAAATGTTGACATCCAGAGTTTTCCTTTGTATGATTGTATATGAATATCAAAATAAGAATTGCATTAGAATAAGGATCAACACAATTGCAAGAATAAGTTTTGCCTTCAGCAGGAGTGTCCAAGCAATTTTTCAAATTTGAAAAATGTTTGATGATATAATTGATATCTGTGAATAAAGAAGAAATATTATTTAAAAAAAAGAAAACCTGTGTGCTATTTGCATTTAAAAAGTTATGATTATTCAATTTGTGTTTCAATAAACTGCAATATATGATATCATTCTTGTTCAGTCATGATTGAAATTTTCATATCTCTTTTCAACAAATAAGATTAAATGCAATTAAAATACAGGAAGTTTTACTTTAAGCTAATATCTATTTATAGAAACCAATGGAAATACCATTGTTCATAAAAATTGTTTATATTCAAAGATTTAATCAAAATTTAATGCTTGTATCATATCTGTTATGATCTTTAAAAAATACACTGAATGAATAATAGGAAAAATTATGCAGTTTTTCAAATTTGAAAAATGTTCATCATTGATATCTGTGAATAAAGAGGAATATATATGTTTTTTTAAATAGACTTGTGCATTATTTGCATTTCAATTAGTGTTTCAATTGACTGCACTGTATGATATCATTCTTGTTCAGTCTTTAATACCATTTCTCAGTATATGAGAACATAAGTATTATATGAATATATTATATATTAGTTATATATATATATATATATATTAGATTCAACAACTACTAATGATTAGAAAAAATTTAAATAAATCATATATAAAAGTTCGAGTTGATATAATACCAATTAAGTATAAAAATTTAAATAATTTTTTTAAAAAATATTATATTAGTTATATATATATTATATATAAAATCTTATATATCATATATTATATCATATATTATATGAGAACATAAGTATTATCTGTATATATAATACCATTTCATTTAAGAACATTTTTATTAATTTCTTTAATATAATTTCTATATTACTCTTCAGTAAATAAATTCAAATTCAATTAAAATACAAGAATTTTTATATTAAGCTAATGATTATTTACAGAAACCAAAGGACATAGCAATTTTCATAATAGTAGAACTTTTATCTGAATTTACTTTAGAACTGTACTAGCAGCAGCTACCCGACATCGCCTGGGTAGAGGGGTATTTTTTAAAGTTAGTCCCACAGATCCATTATTACTGAATCGTGAGTTGAATCATTGTGAGAAGACCCCATTTAAATCCCTATGTAAAAAAATAGACCTTGCATTGATCCAGCTACTCTGAAATGAAATGTTAATGTCTACTATCTAAAACATTAAATGAAAAAAAAAAAACTCCATGTTGTTATCATTTAAATTTTATTTTTTAATTATCTTCCTGAATATAAATTAAATCTCTGTTATTTTTACTCAAAAACCAAGTCCTGGTGATATTTAAGGTGTATATATATTTACTTTGTCGTTAATTGTTTTATTTTAAGGTTTCCTCCAGGCATACATATACACACAACTGCCCTTTATATATGTATAGATTAAAATCCTCATCATTTGATAACTTTTTATCTAGGTATAAAAACTTCACTACAACAGCTAACACTTCTTAGAAATATACCACAAAAATTTAGAAAATAAGACAATGTACACAGACACGGTATTTAAAAAAATCTATTTTGAAATTTACTTGCATTGATAAAAATGTTCTGTAAAAGATTTATTAAACTAGTTAATTTTATTTAGATAAAACCCATCTCATGTAAATTATGATTAATAATAATAATAATAATATTTTTAGGATAATAAATCACCATCATCAAGATTGACCAAACAATATCTGTCGATATCAATGACAAGGCCAAATTTGTTTTTAAAAAATTGCACCTTTCTCTATGTTCACTATTATAAACGAATAGGTGAAAACCTGTCTTAGCCCTATGCTAATTGAGGACATTCTCCAAAGCTGGCACACTAAGTCACCTCTGGTTGCCAGGATAGGCTTCTCACTCTTATTTTGCTTCTTTTTTTTATTTTTTACTGATGCTCATTATGTAGGTATGCTCCTTTTTCAGCCTCTGTGGATAAGGGGATCACAGGAAATTCTTCTAAAAATCAACTAAAATAAACTATCTGATTTTAATAAAACTTTTGGTATATGAAGTAATAAAAGATGAATTTTTATTGTGAATGAATGTTTACTAAATTGAAAAAGCTAATTATTTTTTTTTTGTTAGTTTTTGTTTAATGCATTGATCTCCCATGCAAATTTCTTGCTAGGTTTTTTTTTTTCATATGAAAATGAATTTTACATTTTTGGAAAGATAATTCAATAATGGAACATATGTAAAAAAAAAAAAAAATACTAGTACAATTTTGGTAGTAGGATGTCTTAACATTTGAAATTTAAGTCTCATAAATAAGAAAAAATATTTATCCTTTTTTTTTTTTTTTTCTAAATCATTAGCTTATTTTCTAAGGAATTTTATATAAAAAGTTCTAGTTGTCTACTTTTTTTTTAGGGGATTCTTTAAAACTTATAAAATGTAAAATAAATACTCCTGTTCATTGGATAACAAAATCATGAAAAATAATGAGAAAACATATTGCAGTTTTTATTTTTTTAAATATTGAAAATATGTTTGAATTAAAAATTGTCATTTTTTTTATCATAGGAGGTTAAAAGGGACATAATATTCTATTCACGTTTGAACAGTTACTGCTGGGAATAAGTTCAAATCCGTGGAACTATACTAACTACACAAAGGACAAATTAAATTTGTAAATTAATATTTCATTCACCTAACTTAAATATATATCTATACTTTATCAGAAATGTATCGAAAAAAAAAAAAAGGCTCGCTTTTTATAATATTTTTGATAGAATTATACTGTAAATAATTTTTAACATTCTAATTTTGATTTTCACAACTTTTTTTTTCAATTATATTAAGAGTTAAATCATAAGGCATCAATGAAATGCTAAATTAGTAATTTGTTTTTGTTTCAGATGAAAAATTATGATATGTATAATTCTCCATAGAAAATTACTAGGGTCTAATTGTTCACATCAAGATGCAATAACTATGTCAACAAAGATTAACAATTTATCTAAAATTTATTTAAAATGCAAAAAAGTATGTTATATGTGACATAAATTTTTTTTTCTTTTTTTTTTTTACACATAAATTGGAATTGTTCTTGATATTAAACGTAAAAGAAATCATTAAAAAGATAATTTTCCATTTTTTATTGACATTTTAAAATATTTTAAACAATTTACGTGCGTATGAAAAGTGCGCAAATTGAGCATACCAATCATTATGTTACTACTTTTCAACCTAGACAAAAATTTGACATTGGGTCATTCCATGTCAAAACACCAGGGTGTTACACCCACCGACACCAAATTACCTGAAATTTTACCGTTCCGATTTTAGAGGGGGGGATATAATTTTCCTATTTTGCCTCAAAATTAATGCCTGAGATTTTGCAACACTGCACGTGTTGCAAAATCTCAGTGTTTTTTTTTTTAATTTTAAAAATACTTTCATACATTCAATATTTCTGAAATTTGGTATGTGAGGTAAATAAGGACTGTAAAATCCAAATATCCAAATATTTTAACCCTATAACTGATAGAAATTTTTTATTTTGCCCACCCAAATGCATGACTCCAAAAACAACAACTTTTCACCTATGTAGCTTACGGTCAGTCTATCAAAAATATGTCCTCTTCAATTTTCATAATATTTTTTCTTAACAATTCAGAGTTTTTTTTCCTATGTACGTGCAGGATTTCATTGAAAGATTATAATTAAAGACAATCGTCCTAATGCTCCATGAACTCTCAAATGTTGATATTGTGCTCAAATCTCGCAAAAAATAAATAACGAACATAAAGAGTTGTTACAAAGAAAAACAGTTAATTCAAAGATCAAATTATCCGAATGGAAAATAAGTAAAACAGTCTTGTTTCTACGACGCGCCAGTTTATTTAATGATAATTTTTAGCAGAATTCTGTATAAAATGAAAACATTGTTTTTCGTTTATAATTTTCATTATTTTCGTAAGCTGAAAACCTTTTTAATAAAATCATCAGGAGTTTGTTTAATGTTTCTTCTTTCGAAAGGACATAAATATTCAAGATACTATTAACCTTTATGCAAGTTTCTTTGTGTTAAATATGGTGGTGGGGGGATTTTACAGTGAAAATTGGTGGTACCTAGTATACACCTACGTAAAACCTATTTGATAATTTGTAAACAAAATAAGTGTACGTGATACTTACTTTTCTTGTCTCTTTTCGTCTAATCTTTTTTTCAATAAGGAAACGTGATATTAAACAAAGAAGAAAAACAAACAAGAATACTTTAAATAAACTTATATTTTTCCAGTTAAATCAAAATTAAAACAATCGTTATTTTCGTTCGATGCAGAATGACTTATAAAGAGCAGAACTCAAGGGAGATAATTATGTATTTTCTGAACACCACAGCCACGGGCAGAATGTGACTGGATATGGCACGAGGCCAAGGAGATATTTCATAGAAACTATCAAGAAATATCATTAAAAATAAAATTCCTGTACCTCTGTAATAAAATAAATTTGCATATATAAATTGTGTGCTTAGTTTTAAACTTGCTACACATTCATATTTTTTAGTTAGTTGAAATGTGCTTGGATAGGTTTTACCCAAGGGAGGTAATAAAAATAAACATTAAAAATATTTGATTTTAAAACAATTTTAAAAAATCAGGAAATTGACCAATTTTAATGAAATTTTCTGTACTTAATAGATTAAGGACTTAATTTTCTGATGAATAGCTGATTTTTTTTTTAAAGATTTTTTTGTTGTCTGTGATAATTGTCTAGGGGTCATTTGAATAAAAAAAATAATCCAGTCCCTAATTTTTGCATTTCTTAAAAGCAGAAAATCAAAAAATTTTTTTTTTAAAGAATAAAAAAAATTTCAACACCAGGAAAAAGTTATTTGAAAATCAAATGTTATTTCCTTAAAACTCACAAAATAATTTTTGAAGAATTTTTCTCTTTTAGTTGTTTTAAAAACAACATTTTCCTTGAATCTATGCAAAAATGATTCAATTGGCCTATTTTTATTCAATTAAAAATTTAATACTAAATTTCAAACATCTGGAAGTTGGTATGTTGTACAAAATATTTTAAACAAAAATGAAGATCTATTTAATCTATCAAAAAATATAAGATTGAAAATGCGAAATTTTGCATAACATATTTTCCAAGATTTTTATATATTATAGAATTACTACAGTTCTTTTTCATTTACAGAAAACCTACAATGTTAAACACAAACATGGGTCATTCCAAACTTTACTTTAAAATATCCAGATTTTTCTCTGGGTATAGCAACAACTGTTTCATTACACATGTCCTTGTGTTGTTATTTTTTCTTCCGTTTATTGCCCACGCAATGTAACTTTTTCATATGAAATTTTACACTTTTTTGTTCTTATGAATTTAAACAAAAATTTGAATTGATGTCTTCAGTTTTTCAAAACGTTATCAGTTATCCCCTTTAACTAAGTAAAATTAACATACCTATAAATAGGAATATACAAAATAATGCACCTTAAGTGAAACTATTTCAATGTACATAATATTACGTTTTCTCGTGTTGTATTTGAAAAGATCAGGTGATGTCTAAGCTCCGCCTACTTCCACCCAGCTTTTATTTGTACCAGTTTTAAAATTTACATCACAACAATGACACTAGTGTTGCTGCTATGTCACACTCCAGCTTAGCTACTGCTGCTACAACATTTTATCCTTGCTTAGTCACATCTTTTGCTGCTGCTGTTACCACATACTATCAGTACAGAATAAATCCTTAAATCTGACAATCTCCACCAATTTTTCTTTATAAAGTTATGCACTCAGTTATGGTACAGACATACAAATCTTTCTTTGTGTCACATCCTACCTGTGGTGAATGGGTTGGGTAAATACCTACTTGTACAGCATGACACACCACTTCTATTTTCAATAAATTCATTTTCTTGTAGATTAAAAAAAACAACATAAGATTAATATTATTCTAATACTGATCACTTTAAAGTAGTACAACAACAACGGGAGGCACGAAAGGAATAGAGCAACAGGCATGACTGTGTAGGAAAAGTGATGTACTTAGAATTGTGTAAGAGACTGAAATTTGACTGTTGTAAAAAATAGTATACATTGGTACTTTGACTTATAAGTGTCCTAACTTATATATATTTACCAACCATTCCGCATGAGTAGGATGCGACACAAGGTCAATTTCTTAAGCGGAGTTTAACAGGTTTGAATTCAGAGTTTTCCTTCTCCGAGACAGGTTACCTAGCCATGGTTAAAGAGTCCAGTCTGCCCTGATATTCTCCCATTGCTGGAGGGAGAATTGGATTCATACCTTTCCCAAGGTTATTAGCACTATGTGAAAAGCAAACAGCTTTGTCCAGGAATTGAACTCAGGTTGATGAGCCCATTTCTTATGACTCTAACCATTAAACCATACACCTCCATAAACTTACTTATTGGGTATATAATATGATGAAAGAGTTCTATTATTTTCTTACTTGCTGAGATAGCTCAAGTGGCTGGCTGGTACTTCTGTAGTCTGTTTCTTGTGTAACTGTAATCTGTAAACTTCATTTCTTCTAACTGGTCTTTCTTAGTTCTTGTCTGGCACAGTGTCTTTAAGTGTTTGTTCGTCTTACCTTTTCAGTAATACTTATTCCTCATTCTCTGAACATACTTAATCAGTTCCCAAATAAATTCTGCTGGCTTTGTAACACCCTTTCCTCCCTTTTGCCCTGATGCAACACTATGCATTTTCACTCTCTTCCAGATGGCCATCTTCAGTCGAAAGCTGGGTTGACAGGAATTTCTTCCCTGGAACACCCACCCTGGTTTAGGTCAACCTTCAACCTGCCAAACGCTTGGACTGAAACTCAGTTATCAAAGGGTGAGGTGACTGCTAAAAAATAAACTTGTTTCCCAGATAATAAACAAACAGAAGGCGGATAGCTAATAATAACTTTTATAATATAAAAAAATATTATTACAATAAAAGCATGTCCTTCGGTTCTTAATGTCAGTAATGTGGCATTTGTTGCTAGTTGCTCTTCTTTCTTTTTTTTAAATTGAAATAGATCACTAAGTAAGCCTGAGTCTATTCTAGTAGTGATAACCCAAAGTGGAGATTTAAGAGGTTTGAATTCAGAGTTTTCCTTCTCCTAAAGTGATTGCCAAACAAGGTTAAAGAGCCTAGTCTGCCCTACTATTTACCCATAGCTGGAGGGAGAATAGTTGAATTCATACCTTTCCCAAGAGTATTAGCACTATGTGAACTGTGGCTTAGAGTCATAGGAAATGGACTCATTGACCCAAGTTCAATTCCTGGACAAAACCACACTTCACATAATGCTAATCCTCTCGACTGGGCTCTTTAACCATGGTTAAAGACAGAAACAAAGAAAGAAAGAAAAAAGAAAGAAAAACTTGTAACTGTCAAATATGTCTATAAAACTCTTGAATTGTTGGTCCCTAATACAGACATTAACGTTTGTAGATTTTTCACTTTATTTTTTAAATATCACGCTCTCTCTCAAATGGTTTTCCTAACCCACATGCATACCCGGTCAGAGGAATGAGATGCCCTTATTTACCGCAGATATTCCATGGACACATTAACAAGTACACCAAAAGTTGTTGATTCCTGATGATGATGGAGACGCCCTTTAAAATATAAATCCATACATATACACTCATATATATATATATGAATACATACAAATACATATATATGCATATACATATATACTTATGTAAATACGTGTATACACACATATGTATATATGTACATACATGTAAGTATATTTACACACACACACAGACATATATATATATATATATATATATACACACACACACACATTCAAACAAATTTGATTAAACAAAAAAAGAATCCTTATTATTTTAAAGTTTTTTATTCTTTCTTTCAAGCTTCCTAATAATTCTTTTGATCTTATACAATCTTGAAAGGCATTATTGGTTTCTCCGAAAGGCCTTTATTGGCAGACCAAGTACTTTCGGTTCTTATCCAAACCATAATCAAGGTAGAGTATATGTCTTTCATTATTAAACTGTTTAATATCTAAATAAACTATTGTTTTGTTTTTATCACTAAGGTAATGCTAAGCTACAGTGGCAATTTATTTTTTAAATATTTCTATTTAAGCTGGTGATAAAAACAAAACAATAGTTTATTTAAATATTCAAATATAAAGTCTCACCAAAAATTTAGAAAAATGCATTGCATCCAAAGCAAATGTAGAAGAGTGAAGCAAGTTTTTTTTATCCTGGCACTGACTCTTTTCAGACATCAATCCATTAAGTCCACTTAGTTTAGCCATTTTCGACTGATAAGAAATCTGCTTTTCATTTCAAGTAGTACACAAATTTTGCTGAAAGAATACAGCTGAGTAATTCCATGTCAAATCATCCAGAAAAAAGAAAAAATTGTCACCAACCCACTTCAATTTTTCTGAAATTCTGTACAAGTGTGGACCATGTTATGGTTAGATACTCCCCAAAATTTGAGCTTCCAATTCCAAAAATTGACGACGTTATGTCGATTTTTAACTTGACAAATTTGGTGAGGTTCACAAAAAATGGCAACCTTTTGCAAATCAGAATTCTTAATAATTTAAAACTGGTTAACTTTAAGACTTTTTTTTATAGCATCTTTGGATTCCTGAGGCAAAATACTTTAATAAACCAATTCTTAGTAATAAGGAAGTTCTGAACTCATTTTACAGACACAAATATATTACAAAAAGTTGCAATTTTTCAGGACCCCCTCAAATTTGGAGAGCAAAAAATCAACATAACTCCGCCAATTTATGGGGATTGTCTAAGTTTAACATAGTCCACACCTGTACAAAATTTCAGAAAAATTGAAATGGGTGGGTGACATGGCCTGGATGATTTGACATGGAATTACCCAACTATGTTGCAAACAGAGGAGACATTAGGGTATTCTATGAAATGCTGTAGTACAGCCCTACGTATCATGTCTAGAGGTATATGTGCATTTTGAAGTGACTTGTTTATGAGAATGGATGTTGATTTAGAAGCAAGGATGACTTGTGGCAGGAAATAGACAATGCATCATATGAAATTACATGAGAACAGATTGAGATGTTGATACGTGTTTTACAGCTGTAATTATCATGTCAACAGTTGTATGTGCACTAAAAACAGCCAGATGCTCCCCACTGATAAGACATTCATCCTCGGGTGTTGGCTGGAGCATTCCAAGGCTTTCTTCATCACTAACTGTAGTGTCCTGGAATCAGCAATTCTCTGCATTTTCAACAAAATGAACTGGAGAAGTTTCCCACCATTGAAGAGGCCATCAGAGACATAGAGCAACTGAAAAGTGGCAAAGCAGCAGGCGCCAAGAGAATCTCTCCAAAGATTTGGAAACATGTAAGCCCACTGTTGCATCCAAAGGTTTAAAAAAAATCTTTGTCTAAAAATGCAGAAACTACCATACTTCACATTTTACAATGTTTTCTCTCGCATGTGCTTTCACATGTGTCTTTTTAAATTGAATCACTGAAAGAATGCTGATCCACACACTTCACAATAATATAGATTCTATCCAGTGTGTATTTTCATGTGTCTTTTTAAAGAGGAAGACATTGAAAATGCTGATCCACAGATTTGACAACAAAACGGTTTCTCCCCAGTGTGTATTCTCATGTGTCTTTTTAAAGAGGAGCTATTTAAAAAAGTTGATCCACATACTTCACAAGAAAATGGTTTCTCTCCATTGTGTATTTGCATATGTCTTTTTAAATAGGAGCTAACTGAAAATGCTGACCCACATACTTGGCAAGAAAATGGTTTCTCCTCTGTGTGTATTTCCATGTGTCTTTTTAAATGGGATCTTACTGGAAATGCTGATCGACATATTTCACAAGAAAATGGTTTCTCACCTGTGTGTATCCTCATGTGACTTTTTAAAGAGGAAGACACTGAAAATGCTGATCCACATACTTGGCAAGAAAATGGTTTCTCACCTGTGTGTATTCGCATGTGTTTTTTTAAATAAGAATTTACTGTAAATGCCAATCCACACACCTCACAAGAATATGGTTTCTCACCTGTGTGTATTCGCATGTGTTTATTTAAGCTGGAACTCACTGTAAATGCTGATCCACATATTTGGCAAGAATATGGTTTCTCACCAGTATGTATTCGCAAGTGGTCTTTTAAACTTGAGCTCACTGAAAATGTTGATCCACACTCAGTACAACAATATGGTTTCTCACTAGTGTGTGTTCGCATGTGTTTATTTAAGCTGGCATGCTCTGAAAATGTTGATCCACACACTTCACAAGAAAATGGCTTTTCGCCTGTGTGTATTCTCATGTGTCTTTTTAAATTAGAATTCTCTGAAAATGCTGATCCACATACTTCACAAGAAAAAGGTTTCTCACCAGTGTGTATTCGCATGTGTCTTTTCAAATCAGAATTATTTGCACAAGTCGATTCACATACTTGACAAGAAAATTTTTTCTCTCCTGTGTGTATTCGCAGGTGTCTTTTTAAAGTGGAGCTCTCTGAAAATTTGGATTTACATACTTTGCATGAAAACGGTTTTTCTCCTGTATGCATGCGCATATGTCTTTTCAAATCAGAACTATCTGAAAATGCTGAACCACATACTTCACAAGAAAATGGTCTCTCACCTGTGTGTATTCGCATGTGTCTTTTTAAATTTGAGCTCTCTGCAAATGTTGATCCACAAACTTCACAAGAAAATGGTTTCTCTCCTGTGTGGATTCTCATGTGACTTTTTAAATGGGAGCTCTCTGAAAATGCTGATCCACATACTTCACAAGAAAATGGTTTCTCGCCAGTGTGTATTCTCATGTGACATTTTAAAGAAGAGCGATCTGAGAATCCTGATCCACATATTTCACAAGGAAATGGTTTCTCACTAGTGTGTATTCTCATGTGACTTTTTAAAGAAGAGCTATCTGAAAATGCTGAACCACACACTTCACAATCAAAAGGTTTCTCACCTGTGTGTATTCGCATGTGTCTTTTTAAATGGGAAGTATCAGAAAATCTTGATCCACAAACTTCACAAGAAAATGATTTTTCACCTGTGTGTATTCGCATGTGACTTTTTAAAGAGGAACTTTCTGAAAATTTTGATCCATTTGATCCACATACTTTACAAGACAAGGGAGTATCTCCTGTCTGTGTTTGCATATATTTTTTTTCACACTGGAATTAAGTGTTCCACAAACATCACATGCAGTTGATTTGTCTCCAGTATGTGTCTGCATGTGTCTTTAATTTTAAACTCCTTGAAACTGATGATTGGAAAACTTACTAACAATAAGGTTGCTCTTTAGTGACTTTTTGTATGTGTTAATAAAAATTTTGACATCCAGACTTTTCCTTTGTATGGTTTCAGGGGAATATTAAAATGTTAAGTCTTAGAATAAGGATCAGCGCATTTGCAAGAATACGTTTTCTCTTCAGCATGAGGGTCCTAGTGATTTTTCAAATTTGAAAAATGTTTGATAATATTATAATTGATATCTGTGAATAAAGAAGAAATATTGTTTAAAGAAAGTTATAATTGTTCAATTTGTATTTCAATAAACTGCAATATATTACATGATTCACACTTTTATATTAGTTTACAAGAAATAAGATTAAATGCAATTAAAATACAAGAACTTTTTATTTTTATTTACAGCAATCTAAACACATGCCATTACTAATATAAATTGTTTATATTCAAATATTTAATGAACAAATGTGTTTGTATCATATCTATTATGATCCTTTAACTCTTAACATCCTATACCGCCTCATTCCACCTGGCCAGAAGTCACATTCATTTTTCTAATCTACCCCAAACAATAGCCTTTGTTTAAATATAATTAAACATATTTAGAAGTCTTTGATTTAAGGGAAATACCAGGTAACTTTAAATGAAAAGGCCATTTTTGGCCATTTTTTGGCCATTTTTTGATAAATCCGCATAGGAACGGGACTCTGGACTTGAGAAAATTCTTAACAGGATGTTAAGAGTTAAAAAACACACTAAATGAATAATAGGAAAAATTGATTTTTATTTCTAATCTTTTTATATTCATAATTAACAAAATTTGAACTTTCTTTTACTGCACTTTTCATTAGGCACTGCCAAAAATATTCTCATTTTCACTTTAAATATTCTCATTTTCACTTTTAATTAAACTAATCAAATCAATTATTCAAGTCTAAATTTTAGTTTTAGTAAAAAAAAAAAAATAAATAAAATAAAGTAAAAATAAAAACAAAGCAAAATATCACATTTTTTAATGCATTTTAAACATTAAATTTGCTTAAGAACTATGGCTATTGTAAACAACTTTACATACTTAATGTAGAATACTGTTAATTGTTATTCTGTGTTACTTTCACCCTTAGCCAGGATTGAACCTGCAGTCTGGAAATGACTGTTACAGATTGTTAATTATTGGACAGTGGAACAGTCAAACACCTCCTCAGCTTAATGGACTCTTCCTGGCAGTAGTGGCAGTAATTATTTAAGCTGTTATAGTGGGTTCATTGGAGAACTAGTAACTGCATGGTTAGGCTTGGCCAGTCACATTGCTCAAACCAATTGTTGACTGTCTAACTGACTTACTTCAATACTTAAAACATAACATTATTAAAAATTCTAAAAACTTATAAAAGCTTCTTCTTAGAAATTAATAAGAAAAAATATTAAATATGCTATATGCAGAAAAATTGCTTACATGTTTATATTGTAAATCCTTGTAATATTCTTTTTTTTTGCTGAAGAATGATAGAAAAACAACTCCACTTTTTGAGTTTTAAGAAAATAACATTTGATTTTCAAAATTTTTCGACACCTGGGTTGCCATAGTTTCAAAATATTTTGTGGGGAAAAGTAAAAAAATTAAAACTTTTGTATTTGTGAAAAAGTGGAGATAAGTAAAAAGAAAAAAAAAGTTTGTTTAATAACATGTTTAGATTTGTCAGCAATGAAAGAACATTAATTCAAATCTCAGTTTTAACTGCTCCCTCACCTATATAGACTGAAAAAATAATTGATATAGAATTCTTTTTCTTGTGATAAGAAAGAAAACTATATTTTATGTACATCAGAGTAATTAAAAAATCTGGAAATAATTCCAAAACTTCTTTTAAATTTAAGTTTTTCGATCATTAGTATTTATTTTCTTACAAATGAGTTCAATTAGAAAAATTATTTTTCATTTCCTTCATATCTTCAGTCTTTTCTCATTTTATCTATAAAAAAATTTGAGCCAGCCTTAAATACTCAATATATATGTTGAGCCTCAAATATGGATCTGACCTAAAAAAAAAATGTGAAAATCTTAAATAAAATAACTGGCACATTGTAACAGTCATTTATAAGAAGATGTGTGATACTTATAATATGTTGGAAGGCTCAGCGTAACCTTCCAAAGTAGGTATATATGTATACATAAAATAATCCTGACAAAGATGTAAAACATGACAACAAATACAGACTTTATTGTCTGAGCACATGGATGAATGAACAAATACAATGACATACATAAGAAGATACAACATAGATATAGAAGCAGATACATATACAGATATGACTAAAGTCCTAAAGAAGTAAGAAAGAGTTCATGAAGAATTCATTTACTGATAGTTATGGGGCAAAGGGACAGAGATACCAAGCGTCTAGCCCATGTTTAGTGGTTGCTAAACCAAGAGAAAAGAGAGAGTATTTTTCTGGGCTGCTGTTTAAATACCTAGCCCCCTATTAACAAAACCTGGCACCAAGGGAAGATAACCCTTTTGGAATATATCCATCTCAGCTGAGGCAGACAATCGCTATATGTTCTTTGATATAACACTGAAAATTTCATCAAAATCGGTAAATTCTGTGATCTTTGGTATTTTTTCTTTCAGGGGAATGACTTCCATACTGTCAAATAAGTTAACACTTGAATTGTTGGTCCCTAATTTATAATATGAGCAGCAGTAGGTATCCACAGTGTGAAAGTAAGTTCTTGTTATGAGAGGAGACACTTTCAGTAACAAATTTATGATATCAACAGTTCCCGTAAAATAAAAAAAAGAAAACCATTTTACTTCAAAAATTATTCTAAATATTTTTTCATAGAGACTAGACAAATGAAATCTCATTATTTTAGCTATATACTTTTAATATAATTTTTTTTATTGTATTAAATAAATATGCCTTTGTTAGCCAGTGAAATGGGAAAATTTATTTTACATTTATCAATTTTAAAACATCTCTAAAATAAAACAAAATATTGATAAGCTAAACAGTTAATATCACATTCCTTAAAAAAAAGAAGCTAACAACTATAAAAAATAAATAAAAAAGGATAAATATATTTTCTTATTTATGAGACTTTAGTTTCAAAATGTAAGATGTCCTACCAACTTTATCGAAACATCGATTTTTTTTTTTTTTTTTTTTTTTACATCTGTTCAATCATAGAATTATCTTTCCAAACATGTAAATTCCAACTTATCAACAGGTGCATGAATTTGTAACACCATCTAAATCCATAAAAAATGAATATTTTTTAGACCTGACAAATTGCCTGGGCAGAGGTAGGTGTTCTGTTTGCTAGAATTTAAACTAGGTATAAACATTTGTGATGTCATAGATGTATTTTAGAAAATCAAATCAACACCCCAGATTGAAAACAATTTAAATTTTCAAAAATTAGGGAATTATCTGATTTTAATTAAATTTTCAGTGTTGATTTATCAATAAATAAATTTTATAATGCATCAGTTATTTTATTTCAAAACTTTCTAATTTTTTTCAGGTCACTTAACTTTGCCCCCCCCCCCTTATTTTGAGGGCGAAAAATTATATCAGTGGGGTTATATAAAGTTGAACCTAATTACAGTATAGACAAAAGACAGAAGGTATGAATAGAAGGAGAAAAAAAATCTCAAGGGAGATATCCTGGTAGAAAATAAGTACCAAAAAATCAGAAAATTAAATGTAAATTAAAAACTAAAAAGATAATTTTTAAAGATGTTTTTTTTTTACTCTTTCGATAATTACTATTATCTTATAAAAGAAAAAATTATACATTGATATTTGTTCTGTTTAAAAGGTGGGGCCTAAATTTTCAATAGAGTTTTTCTACAAAAATTATTTTGTTTTGGCAACGTTAAATTTCAATTGATTTAACTGTGCAAAAATATAAACGTTGTTTTCGTTTATAATTTTCATTATTTCCCAAAGCTGAAAAAATATTTAAAAATCATCAGGAGTTTGTTCAATGTTTCTTCTTTTGAATGGACATTTTTTTTTTTTTTTAAGATAGTACTAACTTTTATGCAAGTTTCATTGTGTTAAAGATAGGAGGTGGTAAATTTCACAGGGGAAATTGGTGGTAACTACAGAAATACTTAAATCAGAAAGTTTTGAAATAAAATAACTGATGCATTAAAATTCATTCATTGACAAATCAACACTGGAAATTTCATTAAAATAGGATAATTCCCTGATTTTTGGTGGGATTTTTATTCGGGGGCGGGGTAAATTTATTTTTCAAAATACGTCATCATTGGCAGTATTTACGGCCATATTTGAGCAAAATTCACCGAAAATATAGTTTAAAATATATTAAAAATAAATTACATGTGTAATATTATTTTGCTAATCTTACTGATGCTCATTATATTACGTCTTTTCGACTTAGACAAAAATTAGAGCTCGAATAATCGATTTAATTAATATTCATTCGTTTTGAAAATGAAAACGAATCAACATTTTGGCAGACCCTACGTATCCGATAATTTGTAAACAAACTAAGCGAACAACGTAATACTTACTTTTCTCTCTCATTTCGTCTTTTTTTTTTTCTTTTTCAATATGGAAATGTGATATTCAACGAAAAAGAAAACAAACTAGAATACTTTAAATAAACTTTTTTTTTCGAGTTAAATCAAAATCAAAACAGTCGTCATTTCTAATCAATTCAGAATGACTTATAAAGAGTGAATCTCAAGGGATATAACTATGCATTTACCTTAATACCACAACCACGGGCAGAATGTGATATTATGTGACACGAGGTCAAGGAAGATATTTCATTGGAATTATGTTGGCAATGGAAATTTAGTTATCTGCTACGAAATTTAAAAGCGAAAAATAATTAAATCTATTATTTAAGGTCAAACTTTGTCAAAATCGATAAGTAGTAACATAATAATAGGTACTGGCAAAATGAGTCTAAAATGCGTTTTTGACTAAATGACTTTAGCACCCCGCCCTACAGAAAATAATTAACCAAAAATTAGGGAAATATCGAATTTTAATGAAATTTTCAGTGTTTATTTATCAATGAATAATCTTTATAATGCATTATTTATTTTATTTCAAAACTTTCTCATTTTTTTCAGGTCACTTATTTTTTAACCCCCCCACCCCCCATTATGTTGGGGGCGTAACATTTTTTTCAAGTTGGTCTTATATTGTACTAATTACAGTATAAATAAAGAGATAAAAGACCAAAGTTATGAATAGAAACAAAAAAAAAAATTTACGGTGGCTTTTCTATGAGAAAATAAGTACCGAAAATTGAAAAATAAAATGTAAAAAAATAATAAATAATTAATGTTTTGGAGATTTCTTTTTTACTCATTTCGATAATGATTTAATTGGCTATTATCTTATAAAAGAAAAAATTATACATTGATATTTTTTCTGCTTAAAAGTGTGTGTGTATGGGGGGGGGTACATTTCAATAGAGTTTTTCTTCAAAACTTATTACTTTATGTGTCTAAAATAAGGTTTGCATTAAATAGATATTTATTTCTAGAATCTAAAAATATAACATTTTAAACTGAATATCAGGCTTTACACATTTTAAATGAATTTTATATATTAATTTTTCATACCAAAAATACTAAATCAAAGTTTGAAATAAAATAACTGATGCATTATAAAATTCATTAATTGATAAATCAATACAGAAAATTTCATTAAAATCAGATAATTACCAGATTTTTGGTAAATTTTTTTGCAATCACGAATGTTACAGTAAAATTGTAAACAAGCGCGTAAAACCATTGAAAAAGAGATAAAATGGCGGATCACGTCGAAATGGGCAAAACAAATAGTTTTAAATCTATTAAAAATAAACTGCATATGTAATGATATTTTTTTTTTTAATGATGGTTATTATGTTACTACTTATCGATTTAGACAAATTGACCTTAAATAATAGATTTAATCATTTTTAATTCGCTTTTAAAATTCGTAGCAGACGACAAAAATGCCAGTCCCTACATAATAACCATCTTTAAAAAAAGAAAAATATCATTACATATGCATTTCCAGAAAGATCAAAACCAGAAGACAACATAATTTTTTTTCTGAGTATCAAAAAACTTCAACACTGGAAAATAATTATTTACAGAAATCTTGCACACGTTTACATTTTATTCAAATGTAATATCCTTTTTTAATTCAAATCATGCAGAAAAAAAATCTCTTGTTCAGATAATATTCCCTCAAAACCTTTTAAAACTATGGTAGCTGAGATGTATCATTATTTTTATTTTATGGTAACAATTCACTAACCCTGATTGATAAACAAAAAATTACCAAAAATCAGGGAATTATCAGATTTTAATAGAATTTTCACTGTTGCCTTATTAATCAATGTATTTTATAATATATCCCTTATTTTATTTAAAAAAATTCAGATTACTTTCAGATTACTTGCACCTCCACCTTTTGAGGACTGAAAAGACTCACGGTATTTTGGGCTATTTCTTTATATATATATATATATATATATATATATTATATATATATACACACAGACACATATAGGAAGAAAGATTGGTGATTTAGAATTTTATATTTATTTTATGTTTCTGTATTTCTGTGATTTTGAGCTTCTTGTATTTTTGCAATTTTTGTAGCTAGCCACAAAACCAGCTCTCATACTAATCACCCAATAAAAGTGTTTTATAATTTCCTTGAATCGCTGTTTATATTGGATTGGTAATTGGTTTTGAAGGCAATCAAAATGCAAGTGTAAAGAAAAATAAGCCAACTATGGTGTTGTTTGTTAACCTGTGATCTGTTTTTTAATAATTCTTAATATTTCAAGATAAAAATCTCATCTACAGAAGATATCCAAAACTGAAGTTGTTGCTAGTGGCTGTCCAGTTGGTTTTGTTTCATGTCTTCCAAACTCTGTGTGTTTGTGTGTTTGTGCGTGTGCCTGTTCAACAGTGTCTGATTATTATTCCAGGTTTGGCTCACCCACTAAGCATAAACTATTTTGTTTATTAACAGGACCATCTGGTTCTCTTTTTTCTAAGTGTGTGTATGTGTCTGATTATCATTCCAGATAGGTTAGGCCTTTTTTGCGGTCTGTTTATTTATTTATGGGTGTGCGTGTGTGTAATTTCCATGCTTATCAAATTCACCTATTGTTTTGTGGATTTTGCCTTTGTGTGTTTGTTAAAAACTCTCAAAGTTGGTCCGCTCTGTTGGCTGGCTCATTAGAATGCACCGACTGCACCTCTGCAGAGAGATAAGACTCCCCCAAATAATAATATTTTGAAATAAAGGTCTGTTCATCAGAAGATTTCTGAAAGTCTGAAGTTGTTGCTAGTAATTGTTCATTCTGCTTTGTGTCTTATATATTCCAAATTCTCTGCATGTGAGTCTGTGTGTGTGTGTGTGTTTGTGTCTGTTCAGCAATGTCTTATTATCATTCCAGGTTTGGCCTACCCTTTTTTAGTTTTATTATTTAGCAGTAGTTTGTTTATTTGTATGTGTGTGTGTGTGCGTGTTTTCTTGGTCCATCTAATTCTTTTTTTTCTTCCCAATTTCATTACTTTCACCTATTAGATTCTGCATGTGTATGTGTGTGTGTTCTTAAGACCCAACTCGTAGCAGCACTAGAAGGTACACTGTTAATTTCCTAATCATTTAGCCCAGTGCTTAGCTATAATGAGGGGAATATTTGGTCAGAGTTTAATTCAAGGGGAAGTATCCTCATGCCAGATATTGACACACCCCTGAACAGATAGACTTAAGGAAGTATCTAGTAGGCTTTTTCAAACTGTGTGCTTTCACATGCATTTTTAAATTGAATCACTGAAAGAATGCTGATAGATTCTATGTTTTTTTTAATTTATTTTCTATAAACATTTTTTTAAAGCCAAGGAGCCCATGTCCGGGGCTAACACTTGATTCCTTTATAAATAGTATTTGT
Organism: Doryteuthis pealeii; assembly: GCA_023376005.1. Taxonomy (NCBI): domain Eukaryota; kingdom Metazoa; phylum Mollusca; class Cephalopoda; order Myopsida; family Loliginidae; genus Doryteuthis; species Doryteuthis pealeii. The sequence goes on along the minus strand of CM042151.1, from coordinate 79,540,004 downwards.
ATCCTAATGATCATTTTAGAATGAAGCATGTTCCTTTGATAGCTGCTATTTGTACTTCAAAGCAGCTTGATTGCCTGGTATTGTTTCAAGGTATTTTAAAGTTTTTTTTCACCAACCCAGTTGCCACTACCACAACTGGTATGATATTGATTTCTTTCAATGACCAAGATCCTTTTGAGGTCTTGATATTTTGTAATTTTTTCCCGCTCAGCTCTATTTAGGCCATAATCATTTGGGACAGCTACATCAATAATAAAAGCAGTTTTTTTTTTTTTTTTTATCCCAGATGACAATATCTGGTTTAATGGCTTTGTCTTTTATATATCTACCTGTCTGAATAACTTTATCATAGAATACAGTCACCTTCCAATTTGATGTTATTGGCGTAGACTCATGTTCCCAGATATACTGTGATCTCTCAAGCAGTACTTCTTCACAGATTTTCCAGTGGAGACATTTACATACTTTGTTATGATGGGCAGTGTAGTGGCCATCTGCCAAAAGGATCTGGCAACCAGACATTAGGTGGCTGGATTTTTGATGACTGAGTGGCAGAATCTGCATTGATCCTTTTTTTTTTGTATTCCAGCCATTTTCTTGAATCCATTTGTGAGTAGGCCTTTGTCTTTTCCAGCTATAATGATTTGTTCCTCATCAAATGGTAGATTGAACGATTTCAGTGAAGCCTCCTTGTCAATGTATTTCTGGTTAAGTTCTTCCATAAACTTCCCTGCACTCTTATTTTGTTGCCATCCTTCTTTCCTTGTCTCCAGTTCCCACTTTGAATATTCCTCCTTTTTCTTTCTTGTCATTGTCCTCTCTAATGTTCTTTAATGTGTCTCCACTGAAGTTTTCTGCAAGTTTTTTTAGCTGAGGTCTGTTGTGATAGACATTATTTTTGATGGTCATTTACCATTGACATTGTTTTATACATCGAGCTTTTGATATACTGTCCCATGCTTAATATTGTAGCTCGATATGCATTGTTGATTTCAATGAGACCTAAACCGCCCTCTCTTCTTAGTAGGTATATCCTGTCCATGCACTCATGTTGGTAGGTAACCTTATATAGGGTTAGCATTGAATACTCCTCCTTCATCTTTCTTGCAATTAGGGTTGCCGAGTAGTCATTATCCTCTGTCGTGTTCTTTAATGTGTCCCCATTGAATTTTTCTGCAAGTAGTTGAGGTCTATTGTGATAGACATTCATTTTGATGGTCATTTACCATTGAGATTGTTTTATCCACTGCCCCATGCTTAATATTGTGGCTTGATATGCACGGTTGTTTTCATATCAAACCACAATGTATTTCCATATGTCTTCTTAAATTAAAGTTATTTGAAAAAGAATTTCCACATACTTTCCAAGAAAATAGCTTCTCTCCTGTATGTATTTGTATATGGGTTTTTAAAGTGGAGCTCAATGAAAATGCTGATCCACGCTCAGTGCAACAATATGTTTACTTATTAGTGTGCTTTCGCATGTGTTTGTTTAAATTGCAGCTCAATGAAAATGCTGATCCACATATTTCACATGAATATGGTTTCTCGCCTGTATGTATTCTCATGTGTTTTTTTAAATCAGAATTGCATCTTGATGCTGATCCACACACTTCACAAGTAAATGGTTTCTCTCCAGTGTGTATTCGTAGGTGACTATTTAAGTTGGAACTCACTGAAAATGTTGATCCACATATTTGACAAGAATATGGTTTCTCACCTGTATGTATTCGCATGTGATTTTTTAAATGAGAGCTCTCTGAAAATGCTGATTCACACTCAGTGCAACAATATGGTTTCTCACCAGTGTGAGTTCGTATGTGTTTCTTTAAGCTGCAACGGTCTGGAAATGCTGATCCACACACTTCACAAGAAAATGGTTTCTCACCTGTGTGTATTTGCATGTGTCTTTTTAAATTACAATTATTAGAACAAGCTTTTCCACATACTTTACAAGAAAATGGCTTCTCTCCTGTATGTATTTGCATATGGGTTTTTAAATTGGAGCTACGTGAAAATGCTAATCCACACTCAGTGCAGCAATATGGTTTCTCATTAGTGTGTGTTCGCATATGTGTTTTTAAACTGCAGCTCACTGAAAATGCTGATCCACATATTTCACAAGAGAATGGTTTTTCACCTGTGTGTATTCGCATGTGTCGTTTTAAATGAGAGCTCACTGAAAATGCTGAACCACACACTTCACAAGAATATGTTTTTTCTCACCTGTGTGTATTCGCATATGTATTTTAAATAAGAGCTCTCTGAAAATTTGGATTTACACATTTTGCAAGAAAATCGTTTCTCTCTTTTTGTTTTATTTTCCTCTCCTGTATGAATGCGTTCATGTCTTTTCAAAGCAGAACTATCTGAAAATTCAGAACCACACACTTTACAAGAATATGGTTTCTCACCTGTGTGTATTCGCACATGTCTTTTTAAAGAGGAGCTATCTGAAAATGTTAATCCACATACTTGGCAAGAAAATGGTTTCTCACCTGTATGTATTCTCATGTGTGTCTTTAAATGAGAGCTCTCTGAAAATTTGGATTTACATACTTTGCATGAAAATGGTTTCTCTCCTGTATGAATGCGTTCGTGTCTTTTCACAGCAAAACTATCTGGAAATTCAGAGCCACACACTTTACAAGAATATGGTTTCTCACCTGTGTGTATTCGCATGTGTCTTTTTATATAGTAGCTATCAGAAAATCTTGATCCACATATTTTACAAGAAAATGTTTTTTTTTCCTCTGTGTATTCGCATGTGACTTTTTAAATGGGAGCTATCTGAAAATGCTGATCCACACACTTCACAAGGATATGGTTTCTCTTCATTAGGTGTCTGCATGTCTCTTTAATTTTAAACTCCTTGTAACTGATGATTGGAATAATTACTAAGGCTTCACTCCTGTGTCTTTTCATATGTGCTGATAAAAATGTTGACATCCAGACTTTTCCATTGTATGATTTTATGGGAATATTAAAATATGAAGTCTGTTAGAATAAGGATCAACAGATTTGCAAGAATATGTTTTCTCTTCAGTTTGAGTGTCCAAGAGATTTTTCAAATTTGAAAAATGTTTGATGATATTATAATTGATATCTGTGAATAAAGAAGAAATAATATTTTTAAAAAGAAAACCTGTGTGCTATTTGCATTTAAAAAGTTATGATTATTTAATTTGTGTTTTCAATAAACTGCAATATGATATCATTCTTGTTCAGTCATGATTAAGATTTTTATAATTGTTTTCAACAAATAAGATTAAATGCAACTAAAATAAAATATATTATTATGCAGAAACTTATCCTGTCCGCTTGGAGATTCTCAAATTTGAAGCTATTAAAAGGAATTTGAGGGAAAAATATTCCAATGAACAGTTTACAATATGGCGAATATATACATGAATATATATAATATGTAATTATTAATACGTGTATATATGTATATATATATATATATGTTTGTGTCATATCTGGTATGATCCTTTAAAAAATACATATAATGAATAATAGAAAAAGTAAGTTTTATCTCCCTCTCTCTCTATATTATAAGTATATACTACAAGTGGCTATCTGGCATTGCCTTGGTAGAAGGGGGGGGGTAAAAAAGGTACTCTCACAGATTCATTATTGTTGAATCGCAAGTTGAATTCTAACAGGATGCCCCATTGAAATCCCTATGTATAAAAGAACTTGTGTTGATCCAGATATTCTGAAAATAAAAATTAATGTCTCTATTTAAAATACTAATTGCAAAAAACAGTATGGTGATGTAAAATTGAATGGAGGAATCTCAATTTAAATGTTAGGCCATCAACCTTTTAAACAGAACAAAATATTTATGTATAATTTTTCACTGATAAGCAACAGAATTTTTTTTTTAATTTAAAAAAAGATCTTTTTATAGTTTTTTTTTTTACATTTAAGTTTTTACATTTTTGCTACTTATTTTCTACAAAAATTTAATTTTTTTTCTATCACACCTTTGGTCTTTTTAATTCATACCGAAATTCGTTTCATTATATATACCCCAACAATATTTTGCACCAAAAAATAAGGGGAGGTCAAAGTCAATTGACCTGAAACAAATCAGAAAGTTTTTTAAATGAAATAACTGATGCATTATAAATTTAATTCATTGATAAATTAACACTAAAAAAATGTCATTAAAATTGGATAAACTGCCTGATTGCTGGTAATTTTTTTTAAATCTGGGGGTATTGATTTGATTTTGTAAAATACATCTATAACATAAAAAATGTTGGTGCCTATTTAATATCTATTTAATCTTTTTAATTAATAATTGTTTGCCAGTGAAATGGGAGGATTTCTTTTACATTTATTATTTAAACACTCTAGAATAAAAATAAAAAGATTAGTAATTTAAAGACTTAATGTCTGCCGCTGTCGGAATATTGCTTGTACTTATATGTACCCACTGGAGTCCCTAAACCTTTCAACCACTAAATATAACACATATAATATACCAAAATCCAACAAGTGATGAACTGACTGTTGAACACATAAAAAAAAGAATTTTCGTTAACAAAATGAACATTTCAAAACTCCCAGTGATCCCCAAAATATTATGTTTTTTTCTTTTCTGACTAAGAACCAGACCCTTTTTGAAGCATTGATTTAATAAGCAATTTTCTAACAATGCTAAAAAAACAGTTTTCATCTAACCGTAGAAGAAACTTCTTTTCTCCAGACCTTACTATTCATCACCATGGAGACAGTTCTGTTTACATTTCCTCACTAACTGATGATAGCAGCACCCATTGTGACTGGATTTTCACCCACCAATGGACTGCAAACACATTTTTTTTTCTTGCTACATGAAACAGAAAGGCAAAATGACATCAAATTTCGGATTTTGTCCACAAATCAAGGGAAACATTTGGCTTGAATTCTTCCACAAACCTTCACAGCGTACCTTCATCAGCAAAAAATTAAGCCATGCAATTCCTCAATTTCCTGCCAGAAATTTGACAGAAAAATGGATAATAAACTTTGACCCCAGGAGGCGGAACCACAAATCATGTAAAGTGACATGAGATCTTAGTGGAGACTCCTCAGTTCCAGCCAATATGTGAAACAGAAAGAGAATCTCTTGTTTTCGGCTGAAACCAACTGAGCGAGCTGGTTAGCTAAGAATAAAGTTTTTTTAAAAAGCAACATGGCAATTGTTTGGTTAATGCACGCTTAGATAGAAGACTGGCCAAGAAAGAAAATGAATCAAGAAGAAGAAACCTAGAAGAAGAACCCACACGCGTGAAGTCAACTCTTGAGAAACGAATAGAAGAACTAGACGATCAGATGGCCAAGAGAAAAGTAAATTATGCAAGTTATGCATCACATCAAAATACTCTCTGATATCTGTATATTAAACTCTCTCCTCTCCTATCAAAAGAACATTGTGTATATAACCCAAGGTGGGGGTAATATAACACATATTGAAGGAAGAAACATAAATATTTTTAAAACTTTTTCTAAAATCTTGCAAAAAAGAAATAAGAATATTAAAGGGTTTTTTACATGAAGAAAAACAGTTAATTCAATGGATTTAAATTATCTGATTGGGGGAAAAGTTACTCACTTTTATTCTTGAAAACAAAAAAAAATTAAAAAAAAGTTTAAAAAAATTCAGGTTTCATTTTTTAAACAAAAAAAGGGGGGGCCAGTTTCTTTATTGATATTTTTTTAGCAGAAATTCCTGTATCAATGTTTTTGTTTTTTTTACTAAAAACTCTGCATTGTAATTTATAAAAAAATCTCTGATATAATTATTCAGAATCCTTATCTTTATAGAAAAAAGTAAAAATCGGTTTTTTTGTTGGTCGGTTCAACTTCTTATAATTCATAAAATAAAATAGGGGGGGGTAGAACCCTGCATAAAATATATCCTATTTTAGGAAAAAAACTAGGCTAAAACTTGCAAATCATCATCAAAATTGAAAATGGAAAAATTTTGATTTACAATTTGCAACACATCAACTAATTTTGAATTAAAATAATTTAAATTCCGCATTCAAAATACTGACTTTTTTTTTTGTAAGTCAGGTTAGAATTTTTTTTTTTGTTTTTTTTTTTCATTTAATTAAACGAACTTGAAATATTTTTTCTGTGCGTTTTAGAAATATATTTCAAGATTCGTTATTAAATAACAATAAAAACATTAAACTAAACCTGACCCTTACTGACTTTAGTTTGTGTGTTGTAGGTACTCATTTTTCCGATCATACGTGATCAGTTTTAAGCTATATTTCATTAACGAGAGTTACACTATTTGAAACTTTGCTTTTTAGAAAATCTCACAAAAAAAAAGTAATGACCCTACAGTTTTAATTCAAAGATCAATTATCTGATTGCGAAAAATTACATAGTTATTTTAAAAAATAATAAACCTATACGTTTACATGCAACAGGGATAATTTAAAGCTAGAATAACTTGGACTGTTCTAATTTACATATTATCTCCTTTGAACATATACATTTAAAATGTATGGGTGGCCCTGTATTCGACATAATTGTTTTTTGTGTGCATATCTCAATACCGATTATTGGTTTTCAACGATTTATAAAATATTCTTCTTTTTTTTTTTTTGGTTAGTTTTCAGATACTCCAGAAATACTTCTTTTAGTTGTGACTTTGTGGTAAGTCACTTACACTATAAGTTCAACTAAAAAATTTACTAAGTTGAAGCAAAGACAATAATATTTTAAACTAATTGTACCAATTTTCCCTGTGAATTTACTCACCCTATATTTAACACAATGAAACTTCCCATAAATTCAATATTCTATTCTCGGGATCTTGAAAAATGTTTTGGTGCATCAAAAGAAGAACACATTAAAAAAAACCCTGATGATTTTGCTTTTTAAATTTTCAGCTTAGGAAAATAATGAAAATTATGATGAAAAATAATGTTTTAATTTTTGTACCCGTTAGATCAATTTAAATTTTACATAGCAAAAACAAGTTATGACTACCAGCTTTAAATAAAAAATTCTATGAAAAATCAATTTAATGGTCCAATTGTCACGACCAAGTTTTCTTTGTTTTTTTTTTTTTATACTCTAACAATAAAATTAGGGGGGTAGACCTCGTAAAAAATTATTTCCTAATAATATTTTTAGGAAAAACTTATTTCAGATATATTTACTCCAAAGTAAATAGTTAATGGAAATGTTTGTATAAAATCGAACTAGTTAATTGATTTTTTTCCATAGAATTTTTTTAAAAATCTTCATATCATAACTTATCTTAGCTACGTTAAATTTCAGTTGATTACAAGTGCAAAAATGAAAAACATTGTTTTTTTCAATCATAATTTTCATTATTCTGTAAGCTGAAAAAATTTTTTTTTAATTCAGGAGTTTATTTAATATTTCTTCTTTCGAATGAAAAAGTTTCAAGATAATATTAATTTTTATGCAAAATTTCATTGTGTTAAATAAGGTGGGGGTTAAAATTTCACGGGGTAAATGTGTACCTAATGTGTTGCAGAATGTCGTCAAAATTTTCCGTTTAATTTTGATGACGATCTTTGCAGTTTACCGCAAAATCTATTTCAGACATATTGTCATCAAAAAAAAAGTTAAATTTCTGGAAATTTTCGTGAAAATCCCTGATCATTAATTTATTTTCAATAGAATTTTTTTAAAAAGACTCTAGTCATAACTAGTTTTTTTTTAATGAATTTAGACGACGTTTACGTTAGGTTTAGGGGTTGGGGATTAGGTTGTTTTTTAATTATGTATTGCTTAAAAATCCAAAATTACTATAACACTAATTTAACCATTGAAATTATTTATGAATCCAACGGTAGATACACAATTAGTCTCGGTTGTTTTGTGTTATATTGCAATGTATAATTTCATTAAAACTGGTTATAAAAAATATTTTCAACCATCCAAATGTAATAGTAATTCGGTTTTTTCTATTGTTTTTTTTTTTTTAAAGCAATACGTAATAATTTTTTTTTTTAAACCCTTAATCCCCAACCCATAAACGTAATCCAATTCCAAAAAATTCATCATAAGACTGTAGTTAAACTGTCCTGGGGGAAACTCCAAAGAACTTTCTGTTTTTAATTTTTCCGACCGTTTGTGCACGTTCAGCGTTATTTTTTATAGCCTTTCCATAAGTATTTTATTTACTTCTAGATATATTTTAGAATGAAATATTTAAGCATATTTTACGCATATTTCAATCATAAATGTTTCTTCTTTTCGTTAGTAAAAGAAAAACCTTTTTCGCAAACTATTCGATAAATTTGTCAAACAATTATATTAAAAATGAACGTGATACTTACTTTTCTGCTGTCTCTTTTTGTCTAATCTCTTGTTTTCAATAAGAAATCAATTATTAAATAAAAAAAAAAGAAAAACAAATTAGAAATACTTTAAATAACTTTATTTTCAAGTTGAAATCAATTAAAACAATTCGCATTTCTAATCGGATGCATTAATCTGCAAGGAGATAATTATGTATTACCTTAACAGCCCTACGGACAGAATGTTACTGGATGTGCACGGAAGCATACAGGAAGATATTCATAGAAACTATGGAGAAATATCATCAATAAATTTCTTTACCTCTGTGTCAAAAATAAAATTGCATATCTAAGTAGTGTTAATCGATTTTTAATAATGCTACACATTTATATATTTGTCGTTTTCAATTCTGTAGAAGTTTGATAATAAAATATGTAGGTATAGATAGGCATTTTTACTCAGAAGGAGGGAATAGAAACATTTTTGAATTTAAATTCTAAAACAATTTTCACATTTCCAGCACTTTAATACATTAATTATTAATGTTTAATGAATAGTTATCTTACTTAAAAACAAAACAAGAAAACAAAACATAAACTTTAAAATTAAAGTTGTTTTTTTTAATCAAATTATGAAATGAGTTGAAGAAATTTTTAACCTTTGGTCGTTGAATAAAAAAAAAATCCAAGCTCTAATTTTTTACATTTCCAGAAATATCAAACCAGAAGACCACATTAAAATTTAAAAAAACACTGAAAAAACTTCAACATCTGTAAAAAGTTATTTACAAGAAAATTTATTCATTGTTTATAATTTTATTATCAGATTTTTAATAGAATTTTCCACTGTTGCTTATTAATCATTTATTTTATAATGCATTAGTTATTTTATTAAAAAACATAAGATTTCTTTCAGGTTTACTTGCACCTCCACCTTTTTGGGGACAAAAACACCGACAGTATTTGGGGCTATTTTTTAAATATATACATAATATTACTTTTATTTTTTAAAAAATAAAAATAAATTTTAAAAACGAAAACAAAACAACAAAAACTTTAAAAATAAGGTTTTATATCAATTTAATTTGTTAGAAGAATTTTTTCAACCTTTGATCTTTTCTGAAATGTAAAAATTAGGGCATGGAATTTTTTTTATTCAAACGACCAAAGGTGAAAATTCTCTAACAATCATAATTGATATAAAACCTTATTTTTTAAAGTTTTGTTGTTTGTTTTTCGTTTTTTAAAATTTATTTTTACTTTTTAAAAATAAAGTAAATATTGTATATATTTAAAGAATAGCCCAAATAACTGTGAGTGTTTTTAGTCACAAAAGGTGGAGGTGCAAGTAACCTGAAAGAAAATCTATGTTTTTTAATAAAAATAACTAATGGCATTATAAAATAAAATTGATTAATAAGGCAACAGTGAAAATTCTATTAAAATCTGATATAAAATATAAACATGAATAATTTTTCTGTAATACTTTACAGATGTTGAAATTTTTTTTTCATGTTTTTTTTTAAAATTAAATGTGGTCTCTGGTTTGATATTTCTGGAACAGTAAAAATTAAGAGCTTGGATTTTCTTTTTTATTCAAACGACCAAAGGTTAAAAATTCTTCATACTCATCAATAATTTTGATTAAAAAAACACTTTAATTTTAAAGTTTTGTTTGTTTTCTTTGTTTTGGTTTAAGTAAAGTAAACTATTCATTATAACATTAACGTAATTAATGTTATAAAGTGCGAATTTTAAAATTGTTTTTAGAATTAAAATTCAAAAATGTTTTATTCCAGCTCCTTTGAAAGTAAGAAAATGCCTATCTATACTACAATATTATATCAAACTCTACAGAATTGAACTTGACAAATAATATAAATGTGTAGCATATTAAAATCGAATTAACACTACTATAGAATAATGCAAGATTTTATTTTTGACTACAGAGGTAAAAAATTATCTTTTGATGATATTTTCTCCATAAGTTTCGTATGAAGATATCTTCCTTGTATTGGCCTTCGTGCCACATCCAGTAACATTCTGTCCGTGGCTGTTAAGGTAAATACATAATTATTCTCCCTTGAGATATGCAATCGATTAGAAAATGACGCATTGCTTTTAGATTTTGATTCAACTTGAAAATACAAGTTTATTTAAGTATTCTAATTTGTTTTTCCTTTTTTTTACCCTTTAATTTTGCATTTCCTATTGAAAAACAGATTAGACAAAAAGAGACAGAGAAAAGTAAGTATCCGGTTCATTTTAATTAATTTTGTTTACAATTACGAATCGGTTTTGCGAAAGGTTTTTTCTTTTTTACTAACGAAGAAAGAAACAGTATGATGTCATATATGCGTAATATGCTTAATATTTCATCTAAATAATACTCTAGAAGTAAATAAATACTTATGAAGCCCTATAAAAATGAACGGCTGAACTTGCACACGGTCGGAAAATAAAACAGAAAGTTTTTTGGAGGTCGCCCAGGAGACAGTTAACTACAGTCCCTATGGATGAATTTTGCGAAATTGGATTACGGTTTAGGGGGTTGGGGGATTAAGGGTTTTATAAAAAAAAATATTACCGATATTGCTTTAAAAAAAAAAAACAATAGAAAAACGATTACTATACATTTAATGTTGGAAAATATTTTTATAACAAGTTAATTGAAATTATACTATTGCAATAATAACACAACAACCCGAGACTACTGTGTCTACCGTTGGATTCATAAATAATTTCAATGGTTAATTAAGTGGTATAGTAATTTTGGATTTTTTAAGCAATACATAATTTAAAAACAACCTTAATCCCCAAACCCCTAAACCATAACGTAAACGTCGTCTAAATTCCATTAAAAAACTGTTATGACTAGAGTCCTTTTTAAAAAATTCTATGAAAATAAAATTTAATGATCAGATTTTCAGAAAGTTTCCAGAAATTTGGTACTTTTTTTGATGACAAATATGTCTGAAATAGATTTTGGGTAAACTTGCAAATCGTCAATCAAAATTAAAACGGAAAATTTGACGACGATTTGCAACCACTTAGGTACCACCCAATTTACCTCGGTGAAATTTAACGCCCCACCATATTACACATGAAATTGCATAAAATAATTATTATTTGAAAACTTTTTCCATTAGAAAGAAACAATATTAATAAACTTCCTGATTTGATTTAAAAAAAAATTTTCACTTACGAAATAATTAAAATTATGATTGAAAAACAATGTTTTTTCATTTTTGACTGTAAATCACTGAATTTAAACGTAGCTAAAGATAAGTTTATGATAAGAAGATTTTTTAAAAAATTCTATGAAAAATCACATTAATAGTTGATTTTTACAAACATTTCCATAACTATTTTACCTTTGGATGTAAATATATCTGAATAGTTTTTTCCTAAAATATATTAGGGGAAATATTTTTTACGAGGTCTCACCCTATTTAGTTTTAGAGATATAAAAAAAAAACAAGAACTGTCGTGACAATTTGGACAATAACTTGATTTTTCTAGAATTTTTTATAAAGCTGGTAGTCCATATACTTGTTTTGTATGTTTAAATTTCAAATTGATCTACGTACAAAATTAAAACATTATTTTCATTCATAATTTTCATATTTTCCTAAGCTGAAAAAATTTTAAAAAGAAAATCATCAGGGTTTTTTTTAATGTTTCTCTTTTGAAATGCACAAACATTTTCAAGATAATTTGAATTTTATGGGAAGTTTCATTGTGTTAAATATAGGATGAGTAAATTTCACAGGGAAAAATTGGTAGCAATTTAGTAATACTTATTTGTCCTTTTCTTGCTTCACTTAGTAATTTTTTTAGTTGAACTTATAGTTACAGTGGACTTACACTATAAGTCCAACTAAAAGGAATATTTTCTGGAGGTATTTCTGAAAACTACCAAAAAAAAACAAGAAGATAATTTTTTAAAATCGTTGAAAACCAATAATCGTTATTGAATATGCACACAAAAACATATGTCGAATACAAGCCCTAACATTTAAATGTTAATTGTCAAAGGGAGATTAATATGTAAATTACAGTCAGTATTCTAGCTTAAAATTATCCTGTTTGCATGTAAAACGTATAGGTTTTATTTATTTTTAAGATAAACTATGTAATTTTTCGCATCAGATAATTTGATCTTTGAATTAACTGTAGGGTCATTAACTTTTTTTTGTGAGATTTCTAAAAACAAAAGTTCAAAAATATTTACTCTCGTTTATGAATATAGCTTAAACTGATCACATGATCGGAAAAATGGAGGTACTACAAAACCATCAAACTAAAGTCAGGTAAGTCAGGTTTAGTAATTGTTTTATTTTATTTTAATTAACGAATCTGAAATATTTTCTAAACTGCACAGAAAATATTTCAAGATTCGTTAAATAAATGAAAAAAAAAAAACAAAAAAAAAAAATCCTAACCTGACTTACCAAAAAAAAATCAAGTATTTTGAATCGGAATTTTAAATTAATTTTAATTTCAAATTTAGTTTGATGTGTTGCAAATTGTTAATCAAAATTTTCCATTTTAATTTTATGATGATTTTGCAAGTTTAGCCTAGATTTTTCTAAAATATATTAGGGATATATTTTTATGAGGTCTACCCCACCCTATTTTATTTTATGAAATATGAAGAAGTGACCGACAAAAAAAGATTTTTACTTTTTTCTATAAAGAATAAGATCTGACTAATTATATCAGAAGATTTTTTTTTAAATACAATGCGAGAGTTTTTAAGTAAAAAAAAACAAAAACATGAATACAGAATTCTGCTAAAAAAATATCAATAAAGAAACTGGCCCTGTTGTAAAAAAATGGACTGATTTACTTATTTTTCAGATAAAAGTGAGTAACTTTTCCCCAATCAGATAATTTAATCCTTGAATTAACTGTTTTTTCTTTGTAAAAACCCTTTATATTCATTATTTCTTTTTTGCAAGATTTTAAAAAAAGTTTTAAAAATATTTATGTTTCTTCTTCAATATGGTGTTATATTACCCCCACCTTGGGTATATACACAATGTTCTTTTGATAGGGAGAGGGAGAGAGTTATACAGATATCAGAGAGATATTTTGATGTGATGTAACTTGCATAATTTACTTTTCTGCTTTGGCCATTCGGTGATCGTCTAGTTCTTTCTATTCTTTCAGAGTTGACTTCAGCGTGTGGGTCTTCTTCTAGTTCTTTCTTCTTGATCATTTTCTTTCTTTGGCCAGTCTCTATCTAAGACGTGCATTAACCAACAATGCCATGTTGCTTTTTTAAAAAAACTTTATTCTTAGCTAACACAGCTCGCTCAGTTGAGTTCAGCCGAAAACAAGAGATCTCTTCTGTTTCACATATTGGCTGGAACTGAGGATCTCACTAGATCTCATGTGACTTTAACATGATTTGTGGGTTTCCCGCCTCCGGGGTCAAAGTTTATTATCCATTTTTCTGTCAAATTCTGGCCCAGGAAATTGAGGAAATGCATGGCTTAAATTTTTGCTGTATGAAGGTACGGCTGTGAAAGAGTTTGTGGAAATCCAAGCCAAAATGTTCCCTGATTTGTGGACAAAATCCGAAATTTATGTCAATTTTGCCCTTTCTGTTTAGTAGCAAGAAAAAAAATGTGTTGCAGTCCATTTGGTGGGTGAAATCCAGGTCACATGGGTGCTGCCTATGAATCAGTTAGTGAGGAAATGTAACAGAACTGTCTCCAGGTGATGAATAGTAATGTCTGGAGAAAAGAAGTTTCTTCTCGGTAGATGAAAAACTGTTTTTTTTTTAGAATTGTAGAAAATTTCTTATTTAAATTCCAATGCTCAAAAAGGTCTGTTTCTTAGTCAGAAAAGAAAAACATATATATTTTGGGGATCACTGGGAGTTTTGAAATGTTCATTTTGTTAACGAAAATCTTTTTTTTTTAAGTGTGTTCAACAGTCAGGGTCATCACTGTTGGATTTGTATATTATATGTGTTATATTTAGTTGGTTGAAAGTTTAGGGACCTCCAGTGTGGGTAATATAAGTACAAAGCAATATTCCGACAGCGCAGACATTAAGTCTTTAAATTTACTAATCTTTTTATTTTTATTCTAGAGGTGTTTAAAATAATAAATGTAAAAGAAATCCTCCCATTTCACTGGCAAACAATTATTTTAATTAAAAAGATTAATAAGATTATTAAATAGGCCACAACATTTTTTTATGTTATAGATGTATTTTACAAATCAAATCAATACCCAGATTTAAAAAAATTACCAGCAATCAGGGTTATCCAATTTTAATGAATTTTTAGTGTTAATTTATCAATGAATTAATATTTATAATGCATCAGTTATTTCATTAAAAACTTTCCTGATTTGTTTCAGGTCAATTGACTTGACCTCCCCTTATTTTTGGGTGAAAATATTGTTGGGGTTATATATAAATGAAATTATTTCGGTATGAATTAAACAGACAAAAGCCCAAAGGTGTGAATAGAAAAAAATTAAAGGAGAAATTTTTGTAGAAAATAAGTAGCAAAAATGTAAAAAACTAAATGTAAAAAAAAAAACTATAAAAGATCTTTTTTTAAATTAAAAAAAAATTCTGTTGCTTATCAGTGAAAAAATTATACATAAATATTTGTTCTGTTTAAAAGGTTGATGGCCTAACATTTAAATTGAGATTCTCCATTAATTATACATCACCATACAGTTTTTTTGCAATTAGTATTTTAAATAGGAGACATTAATTTTATTTTCAGAATATCTGGATCAACACAAGTTCTTTTTTATACATAGGGATTTCAATGGGGCATCCTGTTAGAATTCAACTTGCGATTCAACAATATGAATCTGTGAGAGTACCTTTTTAACCCCCCTTCTACCAAGGCAATGCCAGATAGCACCTTTGTAGTATATACTTATATATAATAGAGAGAGAGGGAGATAAACTTAACTTTTCTATTATTCATTATATGTATTTTTTATAGGATCATACCAGATATGACACAAAACATATATATATAATATATACATATATACACGTATTAATACATATACGTATATACACATATGTAGTATATATTCGCCATATTGTAAAACTGTTCATTGGAATATTTTTCCTCAAATTTCCTTTTAAATAGCTTCAAATTTGAGAATCTCCAAGCGGACAGGATAAGTTTCTGCATAATATATATATTGTATTTTAGTTGCATTTAATCTTATTTGTTGAAAAACAATTATAAAAATCTTAATCATGACTGAACAAGAATGATACATATATTGCGTATATTGAAACACAAAATTAAATAATCATAAACTTTTTAAATGCAAATAGCACACAGGTTTTCTTTTAAAATATTATTTCTTCTTTATTCACAGATATCATTATATCATCAAACATTTTTCAAATTTGAAAAATCTCTTGGACACTCATGCTGAAAAGAAACATATTCTTTCAAATCTGTTGATCCTTATTCTAGCAGACTTCATATTTAATATTCCCATAAAATCATACAAAGGAAAAGTCTAGATGTCAACATTTTTATCAGCATTAACGAAAAGACACAGGAGTGAAGCCTTAGTAATTATTACAATCAATCAGTTTACAAGGAGTTTAAAATTAAAGAGACATGCAGACACTAATGAAGAGAAACCATATCCTTGTGAAGTGTGTGGATCAGCATTTTCAGATAGCTCCATTTAAAAAGTCAACATGCGAATACACAGAGGAAAAAAAACATTTTCTGTAAAATATGTGATCAAGATTTTCTGATAGCTACTATATAAAAAGACACATGCGAATACACACAGGTGAGAAACCATATTCTTGTAAAGTTGTGTGGCTCTGAATTTCCAGATAGTTTTTTCTGTGAAAAGACACGAACGCATTCATACAGGAGAGAAACCATTTTCATGCAAAGTATGTAAATCCAAATTTTCCAGAGAGCTCTCATTGAAAACACACATGAGAATACATACAGGTGAGAACCATTTTCTTGTCAAGTATGTGGATTACATTTTCAGATAGCTCCTCTTAAAAAGACATGTGGCGAATACACACAGGTGAGAACCATATTCTTGTAAAGTGTGTGTTCTGAAATTTTCAGATAGTTCTGCTTTGAAAAGACATGAACGCATTCATACAGGAGAGAAAATAAAAACAAAAGAGAGAACGATTTCTTGCAAAATATGTAATCCAAATTTTTTCAGAGAGCTCTATTTAAAAATACATATGCGAATACACACAGGTGAGAAACCATATTCTTGTGAAGTGTGGGTGGTTCAGCATTTTCAGTGAGCTCTCATTTAAAACGAAACATGCGAATACACACAGGCGAAAAACCATTCTCTTGTGAAATATGTGGATCAGCATTTTCAGTGAGCTGCAGTTTTAAAAACCAATATGCGAACACACACTAAATGAGAAACCATATTTGCTGCACTGAGTGTGGATTAGCATTTTCAACGTAGCTCCAATTTAAAAAACTCATATGCAAATACATACAGGAGAGAAGCCATTTTCTTGTAAAGTAATGTGGGAAAAACTTGTTCTAATAATTGTAATTATAAAAGACACATGCAAATACACACGGGTGAGAACCATTTTCTTGTGAAGTGTGTGGATCAGCATTTCCAGACCGTTGCAGCTTAAAAAAAACACATACGGACTCACACTGGTGAGAAACCATATTGTTGCACTGAGTGTGAATCAGCATTTTCAGAGACGCTCTCATTTAAAAAATCACATGCGAATACATACAGGTGAGAAACCATTTTCTTGTAAATATGTGGATCAAGCATTTTCAGCGAGTTCCCAACTTTAAATAGTCACCTACGAATAACACTTGGAGAGAAACCATTTACTTGTGAAGTGTGTGGATCAGCATCAAGATGCAATTCTGATTTAAAAAACAACATGAGAATACATACAGGTGAGAAACCATATTCAATGTGAATATGTGGATCAGCATTTTCATTGAGCTGCAATTTAAACAAACACATGCCGAAAGCACACTAATAAGTAAACATATTGTTGCACTGTGCGTGGGATCAGCATTTTCATTGAGCTTCCACTTTAAAACCCATATACAAATATATTACAGGAGAGAAGCTATTTTATGGAATGTGGAAATTCTTTTTCAAATAACTTTAATTTAAGAAGACATATGAAATACATTGTGGTTGATATGAAAACAAACCGTGCATATCAAGCCACAATATTAAGCATGGGCAGTGGATAAAAACAATCTCAATGGTAAATGACCATCAAATTAATGTCTATCACAATAGACCTCAACTACTTGCAGAAAAATTCAATGGGGACACATTAAGACACACACGAGATCTTCTACAGTGGTAGACGACCTAATTGCAAGAAAGATGAGGGAGAGTATTCAATGCTAACCTATATAAGGTTACCCTACCAACATGAGTGCATGGCAGGATATACCTACTAAGAGAGAGGGGCGGTTTAGGTCTCATTGAAATCAACAATGCATATCGAGCTACAATATTAAGCATGGGAACAGTATATCAAAAGCTCGATGTTAAAACAATGTCAATGGTAAATGACCATCAAAATAAATGTCTATCACAACAGACCTCAGCTAAAAAACTTGCAGAAAACTTCAGTGGAGACACAATTAAGAACATTAGAGAGGACAATGACAAAGAAGAAAAAGGAATGGAATATTCAAAGTGGGAACTGGAGACAAGGAAAGAAGGATGCAACAAATAAGAGTGCAAGGGAATTTTATGGAAGAACTTAACCAGAAATACATTGACAAGGAGGCTTCACTGCACTGGCTCAAGAGATTCAATCTACCATTGATGAGGACCAAATTCATTATAGCTGGAAGACAATGGCCTACTCACAAATGGATTTCAAGACAATGGCTGGAATACAAAAAAAAAAAAAAGGATCAATGCAGATTCTGCCACTCAGTCATCAAAAAATCCAAGCCACCTAATGTCTGGTTGCCAGATCCTTTTGGCAGATGGCCACTACTATCGCCATGCATAACAAAGTTGTAAATGTCTCCACTGGAAAATCTGTGAGAAGTACTGCTTGAGAGATCACAGTACATCTGGGAAATGAGCCTACGCAAAATAACATCAAATGGAAGGTGACTGTGTTCTATGATAAAGTTTTTCAGACAGGTAGATATATAAAAGACAAGCTATTAAACCAGATATTGTCATCCTGGGATAAACAAAAAAAAACAAACTGCTTTATTATGATGTAGCTGTCCAAATGATTTATGGCCTAAATAGAGCTGAGCGGAAAAATTACAAAATATCAAGACCTCAAAAGGATCTTGGTCATTGAAAAGAAAAATTCAATATCATACCAGTTGTGGTAGTGGCAATTGGGTTGGGTGAAAGAAAACTTAAAAATACCTAGAAACAATACCAGGCAAATCAAGCTGTTTTTGAAAGTACAAATAGCAGCTATCAAAGGAACATGCTCATCCTAAAAAGATCATTAGGATACAAATACTATTTATAAAGGAATCAAGTGTTTAGCCTCCGCAATGGGCTCTTGGCTTAAAAAAATGTTTATAGACAAATAAAATTTAAAAAAAGATAGAATCTATCAGCATTCTTTCAAGTGATTCAATTTAAAAAATGCCGTGAAGCAGCAACAAGTTTGAAAAGCTACTAGATACTTCCTTGAGTGTTGTCGCAGTCTACTCTGTTCAGGGGTGTGTCAGTGGTCTTGGCATGAAGGATACTTTCCCTTGAATGACTCTGACCAAATATTCCCCTCATTATAGCTAAGCACTGGCTAATGAATTAAGGAAATTAACAGTTGTGCCTTATAGGGCTGCTATGAGTTGGGTCTTAAAACACCACACAATACACATGCAGATCTAATAGTGAAAGTAATGAAATTGGGGGAAAAAAAAAGAATTAGATGGGCCCAAGAAAACATGCACACACACACATACAAATAAAACAACTACTGCTAAATAATAAACTAAAAAAGGGTAGGCCAATACCTGAAATGGTAATAAGGACATTGCTGAACCAGACCACACACACACACACACACACACAAGACGCACATGCAGAGAAATTTGAATATATAAGACACAAAGCCAGAATGAACAATTACTAGCAACATTCAGACTTTTCAGAAAACTTCCTGATGACAGACCTTTATTTCAAAATATTATTATTTGGGGGACTCTTATCCTCTGTAGAGGTGCAGTCGGTGCCCAATTCTAACGACCCCACCGAAGAGCGGACCAACTTTGAGAGTTTTTTTAACAAACACACAAGGCAAAATCACAAAACCAACCAGGTGAATTTGATAAGCATGGAAATTACGACAACGCAACGCCATAAATAAATAAACAGACCGCAAAAAAGGCCTAACCTATCCGGAATGATAATCAGACACATACACACACTTAGAAAAAAAGGAGAACCAGATGGTCCATTAATAAACAAAATAATTTATGCTTAGAAGGTGAGCCAAACTCTAGAATAATAATCAGACTCTGTTGACAGGCACATGCCAACAACCCAAACACACAGAGTTTTTGGAAGACATGCAACAAAACAACTGGAAGCCACTAGCAACAACTTCCAGTTTGGATCTTCTTGTAGATGAGATTTATTCTGAACTATAAGAATTAAATTAAAACAGATCACAGGTAACAAACAACACATAGTTGGCTTTATTTTTCTTTACACTTGCATTGTGATCTGCTTCAAACGTCAATTACAATCAATATATACAGCGATTCCAAGGAAATTATAAAACACCTTTTATTGGGTGATTAGTATGAGAGCTAGTTTTGTGGCTAGCTACAAAAATTGCAAAATACAAGAAGCTGCAAAATCCACAGAATAGTACGAAAACATAAAATAAATATAATAATTCTAATCACCAATCTTTCTCATATATATGTGTGTTATTATATATTTTATATATTATATATATATATATAAATATAAATTAGCCCAATTACTGTGATGTTCTTTCAGTCTCACAAGGTGGAGGCTGCAAGTATACCTGAAAGTATTGAATTTTTTTCAAATAAATAAGGGGATATATTATACAAATAACATTGTTATAAGGAAACAGTGAAAATTCTATTAAAATCTGATAATTTCCTGATTTTGCGTAATTTTTGTTTATCAATCAGGGTAGTGAATTGTACCATAAGAATAAAAAAATGATACATCTCAGCTACCATAGTTAAAAGGTTTTGAGGGAATATATCTGAACAAAAACAAGAGTATATTACTGGACACAGGTTTTTTTTCTGTGTGATTTTTAATAAAAAAAGGATATTACATTGGAATAAAATGTAAATGTGTGCAAGATTTCTGTAAATTAACTATTTTCGCGGTTTGAAGTTTTTGATTCTCAGAAAAAATTATGTTGTCGTTCTGGTTTGATCTTTCTGGAAATGCATATGTAATGTATTTTTCTTTTTTTAATGATGGTTTATTATGTAGGGACTGGGCATTTTTGTCGTCCTGCTTACGAATTTTAAAAGCGAATTAAAAATGAATTAAATCTATTATTTAAGTTCAAACTTTGTCTAAATCGATAAGTAGTAACAAATACCCGTCATTAACAAAAAGAAAATATCATTAATATCAGTTTTATTTTAATAAGATTTAA